>VUYV01000011.1:1932045-2293979 GCA_008711295.1 Anarhynchus alexandrinus | reverse complement strand
AAAAAAAAAAAAGGGAGATTTGGGAAATCCTGTGGTCTGTTTACACTGTTGGGCAATGTTCTGAATACATCTAATAGGAATCGGTGCTGTATGACCTCACTTTTAAATAATGTTCAGTTTCGCTTTTCCATTAACAGTCTTTCCCTCCATTTTTCTTTTAGATCATGCTGCTTAGTGATCCAGAGATTGAAAGCAGCATCCTCATCAGCTCTGATGAAGGGGCTACCTACCAGAAGTACCGTCTGAACTTCTATATCCAGAGCTTGCTCTTCCACCCCAAGCAGGAGGAGTGGATCTTGGCCTACAGTCTGGATCAAAAGGTGAGCAATTGGTTTCATGTTTCAATGATTCTTGACCCAGGTGTTGAAAGCGATAGTGTCTTGAACTGCTCACTTCCAGAGATGGTGAAGAAACTATGGTGTGCCTTTCTGCTCTCGCCTTGCAGGTTTAAATGAGCTCAAAACCCACCCCGTGACTCCGAAGCAAGCTTGCTAAAGGGAGTGGAGTTATACAGTGATCATGATGGGTGTGGAAACTTTGTTAGTGGTGATGGCACGAAAGATGAAGAGTCTGAGACTTGACATGACATATGGAGCTGTTCTAAAAATCTATTGATTTGTAGGCCTTGGTGATGGCTGAGCTGTCTTTGAGGATCGAGCAGTCAGCCCGAGTTGGTCCATAACAGCTGGCTGTTGCGTGTGAGAGAGTGCTCTTTCTGCTTGCAAACTGAACCAGGTTATCTGGATATCCGTGAGCAGCAACAGATGACAAACTCTTCTGTGCCACTTTTTAAGTCATTTTGCAGTGCCTTCTGTTAGTGAGGCAAGTCTTAAGCCTGTTGCTGTGTCCTTAGGAAGCCTGATCTTCCGTAGCGCTCATCTGTCTTGAAAGATGCTGAGCAATGCAGGTGCAATGTGACTTGTGAAGCGTTGTGGCTGTGGAGTGTGTGCTTCAGCCCTGGAACAGCAGTCCCCACTACAGCCCAAAGCTGAGACATAGACCGGATGGTCACGTTACAAATTTTACAAAGCTTAAAACTTGCCAAGCTTTTATCTTTTCTCTCTTCTGTTTCTGTCATCCATAGACTCTGGAAAGTAAAAACATGCTGAATAGCCACGTTAAGGTTTTTGCATTAATCTGTCGTGTGTGTGTGTGTTCTGGGTGGGATTTTCAATTCCTACACTTATTTTTGAAGTTTTCTAAACTAGTCAGTCTCACATCCCAGCTATAATGAAAACACACCCAAAATATTGTACCTCTTGTATTTGACAGAATTTCCTTTGAAAGGCTAGTGCAAATCTTTACCCAAGTAGATACTGAGAATATAATCGAATAATCTACTATTGCTATACTTCCCGATGCAACCTTTCCATCCCCTTGTTAACAGAATGCTATGGCAGGCACCAGGTGGTTTGCTGATATGCTACTGATGATGCTTGAGTGACATTTGCAAGCACAAAGCTATTGTAAATAGACTCCTTTCATAGTATCAAGTCCTTACTGTATGAAGGAGTTAGTCAAATGTCAAATAGTTTTGTGCGCTCAGACCTTCAGTGTAACAGGGATTTTGAAGTATGCTAGAAAGACCAATCTATTTATTTGATGTCAAGGAATGGTTTGATGCCACTTTTAAACCGGAGGTAAAGATTTTAAATGGTACTGCTGTTTGTAGAAAGACAGCCCCGAAAGAAACAGACGTCTTGATGAGGCGCTCATGGATGTGAGAAGCCAGATATGACATGCTGAGTATATGTTTGCAAAGAGATCCAGCTGTAGTGTGTGTGGAGCATCTGCTCTTGTGTTGAAACACTGTACTTCTATTTCCAGTGCTTTGTAGTCTTTTTATGATGTGTTAGCCACTGGAAGAAGAAATCAAAATACAAAGTATGCACACACACTTGACTGTGAGGTTGTAATTATGCTCTCCTGGTCCAGTACAGCAATAGTGGCTCAAGAGCTTTTTTGCTTCTGCTTCTTCAAACTAATGCATCTGAGTGCCCACCTCAGCTGCTCTCTTCTGCTCAGAAGAGAGCGAAGGAAAAAGAACTGTGAGTTAGAAACACCCTGAGGCTGCTTGCAGGAAAGGAACAAATGTGTTCACAGTGTAGGAGTGAAGATGAGGTGCTCTGCAGCTTGTTGGTCAAATGGAAATGGAGTAATGTGAAGTTTTGCCTTTATGTCTGCCTTTATGTTCAAGGCCACTCATGCTGCTTTTCTTTAGTGTTCAGGAAGATGGCCTCAAGTGCTGGTTGAAAGTTGATCCTTGAGTGGAATCGTGGAGGCAGCGCTTTTCCCAGTGGAAGCGTTTGCTTAACATAACCTGGGTATAGATTGTGCCCAGCCACACCCTGGCTAAGTAAGAGCTGTAAAAGAATTGTCACTGGCTCAGGATCATGCAACTTCACTGCAATTACAGTTGATACCGAGATAATGGGCAGTGCTGTTAGAGCGCAAAGGCAGCGCTATAGATCGTGACGGTGGTGCTATGTGAAGTCTCCAGATGAAGTCTTCTGAAAGTTACACATTCCTGCCTGTCTGGAAACAGGAGTACTGCCACAACTGCGTGGGAACCGGAGGTCAGAACAACCTTCTGTTAGATGGCAGTTAGGCCAATGACGAGAAGGAAGTGTCTTTTAGGCTAAAAATCCTAAATCCTTAAGTGGCTTCATCAGGTTTTGTGCATTTTCATAAGACTGTTGTGGTTGTTCTCCTCTCTTGTCCTCTAGAAGCCAAATTTGGATATCACACCTTCCCACGCTGCTATGTCATGCCCTATCTGTCCTATCTGTGATCATGGGATCATTCCAGTGGCAATGGCCATTTGCTCTCTCTGCTGCCGACCAGAAGAGAGAGATCAAGAGCTCCTAAAAATAAGTGGCTAGAGAGGCTGCAGTAGTGCTCTGCAGCTGTGAGAAGGCTATCTGAAGAGAGGCCATGCTGTCGTCAGGGGCTAATTCTCCAGCTGCAGCCTGGTTCTGCTGGTACTCCTCTGTCCTTTGGTTTTGTGCCCGTTTTTCTGTGAGGCACAACGAAGACACCTGGCACAAAATAGGTGGTGCTGGATCCAAATAGTACTTGCTCTCTTACTTCGTGTATCCCGTTTTTTGGGATACAACTGCTCTGAAACACTTTTGATTTAAATGCATGAAAGGGCAATAAAATAGAAAATTTATCATTAGTCAGTAACCTGCAGGTGATACTCATCCACAGATATGTGACAAGGAAGGTGCCGATGAAAGTAGCCGGTGGCTTACTGTATGTTCAGTGGTGCAGCCGCTTCTACAGTGGGAGACCATAATCTTCTACTTCTCTAAGCTTTAAAAATGTGTTTGACCTTTACAGTCTATTTGTAATGACTACTTTAGAGGCAGATTTAAAAATGCAAATAACTGAAAACAAGTCAAATACATACAATTTGACTCCCAGCAGTAGGAACTATTGAGGGAAGATCTAATCCATCCTCCCGTAACTGTGAATGTGTAAACAGGTTTGCGAATTAAATTTCATTTCTTAGATTAAAAAATAGCTTTCAGATTAATATTTATTTTATTAATTTTCTTTCAGTTAAAAATAATAATATGGTGTTGTAAGCAAGCTGTGGTCAACTTGGAAATTAATGAGAATGATGAATCTGAAAATCCATTTTGCCTAGTATGTTGTTCCACACAGTGAAATGAAATATCAACAGCTAGTGCCCTACAAATAATTGATTTGGTCACTGCCTAGATAAAAAGATTTAAAAAATGTTTTGTGTATAAAAATAGAAAACAATATTGAAGTTTTTGTTTGAAATAAAAATACTCAATGTTTTGGTTCTTCCTGTTGGAAAGTTTTTCTCTGAGGTCTTCTGACCTACAGTTCGATGGCTGTGATTCAAGCCTCTTTTTTAATAATTCTTTTATCATAAACATCCATCCTTTTTAACTAACTTCTACATGTTTGACAACAATATTAGGCTATGTATCTAGTTCATTAGAAAACCAACCAGCCAACTAAAAAAACCCAACATGTTTTGAATTCTGTCCTCTAACAGGATTATTGTCCCTTCCAAGCTGAAGTTTTAGAAGGGATATTCACTATTCCAAACTTAGAAGGTGTATTCACTATTCTAAGACAGTAGTGAATAAATGGAATAACGTTGAACTCTGACATCCTTGTGGAACCACAGTCTCCTGCAGTTTGACAGTGGCCAAGTGATAACTGTTTTCAGAGTATGGTATCCCAGTTTGTTTTTACCCAGCTAATAGTAATTTCCTAGAGTCTTTTAGCTTGCTTAGGAGAATGCTATGAGAACTCAGACTGAGTGAATGTGTCCGTGATACGCAAGGCTTGTCCCCTCTTTCCTAAGCAAGTGATGCCTTCCTGCAGTAATCTTCTAGTTGGGAATTTTCTCAGCCAGTCACTGTTATGCCACGATTATATGTAATTCTATCATAAGTTTATGCTTCAGGCTTCTCCTGCTGGCTCTCTCTTACTCTCAGCCTTGACGTTCAGGCGTTGCAGGATGCTCTGCAGGTAGACTTACTGTTCTGCTCACTGCTCCTCTTATAGCCTTGTTGAGTAACCCCACTCCCCTAGCTTATGCCTTGCATGGATCTGGTTTTATACCTACCTGTGGACTTTTGCTGTCAGTCTCATGTGATTCCAGTTTAAAACCCAAGCCTCACAGAAATCTTATGTCCAAGAATGACCTTCCCCTTCTTTAAAAGAAGCAGCCCATCTCTTCTCAACAGAACTGCTCCTTGAGATATGACTTCATAGCTGAGAAAGCCAAAGGCTTTCTGACAACATTATCTCTTCCATCAACTGAAATAATTGAATACAGCATGAGTTCAGCCCCTAAATTTTTTATTACCGCTCCCACATGGGTATTGTCCCTCTTTTTCCTGCTTGGAGCTATTCCCAGGAGCAAGGGAGGAGATTGAGTGAGAGGGCTGGAGCTCCGCAGGCTTTCTGAAAGATGTTTTGCTGTGTGGCTGCTGGTTACTTTGTTCATTTAAGGACAAATCACAGCCACCACCATTTGTTTTCTCTTTGGAGTATCCAAAGAGTTATTGAGGATACTTCCTCAGCATGAGTCGACATAGCATATCACTTCCTGTTCTTAATTTTTGTAGCCAATTATGACCCTCCTCTGCCTTGCTAACTCTCTTGTATTATCAAATAAATGCAGTATGACTGCGCCAAGAAATCTGTTTGTGTGGGCACGAATGTGTAGCAAGTTCGTAGACTCTAATATCGTCTCACAACATATAAAGTATAGACAGGAGGAATTTTTGCAGGGCTTTAAGCAAGCATGGGTGGGTATAGTACTTCCCCCTGAGCAGCCATGTGGCATTGTGCAATTATCAGGCCCTGGGAGATTAATTGCGCCCTGTGAGTTGAAAATCTTGGACCTCTTCCCAGTGGCTTTGTGTGTGTCTACTTTATTGATAAAATAGTGCAATCTGATGTCTGCACATGTTGGTTCTGTTAATGGCCCCCTGTGGCCTCTGGCAGAAGGTGGACACTATGTAAATGTTATGGCCAATTTTGCTGCAAGTCAGGCTGGGTCTCACTAATAACCTCTGTATTGGCACTTGGATATATGAACCAATACAAAGGGAAAATGGGGCTTCATCCTCAACTTTTCACAGGCTGTTGCAGAAAATATATAGGAAGCCATTTTAAATGACCCTTGTATCAAAGTATGATGGGAACGGGGGATATATGAAAAAGCTGTGATATTCTCTGTTAGAAAGCATTGGGAACTGCTTTATGGAGTGATGTGAAAGCTCAGAGTCTACCAGCATATACATGAGGTGTAGTGTTTATTGCTGCCATTCATACTGGCTGGGGATGAACTGGCCTTGCATTTCTGATACTAATATTTCAAGTTCCTTATCATTTGTCCAAGGAAACAACTAATTCTTGATAAGCTTAACTTTCCACACCCCAATATTCCTCTGGGGAGTGGATCAGTCTGGAGGTAGAAACGGAGGGGAGTTTCCTCTCCCGTGGAATTTCTCTCATGGAACTTTCAGAGCAATGTGCACAGCTCTTTTGCATGAATATTTGTTTTAAAGATAATTTTTTAAAAAAGAGAGAAAATATTAGGAGAAATAGGGAGAGAGATATTTAAAATATTTCAAATCACCATTGTTAAAAGAAAAAAAACCCACAACTATGCAAAGAGATACAGTTCTGCCTTTTCCTTACAGGCCAAACTGTGATTGAGAACACGCTGGGAATAGGTGAGAGACTGAATAATTCAATAACAAACCATTTTAAATTCCCTAGCTACACCATTATGAATTTGAGAACAAGAAGCTTGGCAATCAGTGACTTCTCCTTCCATAGGGCTTAATCTTCAGGAGGAAGCAAACAAAAGAAAGTAGGTGTCTTCATATCTCTTTGAATGAGGTGATAAATAAAATATGCAAGATAACATTCTGCTGTATCACCAAGTTGCACCTGGCAGACAGTATCAGGTCTGGCTGAGGAGATTCCTTCAGTGTTGGAAATGTGGCAAGTAATGATCTGAAAATGGAATGCGGTGCATGTCAGAGCCCTGACTATCTTGACTAGACGCTGCTGAATTTATCAAAAAGAATCACAGATAACACTGGGACTACCTGGGAAATATTTTTTTTAATAGCCTAGACACACAGAGCCAGAGCCACGAAGGCAGTGCCTCTCTGCTGCTGGGCAAAATTCCCCCCTGGAGTTTGGGCACAGGCTCAACGGAGCAGTTAGACAGCTAAGTGTGGGATTTTTTTTTTTAATATTTTTTTTGACAGTGTCTGGTTGCGTAGGGTGCTTCCAAAGAAATCCAGTGGCACTTGCTGAGAGGAGAGAAAGGCTGAGTTCATGTTCTTCTCAAAATGTAGGCATCTTGTTCCAGACAGTCATCCATTTTTGTTTGTATTTCTTTGTGATGAGCCATTTTCATGGAATCATAGAAAGCCCAGGTTGGAATGGATCCCAAAAGATCATCTGGTCCAACCTTGTGTGGAAAAGGGAGCCTAGATGTGATTATCTAGGACTCTGTCCCGTCATGTCTTGAAAGCCTCCAGTGATGGGGGCTCCACCATGTGGGGGAGGTTCCAGTGATTGATTGCTCTCACTGTAAAAAATTTCTTTCTTATACCAGGATGAAACCTCTCCTGGTGCAACTTATACCCCTTGCCCCTTGTCCTCTTCATGTGGCTCCTTACAAAGAGGAGTAACATAAAGAAATTAAGTCAGACCTTCCTACGGACATTCACATATGGAGAAGACCACAACTCCTCATCTCCTCTTTCCCGGTCATAGCAGGTCACTGCACTGGGATGTTAAGAGAGTCCTTGGTCCCCTGAGGGACCCTTGGCCCCTGTGTCTCAGAGGGTACCAGTGCTGCAGGCTCTTGGTCTTAGCTTCCCCTCCATCTGCTCTGCTCAGCTTCACTGAGACAGAGACTGGGGAGTTGTATTCTCCTTCATTCCCAGCAAATGCCCCAGCCCTTCATGTCAGACTTTTCTGTGCCTCACATGGAAACTTAGGCACATGGGGACTCCAGGGTTGTATTCAGGTGAGGATATTGCACTTTGGAACTCCTAATGTTGGACAGTGCGTTTCTAAGATAGCTGCACACTGCAGCTGCACTGAAATTGAGCAGTGTGTGCTGCTGCTGGTCCGAAGTGAGACATGACTCCAGCCCAGGCCTGCAGGTTTTCTTTCCTTAGGAGCTGACTTATGGGGCTGATGAGGAGAAGTGGGTCAGTGGCTGTCTCACGTCTCATTTTGATACAAATCAGCAGGCACCCAGAGCTGTCACCTGGTCCTCAGCACTACTCCCGGGCCTGGAATGTAGATGTAACTGTAGTTGTCAGAAGTGTGAGCAACCTCTCCTTTTATCAGCAGCAGCTCGAGACTGCACCTCGGGGGTAAAACTCAGCTTTTTGTAGCAAGATGTGAACATTATATTTAATAAGGAAAATAAGCTCTTTCTGCTCCTGCATGGATCCTCCTGGTAGAATCACCATTTCATTGTATGATGTGAGAGAACACACTGGGGCTAATTTCGCATCATGGCTCATTGATACCTGAAGAGCATGATGACTCTGGTTCCAGTCCTATGGATACAATGCTCAGCTTTCAAATTTATCTTGCACCAGTCACTTGACATTTGAGCATCCTGCAGAGTGAAGCTGGAGGCACACCTACTGCATTCTTTTCTTCACCCAAAGGGGAAAGAAATCGAGGAAGCTGCCATAATAACAATTACTCCTACAGGCCTGTCATACTAAGGAAGAAATAAAGTATGTTGCCCAGCTATAAAGGAACACGTAGTGTTTTGTGTTTAGTACAAGCCATATTACAGTAACTGCTCTTAAAAAATCCCTACCATACTGACTGGTCCGTTGTATTAACATTCATATTAAGAAGCAATTCCTGCCCCAGAGAGCTTTCAATTAAACGTGAAGCTGACAGACAAAGCATTGTCCCCAGAGCATCCATAGTGTATTCAAGCACAGGTCATTAAAGTGTTTCATTGCCTAACTACCACTGAGGACTATAACAAAGTCAGAAACTGAACCCAGATAGGGTCCTGTTCCCATGACTTAACCACAAATAAGCCTTTCATCTCGGTGCCTTTTGAATGCTCTTCTGAGAGCATCAGGTTCTACGAACATATCATGTGTCCTTCGCTGGACAAGCCACCTGCCAGCAGCTCTCCCAGGCAGGCAGGGCTCCATCAAACAGATAAACTGAAATGTTAGTAAAGTTCAAAAAACCCAAATCAAACACCCCACCCACCCCCCACCCCCCAAACCCTTGAGATTGGGAGTGTTTAAAGGCAATTTACAGAAGTCTCTTCTTCAATATGGTAATGAACTGGAGAATCGAAATCACTTAACTTCATTTACAAATCATGAATATGTATCAGTGCCTTTAAATGAAAGAACGACTAAAACAGATATAGTGTTTGTTCAATTCATTAAAAAGAAGACAATTTATCAGGAGGGTTTTTTCCACTCTTAAACTAAAGCTATATGCAAATGTAGGGAAATCAAGACCTTGCGCTAATTCTGCTGCATGATGAATATTTTTATAATCCTAATTAGAACCAGTCATTTAGTTCAGCAATTTCCCCCAATCTAGCCAATTTGAAATTAAAATAGATGCCTTGATTACAAAACTCATTAGCAAAGAAGCACCCTTTTCGCTAACCAGTTCATTTGGAATGCACAAACTGAATGAAGTGAGGAGCACTTGTGTTGTCAATTGCCGTAAGTGAAGTGAGCCTTAATTGTTAGCATTGTGAAGTATTTGTATTGCTGCATGTTTCATTGCAGTATAATATATCATTCATTAAATGTAACAAAAGCAGTTTTTAAATGATTTAATTAAGTGGTATTGGTGCACCAGGTAATTTTTATAAAGTCAAATGTCACAATTGTTTGCATTTGAAGTATTGATGGGCATTACTGTCGGAAAGAAGACGTATGACTCTGCATTTATCATTCTGATTATGGTAGGCCTGGCAGTTTTAATAGGAGATGAGAAATTAAATTATGCAGCCCTGGCTCTACTTCAGAAATGCCCATTGAATTTTGTCCTAGCAAAATAGTGAACTTCGGGCTTGTGATGATTTGTGGTGGCAAAAAGAAAGTAACTGCTCGTGAAACTTGATTTAGCTAGAACAGACTTTCCTATTGCTTTTTATTTATGTTATAGATACTTCATGAACAGGTTTTACTTTGAGAAGGAAAATATAGAGATAAATGGAGGGAGACACATTCAATGCTTAAATGGGCTCTGCTGCTGAAGAAACCTAGTTTGTTGTGCAACAGAGCAAGGACCCTGTGCTTTATTCCTGGGCCACGCTAAATCATGGCTGTATATTGATTTTATCTGGAGCCTAAGTGGGGTGAGGGGTGGTTATAAATATAGCAGATGGGAATAAACATGAAGGAATGAAGAAGTTTGAAGAATAAGAATACTGGGGGGCATGATTTATTTTGCCTGACTGTAGAGATGTAAACTCTAGCAATGTATGCCTATATTAAGTGCCGAGGCTGCACATAGTAGTTGGTAGTGATCTACTGAATGGTGCTGATTGATTTCTGGAAGCAAATGCAGGTGACTATTTTTGGATGGGGTAAATTGTACCTTAGACTCATTTGTATTGACTAACCTCCACTGACTGTCAAGAAAGTAATTTCCTTTGCTGAGATGTAAGTATTTGCTATATTACCTGAGATTAAGGGACGTGAAACCAACCCTGTTGTCTGGATGCGTGCAAAATGGATTACATGGGATATGATTCCAGTATGATCAAAGCAACAAAAAGCATTAAGTTTCCCAGTTCCTGCTGTCATGCCTGCAGGTTATAATGACCCCCGCCCTGGGTGAGAGAGCAAACATGACATGTAAGCAAAGATGGAATTCCCAATATTTTGTTTTTGTTTATCAGCACTAGTTTGTGTAGATATGAGTTACCTACCAGGCTGCGTCAGTGAAATTAGATGAATCCAGAAGGGTTTCCTTGGCCTTTTTTCCCTTTTCCTTTTCTTTCTTTTTCTCTCTCTCTCTTTTTTTTCTCCTTTCCCTTTTTCTTTGCCTTCCGTATTGCTTTTCAAAGCTCTGTCTCAGTATTTGTCCAGCCTGATGGCACCATTGAGTCTCCTCTAAAATCTGTTGGGCCGAATTATAGGTGATACCACTTTCAACTGAAGAAAGAGCACAGTTCAACTGTTGACTCCACTCAGATGCTGACCACGGAACACTTCAGTTTGGTGTCCTTCCCCCTCTCATTGAATTGCCTCCCTGTGGTGCTTGAGTTTAGAAATGTGACTAATCCAGGCCAAAGAACAACAGAATTAATTTTACCCAAAATATCACCGCTAAAGTAACAGAGAGGAGCCTGTGACAATGAACATACTTGTGTGAATTGTCATCAAAAATTCATTTTGAATAGCACTACGTATGAAATGTAGAACTTAATAGGAAAAAAAAAAGCAACCTTGACCTCAGAGAAGACAAATGTTTTAGCCTGAGCCTAATTTTAAGATTTTAAGTGCTTTTGTGGATTAAGGCCTATAAGTATGTAAGCCTTTACACATTATGGTGTGCAGTGGTTATACAGACAGGCTTTCGCTATTGCTAAGTGCCTGCAAGAACATACAAGTCGTGTATGGGCTTTTAGTGTGGGGATTTTAGGTAGTTTCACTCTCTTGCATTTTGCTGTTCTCTCGTCTTTCTTTAACGCTTCAGGATGTTAAAGTCATAGCTCGGGGAAGATGGGTCTGCCAGTACCTGTAAGTATGACCGTGGCATGTAGAACTGAATACAGAGGGACACTATTTAATTCCCTCAGACCAAGAGTGCTTTCTGGAAGGTGGCGGTTAAGAAGCTGTTATGTTTTGTTAACCAAGAAGGCTCATGCTTTATCCAGAAGGATTTGGGACCCAGCAGCTCCCATTACTGTCAGTGATTCAGGCAGCTGAGGACTGTTGGAAATCTGCCCAACAAGGACTATTCTTTCTGTCTGGGTAATGGTGGCATTAATTAGTATTTGCACATGGCCTCGACAATAAAAGGCCTCACTGTTTGGAAGTTAGGATGGCAGTGGGCTACGTAAGACAGTACTTTCATCTTTAACATCCTCAAAGATGAGTGACTGGGATGAGATAGAACAGTGTCCTTGGGGCAGCCAGCTGGATGGATGATGCCGAGGGATGAAGGCACAGTCCTTCTCCCCCGTGCATGCACCTGCACATGCCTATTTGCTACATCATCAGCAACAAAGAACTGGGGACAGCCTGTGAGGGTGCTTCCTGAGGGGTGCATTTCTGTGTGCCAGATGGGGAGCTCGCAGTCAGGAGTGGGAAAAGCAGGCCTGGGAATAGCAGGCTGTCCCTTGCCCTCAGTTCTGCCCCTAAGGCGGGGATCTTTCAGCTTCCTCTTAGCAGCTGTTGAACCTCTGGCATATTTGTGTAACCTGAAAAAAACACTAGTACTTGGAAAGAGGGCTACGTGAACCATCCAGGGATGGGAATATTTAGGAAGCACGCAGTCCTGATCCTGATGCAGAGCCTCGGCTGTAGTTGGCAGTGCCAAAGACCAAAGTCTTTGCCACTGTTTTACTTCTAGCTGCTATTGTAACTATGCTTTCCATTCAGCTGAGGATGTGCAGAGCCCAGTCTGGCCATCAGATCCTACAGGCCGGCCCTAGACCACAGAGCATCTGCGACTTGATTTCAGTGGGAGTCTGTTGCTGTAATGGGAATATCTGCATAGTGCTTTCATGCCGGGCATGTCACATCCATTTAACAGGACACTGTTATTATATCTTATCTCTACCAGTATATTACCAAAATCTTTTTATACAGCTGAGAGATGCATACCTGAGAGCCAAAGAAAGAGAAACTCCAGAAAAGGAGCAGGCAGGAGCTGACATTTCCTCTCCACCACTCTTCTGTGACGCCTAACTAGATGTTGTAAATCCCAGGGTGCCCTGGTGATTTTTGCACCATGCAGTTCTTAGTAGGTCCTTTTGTGCTGTGACCATGAGGAATCATCTGGTTTACCCAGCAGTGCCAGTGTCACCACAGTCTTGTCCTGGTCATGTTACCTACCACTGCCGTGCAAGGGGTTTTTAAATGGTTCAGAAATTGCAGCTTGATGGTTGCCAGTACAGAGGCAGAGTCGACAAGGCAGTGAGGAAGGCTGAAGGGAAACTGAAGCACGGGGAGGTGAAGTGAGCTGTGCACGGTTAGCCAGCTAACCAGCGACAGAGCTGCAACGTTACCCAGACTTAAATCCTGGTCTGTTTTCCTTTCCACTGGTCCAGGTGGCCCTATAGAAATGTTTCAGTAGTTCCTCTTGCAACCTCGTTTCTCTCCAGGCTTCAGGCTGTGGCAGAGCTTCCAGCGTGGTTGGGGTGCGGACCCCGCGTGGGAATTTCACATCAGCAGTTGCTGTAGTTGTAGTTGTGCCACAGGGCAGAGAGGGCCCTTCTTTTATAGTGTACCACAGCAGTATACGGAAAAGCTCATGCATTTAACATCAAATAATTTAGTGGCTATTGTGTGAAACAGATTTCTGCAATGCTGGAAGCTGGTACGTAGCCCTAGTTTTGTTTCAGGTTGCCCTTTGCAAATAGGTTTCCTCTCTGTCTCTCTCTCTCGTCCCCTTTTTGACTCACTAACAAACCATCCCTGCCTCCAGTGCTTGGTTTCAGCGGGGAAATGGACCATGTTCTGCTCTAATAGCACACCTGAGCTGGTTTACAAAAGATGCGTGCAGTCACATATGTAGCAGCTGACATTCAGTGTAGCAGGGAAAGGCTGATTTACATCACTGGAGGATCTGGCCTAAAAACATGTATGTTACTGTTTCCTTAGGAAAACAAGATAGATGTAGTTTACTCCTTGCAGTGTACAGGGTATTTTTTCCCTAAATTCCCCCTGCTGAGATGGAGATTCCCTGGGCTCATCTGCCTGTGTGCAAGCCATCGCTTATGCCAAGGCAAGTATTTGTTTCCATCATTCAACCTCGACATATGAAAACTTGCCTAATTTTTTTTTTTATTTTGTTTTCTTTTTTCTCTTTTTTTCTTTTCTTTTTTTTTTTTCATTCTGAAAGAAACTGCATGTAATCAATATTATTCTGGGGAATAAAGGTGCCAGAAGAACAGCTTCATCCTTTGTCCCTACAGTAGGCACAGATGATTCAAATTTCCCATATGCTCAACGTCAACCCAGTATCTGTTTCAGCTTTTCATTGTCATTGCTTCAGTGGTGAAAAAGGAGCCAGTGCCTGGATTTTCTGGTCTAGCACCTCAGAACTAACAATCCCAAGCTTTTACCAGTCATTAATTGGTCCTTCAGAAGTCATGAGTTTGGCAGAGAGAAAATCGGGAAGGTGTTTGGATAATTTCAGTTGTCCTTTCTTATATTTCTCTTGATGCCTCTGTGATTGAGGAAAGGTTGGAAATCATGTTTTTCAAATGCTTCCTCACAGTTAATAAAACTAGAAGCTTTATCTTTAAAGAAAAAAAAAAAGGCAAACCCCCCAAAATTTTCATAATCTGATTCTAGCACTGTTCTGCTGCGGGACATTTATGCTTCTATGAGAGATCTTTATTCATCGTTGCAAATGTGGCACATCTTCAGTTGCATTTTAGTCAAAATGGTCTTCCATATAGGTTGTCTGGGAGAAAGCTGGTGGCCTGTTTGTGTGGGGTGCACACACACTGGTGTGCGTGTTTGAATTTTTGCAGTAGAAGCCCCACAACAGTTTTGTGGCAGTTATGAGAAGTTCTTCCAGTGTAATAAAATTCTTTAGGTTCGTGTTCAATTGATTTTTATAGGACCATGGGTGGCTATAAAATGAAAGTTAGGGCACAACGCAGTAAAATTTTGATACATCTGAAGTATTGTGGGTATGATAAAAGGAGGAGCTGAGGCACCAAAATGAAGGGTGATATTTTTAAGGGAAGGACAATTGATAAAACAAACAACAAAACTGAAAGCTATATAGAAAATCCTTGGGATTCTGTAGTGCAAAAGGAGAAAAACCTGATCCTCCCCACAGCCTGCTACCTTGGGCATCTCATTTCTGCCAGAGGCTCAGTGATCATAAACCATCTGAATGTAAATTTGGTAGCATTTCGTACTTGCAGTGTTCAAGAGATAACAGCACGTTCAAATAACATGTTAGCAGAATATACTGTACCCAAGGGGACTTTCCTGCCATATAGTAGGAGAACAATAATGTCATCAAAAGTTTTGCTGCCAAAACAGGATTCTGGTTTTGTCCTCTGACTAACACAGTACTTGCTTCAGGCCAGTTGATTTCCTCAGATCTCGGTGCAAGTCCACAAGAGTTACACACACTTACCCAATGGCACAAATGTGACAAACCTGGAAGTTCTCCTGCAAAATTGAGTCTGGTGTTCCCTAGCCAGATGAGTTGTGGTTTTTTTTCTCTAGTGACAGCATGGAGAAGGCTGCTTTATTTTTCCTCGGCAGCCTTCCCTTATCTCATGAATTATGCTGTACCGTCACTGTGAACACTGGTTAACTTCAGGAATTAAAATTACATTATAACAAGTTTGGTGACTTCTTGTTGTCTCTAGTTGTTGCCTCGGATTGAGTTTGCTTATTGTTGTTGAGTTTTTGTGTGTGGTTCTTTTTCTTCACCCTGTTCCATAAGGCGGATTGAAGGTACCTAGAGTTTGAATTAAATGGGATAAATAGTTTAAATATAGACACCACAGAATATATAGAAACATAGATAGCTGCTGAGAGAGGTTAGATAAGAGTTCCTTTTTCTTGCATGATCTGCAATTGCAGATTCATTTATTCCAAAGGTACAATTTTCCACTGTTTGATTGCAGGAACCAGGTGATGGATGAATCAGAGATGACAGTGTAAATGGTGTATGCCCAGCAGCCCTAGGGGATCCCTGAAACATGCGACTTTCTCATTTGGTGATTTTTCTGGCAATGATGCCTCAGTGCAGTGACAGTTTCTGCTACAACTGTCAAGCTAAATTGTTCCTGATGGTGGTTGGCATTTACAATGATGCTGTTCATTTGGGTTCCTCCTGTAAACATCCGTATGCTGCCCTTCATGCCGGGGAGTGGGTGGTGTTGTCAGTCTCCCCTGCACGTTTGGATCAGGATGAACTCAATGAATCCCTATGAAGTACAGAGAGGACTCCATCTCTTGCCTTCCATGAGACCACTTGCTGTTTAGGATCAAGGAAAGGATGCTCCTGTGGAGCTTTCCAGGTTTGAAACTCCTTCCTGCATGTGATCTCTGGCTTGGCTGTCTGTGTGTGTAGAGATAGATGCCCACGTAAGCAGGCTCTGCTTTTCCCTTCAATAGTTGCCTGTCGTCAATGCATGGGTTGCCAGGGAATCTGGCCAATGAGAACTGTGGCTAACTAGACTTGGACTGAATTACCTCACAGGTTTTTAAGGGTGTTATAATAAGACCAGTCCTGGAGAACATTTGCAAGCTAGCAGAGCTCCTTGTGGACACCAGAGCTGACTGGGGAGTGAGAGAGTAAGGCTGAAAGGAACTCTGAATTTCTTTAATACATTATGTGTTAAAGCTCATAGAGGCAGGTTTGCTTTGGCACTTGAGGCATCCAGTGAATCAAGACGTACTGGCCATTTCAGCTTAAATTTTAGTTCTCTTGATTTATTTATTTAGGACAGGATATGACAACTGTGTGGTAATGAAGACAGCCTAAACAAATGAATTGTAGAAGATGGTACAAGAGCTAGGGTGTTTAAGTAGGAGATAATATTTTCTGAAGCTGTATCTTCAACACTGTCAGAAGCTGAAATTTTCCACCTCATTTTTATAATCTTTTTACTAATAGAATTTATTTCACAGTTAGAGTTGTCCTGCAGGCAGCATCTGTGTTCTCTTTTCGAGGGACATAAGACTCCCATTAACTATGGTGAACCTTTCTTTTTGCTGGTTTGGTCCAGTATCTGGCCTTGGTCCCAGGCAGTATAGAGCACAGGTGGTGTGTGGGGACCAGAATTGTCCAGAGAGTGACTCAATCCAATCTCCACCCAAGCAGAAATACAGGCTGGGCAGAGAATGGATTGAGAGCAGTGCTGAGGAGAAAGACTTGGGAGTGTTGCTTGATGAGAAGCTCAACATGAGCCGGCAATGTGCTTCAAAAGAAGCGTGGCCAGCGGGTTGAGGGAGATGATTCTTCCCCTCTACTTCACCCTCGTGAGACCCCACCTGGAGTACTGCATCCAGCTCTGGGGCCCCCAACATAAGAAGGACATGGACTTGCTGGAGCAGGTCCAGAGGAGGGCCACAAAGATTATCAGAGGGCTGGAGCACCTCTGCTGTGAGGACAGGCTGAGAGAGTTTGGGGTTGTTCAGCCTGGAGAAGAGAAGGCTCCGAAGATACCTTATTGCAGCCTTCCAGTACCTAAAGGGGCCTACTGGAAAGATGGGGAGCAATTCTTTATCAGGGCCTGTTGTGATAGGATGAGGGGTAATGGTTTTAAACTGAAAGAGGGGAGATTTAGAATAGACATTCAGAAAAAAAAATTCACTATGAGGGTAGTGAGACACTGGAACATATTACCCTGGGAAGTTGTGGATGCCCCATCCCTGGAAGTGTTTAATGCCAATTTGGATGGGGCTTTGAGCAATCTGGTCTAGCAGGAGGTGTCCCTGCCCATGGCAGGAGCGTTGGAACTAGATGATCTTTGAGGTCCCTTCCAACTCTAACCATTCCATGATTCCTCCCAGTGCAGGACCTGTACACATCCAAAGCAGTGCCCGTTCATCCACTGTAGCTTCCTAGAAGCCTTTCAGGATGGCATTGGGGGCATATCCATGACCAAAAGAGTTGGAGGTAGCGTAGTGTGTAGTGGCAGACTATAAATGCCTGCTGTAGGGCTCAGGAAGCAGAATCCAGCTATAGTAAATCCAGTGAAATGCCAGTTGTGCCATCCTTCCTGACGTACAGATCTCCTAACAGGCGGAGCTGAGAATACGTCCTTTTGGCCCCTTTGCAGACTACATTGCCATGAGAAGTAATAGATGCCAGCGATAAAATGGAAAGCAAATTATTAAAAACTAGTATTTGCAATGCTTGTATTGACCTGTTTTAGGAAGTGTATTTAGGAAGGGTCTCTAAGGATTAGAAATGTCTGTGTCTGCCTTCTCACCCATGCCAGCCTTCAAAGCTACCCGTTTCCTCAGTGTTATCCCATTTACAAACAGGTAGACAGTTCTGTGCTTCCTTTTTACAATCCCTGGATTGAATTTTACAATTCTGCACATTCAGCTCTCGGAATCTCTCTCTCCTTGGTTCACTCTTGTTATTACCTTTTCCTGACTTCCCTCCAAGTTGTCTGGCACCTGCGCCTGTGATGCATTTCTTGGTGTATGCATCTGTGCCTCAGACTGAGTGAAACCTGTGCCGTGGAGAGCAAAGTGCTTAGCTGCTCTGAATGCACAGCACTGGCTTGTGAACCCGCTGGGCTGATGTGCTAATGCCACGGAGCAGAGCAAACCCCTCCAGCTTCACAGCTTTGTTATCGTGTGCGCGTGCAGAGAGGCTGCAATGGTCTCCGGCAGCAGAGAGGGGTGGGATCCGGGCGGGTTTAATTGGATCAGTCTGTATTTATTCAGTGCCCAGCCACAAACTTCCTCGATCACCAGAAAGTATATCTTTTGTGTAGCTCAACCTTTGCTCGCCCTGATTTTGGGTGCTTGTAGGAAATGTGCTTGGCACAATGGGCCAGTGCAACGCTGTTGTTTTCTCACTTTTCCTGAGGATGACAAAAGCTACTTGTCAGCTTCTGAAATCTGGTAAAATCCCGACTGAGTTCCTCTCCTAGCAAAGGTGCAATTCAGTGGCCACTAAACATTTTGCAACAATCCCTTCTTTGCCTCATAAATCCCTGACAGAAGCCATGGCCTCAGGCTGAGGGGGCACAGTGTCCTCGTAGGGTGAATGGGGTAGAAGAATGTGGACAGTTTGTGACACTCCTCTGACTTTGTGAAGAAATAGGGTTGCGCACACCTCTGAGAAGTGAGGTGCGGGTCTTAAGGGCCTGTGGAGTTTGCTGCTCTTCAACTGGTGAGATGAGAACTGTATGAGGAGGGTGGACACCTACCCTGTGCTGGGGCTGGCCTCAAGTGGGAGCAGCTTTACTTTACAGCATTTTCACCTGTGTAAACTAGATTAGTTTCAGGTATGTGTCTGCTCAGTGTCTGCAGGGTGATGGGTCACATAACTTGAGAACTGTCTTGAGTAACCTCCCCTGCCTGTGAAAATGCTGATGAATGGAAAACTGAAGCTGAATTGGGTGGCGGGGGGGTGTGTGTGTATGTGTGTGTGTGTTAAATGACATACGATTTAACCTGGAGCAAAATACGTTGCTCTAATTTTGCCAAAATGACATGTTCTGCTTGAGCCCAAACCAATATTTATTTCTTTCAAGCCATGTGAAATTTTTTACATGAACAACAATTACAAATCAGAATAAACTGCTGTTCTAAGTGCATTTTTAAACTCTTTTCATTAATGCCCACTTTCAGAAGTGTTGTTTTTTCTACATAAAGAAATAATTCAGCAAAATCTTATGTGAATTTGGAAGGTGGTTTGGTGGTGTGAAATCTCTTTCTTTAAGTAGTCTGGAAAAAACCTTCTTCCATGAAATCCTGTTCTGGGTAATATAGAGGTTACACTACAGATAGAAGAGAGGAAGAGCCAAGCATGTGATTGTAGCTGTATGTCCCGCTCTGACTAATGTCTGAGCCTCTCCTGCTTTCCTCGTTGTAGTCTTATGCTCAATAAACATGAAAGATTGGTCTGTAATAGCAACGAATGTACCCAGACGCTTGCACTGTAATTAAAGGCATATATCACACAATAAAGCACATTTGAATGAAAAATCTTCCTATTAGACATGCGGTTCCCATTTATTTCCCCTTATTGTTAAACTTTTGGAGTATAAGCATTGATGGAGTGGAAGGAGGGGCTTCTAAAGGGCTGCAATGTGGAGCCCCCAGGAGCAAGTAAGATCTTCCTCTTGGGCTGGGAGGGCACAGGGCTCCTCGGCGCAGGGTGTCCTGTGCGGCCCCGTTGGCTGTATCCAGGCAGTGGGTGGATCGAGGTAGCAGAGACCTCAGACCAAAAACTGCCTAATGATTTTTAAGCTCAGAAGAAGCTGGGCAAAGGGACTGGCCTGGCTTGGAAGGAGAAAACTCAGCAGCCATTAGAGAGGCTTTGGTCCTTTGTCGCTGTTAAAGAGCTGATCCTAGGGAAAAAGGGAGTGAAGCGGCAGCTGAGGACAACAGGAGCAGCCCTGCAACCCTCCTCTGCCTCTGGCTGAGCTGATTGGATGCCGGTGGAAGAAATGCTGGTAAAGGTATCTTCTGGTGCACCTTGTAGACCCTGGTAGCAAGAGGCAGCTCTGCCACCTCCATCCTGTTCTGATCCCTTCACAGTCCCAGTACTGTCCCTCCCTTTCCCAGTCTGTGTCGCTGGCCCTTTCTGTGTCTGGTCTCGCTCTCTGCTCTGCATCGCTGATGTGGGAAACTGTAACCCTGCATGGCACCTTGCTGGCCTTGTCTGTTATGTCTCAATCTGTTCTCGGGCTCTGGAAGTAGGGTTTTTTGCTTTCTGGTTTGTTTTGGGGTTTGTTTATTTTTTTTTCCCTTTTATGTCTTTAGTTTTCAATAAGGCTTGTTAACAAAATGCTGGTCTGAAGGAGGTCAGTGGCAACACATTACTCAACTTTAGCCCTCCCCCGGACTCTAGAACTGATTTTGAAGTGGTTAAAATGTCCTGAAGAAAGGAATAAACAAGCAATCAAAAAAGTTAGTCTTCCCTCAAAATGGCATTTCTATTTATAGTACCTTTTGCAAGTTGCTAAAGCTAAATTATTTAGAAATGATTGAAATGTGTTTTGACTGACCGAAGTGAACATGTTTTTTCCCCAGATTTTCAGTTTAAGAAAAAAAAAAAAAAGCTGAAGCTAATACTTTTCATCTCAGTTCTGAGCCACTCCAGCATTTCTGGAGGTGGGGAGAAAATAGTAAAAAGCGAGGCTGTTTTTCACCCAGTACTGGAACACGCCTTAACTTCTTTAGTGATACTCATTTATGTCACTGCTCCTGTTGCAGCTGTATCTGGACTTCTTGTTTCACTACAAACCAGTCACGCAGTAGAAAAGCAAAAGATATGCTGCGCTCTCAGCAGAAATGGCAAATTTGTGGCTGAGTATGCTCGGTACCAATTAGGCTTAAGAGAAAGCGAAATGTGAAGGGTTTTGAGTGGACTTTTTTTCCCGCTAGCTTAAAAAACTTTCCTCTTTTTCTTGGAGGTGAAGTGGAGAAGCAGAGGCAGGCAAGTCTCTCTTTGAGCATCACGTTTAAGTAAACTGCACTGCTGTGAGTGGACCCTCAGATGAAACCATTTCTTTTTTTTTTTTTAACTCTAAAACCATAAAACATGACATCGGTGCATTATCTTAACCTACCTGGTTTCTTTATAAGCCAGATCTGGGTTGAGCTATACAATTACAACATGAAGTCAAACGTTTTCAGTGTTTGGGCTTTGTGCAGAAGATCCCTGACCAGTTTCTTATAATAGTAGGGAGGAGCTTCAGTTTCTTTTGTCTGAAGACCTACTTTGGCCAGCCAACATGTGAAATATTTCAGTATTAGATTGTAAAGTGCAAAGAGAACTTCCCAGCTTCTGATACATTTCCCTCCCCCCTGCCCTCCCTGTCTCTGTATGAGACTCATGATGGAAATGCATTTAGTATTTAATTTCTATCTAGATCAGTTTCTCATCAAAGAGTCTGTTTCCAGTGCCCCTTCTACTGTGCAACATCTGTAGGGAAATGAGCAGCTTTGGTGAGTCTCAAACATGCAGCAGTCTGTGGACAAGTTGTCTTTCCATGCCTAAGACAATCTGGCTGTACCATGCTAGAGAAGAACCTTGGGCTATAATGAGGTCTCTTGATGCAGCTTTTAATCACCTGGAAAGGAAATCAAAGCAGAGAGATAAACTGGTCCATTTGTTTTCATTACAATTACTAGTTTTTACAATTCTGTGTAAACAAAGCCCATAAATATGGTGCTGGTAGAATTCTTTCTTCTAAGCTCAGCTCCACCAGCTGTTACACAAATCTTTTGGCTCAAGAAGCAGGATTTATTTTTAGGTTCTTTAGTGTGGAGCTGTCAAGGATGACTTACCTGAATTGTGATTTCCAGCAGCTTGTGGCAAGAGAGCGAGAAGCTCTTCTTTGCCTTCTCTTTAGAGAAGCACTTCCAAGCTGCAGATGTTGGTTCCTCTGGAGCCCTAGCAAAGCAAGGTGACAAGGACAGGTATTTCCCTGGGAGGAGGTGGAAGGAACAAGTACAGATGATATCACTGTTCTTGAGCTGGTCATCAGCTTGAAGGTGACATTAGCCTTTGTGTCCCCTGATGGTAACTGCTTGACACTCCGGAGGTGTCTCACTAAGGCCCAGACTGAGGGGAGTGGTGGAACAGAGGAATCAGGCCCTGAATCTTTCCTTGAATGCAGCCTTTCCTACTGTGAGTAATAAAGCCCCTTCCGTGGCAAGGGTTGCTCCTGACTCAATTTCAGCCACCTAACTGAAACATGTCAGACCTTAGTCCTGTCCCTATTATGCTGCAAGTGACATGTCCTGCCTCACAGGGGAACCCTCACAGGGGAACCCTCACAGGGGAACCTAAGAAAGAGGGCTGCATTAACCCCACAGCTTAAATATTATACTGGCGCTGTGAAAGGGGGACGTATCCATCTGTCCTCAAAAAAGGAGGGATGGCAGATACGCGAGGAAGGTAAGATGGAAGATGTGATATAGAAGTAGGGCGTGTTTCTGTAGTACCAACTGCTGTCTTCATGGCTACACCAAATCTATCCTGTCTGTCTTCTTATCCAATTCTTCTTGATTCTGTCGTCTTGCTTTTGTTGCTTTGTTCTGGCAAGGCTTTGCAGTCTCCTCTGCTCCCGAAAGCACACCATGCCAGTGCCTATGGGCAACTGATGGCTGCAGGATTGTTTTAGGGGGTCTCCACAAGCGGATTTAGCATGTGGGGCTACAAGAAGGGGGAAACCCACAATTTTACGACATCTGAAATGGAAAAAATTAGTTAATAAGGGGGAACGGCTTGTGTGTTGTGGGTATTGGTTGGAAACCTTTGGGTCAGTCTTGGCTATTTGAGAGTTTACTATTCCAACTTGAATTCCTTGGGGATTTGTGGGTTCTGATTACTATTTGTATGAATGAGGACTTATAGGGAGATAGTGCCTCAGGGATTCAGCTGGAGCTGAGGGAAAAAGACACTATTTTCAAATGATGAAACAATAAGACAGAATAGAAGAGGGAATACTTTGGCAGGTTGGAATTTCTGTGCTAAATTCAACAAGTGCCTGGTGACTAGATAGATCTGAACGTCAGGAGTGGTTGAGTAGGGGTAGGTGTTATTTTAGAGTTAAAGAAATGTAACAAGGAGAAATGAAATTATTAATCATATCCTTTCACTTGCTGCAGCGATTATCTCCTACAGTGCAGACTCTTTTGTTTTGTTTTGTTAAGTAAGGGCAACCTTATTAAATCCTTCCAATGCCTAATTTTAGGTGTGGAAAAAGGATCTTTCTTTGCAGTGGGTGAAGTGGGGACCATCCCTCTATTCTACGTGGAATATTGTTCTGAGATCTTGCAAAATGTTTCTCTTGCAGTACTCAGCTCCTCAGCTTGCCTTTAGAAAAAGTGTTGATACTGTCATCTCCTGAAACGTTTTCACTGTAGTTTGAATTTGTTGCATATGGCTCTCTTCTTCCATGGGGTGGGTCATCTCTGGCAGTTGTCAGACATGGTTTCTCTGTTCGGTATTCTCAAGGTTGAAAAGTATTGTGAGTTCTTCCTCCTAGGGATGAACTTTCTGACATGTTAATGATGGCACTGTCTTCTCTTTTTGTAATTTCATCTGTAACACAGAACTGTAGAGAAAAGACACACCTTGCAATTTTCTGAGTGGTTTACAACTTTTTCTCAGTTACTGAGCCTCTAATTTTTTCCAGTGATCGTGGTCATCAACCCTGCAACAAACTTGCTTTTCTGAGTTACTCTTTGCAGACTGCTTGCATGCAGTCCAATTTCCTACAAAAATGTTGACCTAATTTTATTTTTCTTCTGTCCCAGTTTGATTTTTTGGCAGGAACCCTCTGCACATCTTGGAGATTTTTTTTCCCACCAACTCTGGCTGAGAAGGTGTTAGTTTGCTTTTGTGCTTTTCTGGGACCAGAGCCATCTTTTCATGCAAGCAATCCAAGCTACTGCTTGGGATCATGCTCTTCTGAGGACGCGGCAGGCCAGGCTACTCTGCCCCTCCTCTTCCATCATGTTACCACGTGTCAGCTGATGCCCAGTAATTACTGCTGCCCAGTAATTACCACTGGG
Source organism: Anarhynchus alexandrinus (assembly GCA_008711295.1). NCBI lineage: Eukaryota > Metazoa > Chordata > Aves > Charadriiformes > Charadriidae > Anarhynchus > Anarhynchus alexandrinus. The sequence goes on along the minus strand of VUYV01000011.1, from coordinate 2,270,016 downwards.
CCAACTCTCACCCTGCTGGATTAATATGAATACATCTTTCCATCATCAGCTGGATGTATTGTCTGAGGGAAGTATAATTTTGTGTGTAATAAATGAATTGTTCCTTTAAGTACATATAGTCCAGCTGTTCTTTCTCACTTTATCTGACACCATTATTTGCAAGCTCCAAATTCACTCCAGGGTTGGCTGGCAGGCAGGAGACTACTGAGATTCTCTCCAGATGTTTGCTCAGGCCAATAGACCTGATTTCATAACAACAAATATTATTTGATTTTATTTGGATATAAACTTTTTATATATGTTCCTGATGCTCTAATTCTTCTGTGTTTTAGCAAGAAAGTCTATAAATATCAAAGCTCTCTGAGTTTCTTTAATTTGTTGTTTATTGCTTCTCAATCTATATGTGACGTCTTCAGTCTCTTGCTGTGGTAAAGCTTATCCAGACTGCTGTGTGCTTGGCCTTTCTTCAGCTCGTGCTGAACCTTCAGTCTTCTGCCTGCTTCCCCCATGAAGACCAAGTAGGTCAACCTGGCTACAGGGAGACTAACTTGAAATCCAGCTCAACTAAATCATCTGTCTGCAGTGGGGTTATCTCCTTCTGCACTGCTCACTGTGAACTTCTTTCAGTGTCTATGGAGAGAAACGGAAGCTTCTAAGGTGTGACAAACACGCAATTTTAGAACCATATCTTAGTACAGGAATTGTGCTTTAGAAGTGCCTGTTTCAAGCCCATCTAAAAATGAGCTTTGGTGACTAGCTCGGATATAGATGACTAACATCAGGGGGTTGAATCTCTTCCAGTGGTTTCCATGTTTTTCCTTTATTGCTCATTCTTCTCCCCTCTCTCCATAAGTGGAGTTTTAGCAGGCCAGTTTCTCGTGCCACTCCAGTTCTGAGAAGCTTGACTTCTGGAGCAAAAACATCCTTTTATATTTTTGTGCTAACTCTCATTGGGAAAACAAACAAAACACTCCAAACGAATTACCCCGGCCCCAAACAAGCCAGTAGGATGTGTCACCCTGAGAGTTTGTACTGTGGAATTGCAACAGCACGGAGTCATTTTTCGTATGCAGCACTGTGTGTGCCACGCGTGTGTGTGTAGTTCCGTCCTTTCCGGCTCTGTAGTTCTGACTGTGTTGCTGCTAAGTTGCATGCGTTCATGGCGCAGAATCCGACACCAGGGACAAAGCTCCCTCTCTGAGGGGCTTGCTGCTTATCTCAGAAACAATGCCGGGGTTAAATAAAATGTTGCAAGTGTTCTTGGAGTTTGAAGCAGCAGCAGCAGCATTCTGCCTGCGGTATGTAATATCCTTACGATTCAGAGTTGTGCTGAGCAAGACAAGCATGAGTTAAGGTTCTGGCCTGTGGTGAAATAAAGTTGTCGAGGTCTTTCCTCAAACAGATTGTGTATTCTTGGTAAAACACAGGACCGTGTTGGTGGATGTGGTATGTCTGGTGCTACGATCTTTGAGTGTGGAGCATTGTGAAGCTGTCTGGATAAACATTTGCTATTTATTTGCTTCTTGATGTACGGCCTTTTCTCTTTTTTTTTTTTCTAATGGTAGGTATAACTAGGCTCCTGAGCACAGGCAGGTTTTCCCCAGTGCTCAGTACCCATTTTCAAAGACTGCAGCTGTGCTGCTGAGCTGGGGTGACCTCAAAGCCAGGAGGGAAAGCGGAGCTGCTCTTGGATCCTGCTAACGTGACCAGGCTGATACTTTCAGGGTAATACTTGAGGTGCTTCATCAGGCCTGAAAGCACATTAAAAGGTATATTTTTTTGATGAGCAATGCTGGCCCCTTTGCCTTCCTGAATCACATCTGCCCTGTGGCAGTGTCACATGCCAGTCTTCGGGCAAGCAGAAATTCTAGGGTCATGCACAGTAAAAACCCCTGTTGTCTGCCGCAAGGGTAGATGAGATTCATAAGCATCGTTAAGATGGGCTCAGTAGGGAATTTGAACATTGTGTGTTTGTTCTCAAAAGCACCTCAGCTTTCAGGAGGATCCTGGAACCTATCTGCTCAAGTAGGTGCAGAGGTTGCTGCGATCGACCAAGTGCTCTGACTGTGTTTACTGAGCTGCCTTTATGGTAGACACAGGATTCTGAGTTTATTTTCATGTTTAAACCTGAATTTTGTCACACTTGCTTTGAGTCAGGACTTTGTCCTTCTGATTTGCATCCTGCTTCTGAATTGCTCCTTAGTCAAGTCCTCTTCATGCCACTCTCTAGCTGTGTCAAGGCACAAGATCAGCCCATACAAACACAAAGACCCATATTGGTCTTAATTTTTCATTCATCAGAGTAGGTCAAATAACACAAAGGAGTTGCAGAAACAGCATACCTTCCCAGTACACCCCCATGGTACACTGAAGTCCAGCCCTCTTAAACCAGTGTATTGGAGTGCTCTGGGAGATGGAAATGCCAGAGATTACTTGTCACTAAAGAGCCAGAGCAGAGATTTAAAAAGGGAAAATCTTGGCACCAAGCAAACCTCATTTCTTTCCCTCACTTAGTATTCAGCCTTAGGACAAATTAATCTGTATTGAAATCTGCTGTACTTGCCACTAAATTTGTTGTCTCTTCTAAAAGCATCTCTTCTCCCATGAATAGAGATGAACAGAAAGTGTATATATATATATTCAATTTTAATGGATACTAGAAAACTCTTTATTGTATGTTTTATTTAGTAATTGAACATTAACCTTTACATTTGCATCTGTAAGTAATACTATAAAAGTGAAGTGGGCCAGAGAAACCTTTCAGGAATCTGTTCTGTCATACAGCTTTAAGACTCAATCATCTGGTTAAAATTCAAAGTGGATGCCTAGAATAAGTAGGTGAATAAACAAATACAATTTCTCGAAATGAATAATATCCTCCTTATCTCTTTATCTGAAACCACCTAAAGGCTGAAAGTTCAATTTAATCCTTCTATCATCAGTCAGTCTGAGCTTTAATAGAAAGAAGAGGGAAACAAGTGCTCAGTAGCTGGTCTCTGTTTTTTAACTTGATAGGGAGAAGGATGTTCCCTGAATGAGACACTGTGGGAGAGATGAGTAGTCAGGAAAAGATTGTGCTTCATGCCACTGAGCTATCTGTAGCTACTGCTGTTATGCAGCTGCAAAAGAAAAGGAAATTCTAGGGGCAAAAGATGAAAGAGAATCTAAGGAAATGGGTGTATTTTGCTTGTCCTTCCCTCTCATGGTGAGAATGGTTATCCCTGACAGAGTACAGTAAGGATGCTAGTCCCACTTGCGCTTGCTTGTGAACAGGCGTTAACTGAGGCTAAACTGCCCCGAGGCCATGATTTGTGCAGCCCCATGGCTCAATCTGCACATCGTACCTGCGGTCAGGAAATGGGAAGGACAGCCAAATTGTTTGGTGCAACTGATGCAACTCAGTCTGTGTGCAGAGGTCCTTATATGTGTAAAACCATGTCAAATGACTCAAGGAATATTGCTGGCAGGCACCGTGCTAACGTCAAGGCAGAGTTGTGGCACTGTAGAGTTTTGACTCTTGGAGTGCGGATTTTCAATTATTGTTTCTAGAAATCCAGATTTTCCCTCAGAATGAAGGATGTGATGCTGTTTGGATAAACATTTGCTATTTACCTTGTTGATGTATGGCCTTGATGTTGACTTCATAAGCCTATCCTTGAATTTGGAGAAGGAATTTTCTTTTCCTGGCTCCCTTAATTAAAAAGATAAGCAATGCTTTATTTTGTATCTACGGAGAATTCCTTTTGGGGCAGAGGATTCCCTACTGTATTTTTTAGATTATCACTGTGATTGGTTGAGCAGAAAAGCAGAGGAAGCCCAGATAATCTGGGCTCTTAGTGCAGTATCGTACCTTATCTAGAGACAGTACCAAAGAAATAGGGCCAAATTGGAATATTCAGATCATGTCTGATCTCCTGAAGAACACGGGGCAGAAAATCTTTCCTGATATTTCTTACCACAAGCCCAGTGATACTGGTTGAAATGAAGTCTACGTAATTGGAGCCCATTTTGACATGAAGATTGGAGGATGCCTGCTTCCATCTCATTTCCCCTGATGTGCTTTATTCACTGCCAGCTTCAGTTGTCATTGGCAGAAATTGGACTTCCCATTGGCATAAATGCAAAGGACTGATTCTTTTGTCTTTACACATACCGTTAGATACTTGGTGGGGTCTGAATTTCAGGTTTTGAGCTTCCTTTTGCTAGCTCTACAGTGGTTTGGTTGTGTAGTTGAGTACAAACATAGTAAGGATTAATCAGCTGCCTCAGGCTTTGAACACTGCTCAAATAGCCCTTTCCAGTCATCTTTGTAAATAGTTCTATGGTCCAGCTCTGATGTGGCTGCTGGATCTCTGTGGTCAAAGATACTGCCCACTCAAGAAACTTCAATATTCAGTGAGAGCACATACAGTTTATCTTCCCAGTCACGCTTAGCCATCCATCATAGCTGTGCCATAGTACACATCACTAGGTTGTGAACCCTTCTAATCTGAACAGGGACCTGCCTCCAATTTGTAAATCCAGTTACTCAAAATCAGATCAAATGCAGAACCTTTACTCAAGTTATATAATTTTCCCATTAAGGACCTAAATTTGGATATTACAAACCTTTAAGTTTCTCAGCTCTGTTATTTACCCTCCATAGCCTGCAATCAGCCCTTATTTTATTAAGCCAGAATTTATTTCAGATTAAATTTATTTGATATCCTGTTCAAAACACTGCCTGTTATTTATTTCTCTGTGTTCTAGTTGTAAAACAGAGTAGTTATTTCTCAAAGTGTGGGTTTTTTTCTGAAGAACCAAACTTGCTCAAAGTTGGAGAAAAGGAGCTTATGTATGCTTTGGTTATGAGTGCATTGTGGGTAATAAACTAATTATATGGAGAATGGTGTTTGTGGTATTAAGCCGAGTATGTGTGAAGCGAACCTATGTCCAAGACTTAGTGTGGAGTTGCATGGAAATTTGGTTACATTACTGCTGCACCGTTTGTTAGCCAGAAAGACTCGAAACGATTGTTAGATTGAAAATTTGGCTTTCAAGAAGAACCACTTCACTATCTTTAATGTTGAACTAACGAGCAGATTGATTTCTAACTTATCTCAAAATTTAGACCTTGTTCTGAACGTAGAAGTTGTAAATTAGGAGCAATTTCCTTTGCTTTCCCACACAGAAGAGAGACGTAATCCACACCATAAAAATGAATCGCAGCATGGCCTTCAGTATAGAGTCATTACATACCACGTCATAGTCATGTTAACTAATCTAATTTGTCTTTAATTCTATTTAATGTTAGGAATTTACACGTCATCTGGGCTGAAAGAGCCAGGGGGACTGCCAGCTTTGTCATATGGCAGCCAAAGTGAATGTGTTGACAGCTGAAATCAGGAAGTACAAAAATGTTTGAAAAGGTTTTGGAAGAGCCAACCGGCTTTTGAGTCCCAGCAGCTTAGTCTGGGTTAAATGTGAGGGGAGGAGATTGCCTTATTAGCCTTCCTGGCAGCGAGGCTGATCCATAACTGTGCAGGACAATCCATTCCTGTTCTTTAATCTGAGCTGATTTTAATACTTTATTTTTGCGGCAGTCCTTCCTCTTCTTCCTCAAAGTTTATACTTTCTCTCTCTGTCTTTCAGCTGTACAGCTCCATGGACTTTGGAAGAAAATGGCAGCTCATGCATGAGCAGGTCACTCCAAACAGGTTTTACTGGTGAGTTATGCCCTCAGGCTTGGCTTTGCTTTTGGCAGGTCATGGAGGGGAGAAGGGCATCTAACTTGAAGGGATTGGTTGCTTTACCTGAACACTAGGTATGCCCTTGGTTTTGGTCATCGTCAATGTTACATACTCAGTCCATAGTATGTATCTTGCAGTGCTATAGCTGAATGTCTCCCTATTTCTACCTCTCGTCTGATAACAGTGGTATTTTGCACAGATGAGTACAAGTCCTTCATAACTGCAAAACTCCTGCTTCTTTGTTACATAGCCACTTACAGTAACACAGAGAAACTGCCTAGTGCTTCAGTGACAAAGCTATGGTCATTAGACCTCCTATTTTTCAACCCTTCTGAGAGCTACTTTAGCCTACAACACAGTCTCTGTGCAGAGCCAGCCACTCTGACCAGTCTCCTTATGCAATGTTGGGAGAAAGGATGATTCAGACTCTGCTTTGAATCACTCTCTGAGGAGCCAGTTTCTTTCTACTGACTGGTGAGAGCCCAGGATCTGCAAACAGTTTGCTAAAAATCTGCTTTGTGACTGTCTTCCTTTCCATTTCCCAAGCGTCAGTGTCCAAAATTGGGAGAGTGTCTTAAAAACAGATGATTAAACAAATTTAGTTCCTGTCTCCAAGCCCCTCCATTTCAGATGCCATTTTTCCCAACTTCTCTCCCCCATGTGAAGGCCCAAGGATTGAATTTAAAGAGAAAGAGAAAACCCAGCAGTAGCCTTCTGTAGTTAAATCGAGGATTTGGGGCTTGAATAAGATTCTTAACACTGTATGACATTCCAGATGATAGTGTGTGTGTGTGTGAGAACATGTAGAAGTGCTGATTTACAGAATCTGTGAATAGTTGAAGAAGTGTCTGGGTCTTAAGGCCAAAACAGATGGTAATATTAAAAAAACAGAGGCTCTTATTTTGAAAAGTCGAAAATAAAAAGGATTTGGAGGACTTGAGAATTGACTCCCAATTGCAAAGCATGATGTACGTAGAGTCAAATTCTCATAGAAATTCTTGGGTGTCATTAAAATATCTGGAATCCAGGCCCAAAATATCTATGGATTGGATTTCCAATATTTCCACACCTTGCAGTGAAGATAGATAACTCGAAAATCCTATGAGGTGTCTAGGTCCTTCTGCAAATCTCTGTAAACAACTTTAGACTTCCACATTTAAAACGTGAGGTTTTGGCACCAGGTCTGGAGATTTCCCTCAGTGTGCCTGTGGATTTTGGACAGCGTAAGAAGGTTTTTGAACATCTGGGAAAGGAAGTTGTAAGGCTCCTAAGTCACATAGACCAGCAAATGTACCAAAGATCTAAAACCTTGGCTGACCATGTCACTGTTTCACGTTTCCGTAGTGAAGGAAAGGTGGTTATGTTCTCCTAGTTCTGGTGGCAGGTGGTTGATTGACCTAACTATCCGAAATCCTTTGGTTTCACTATTCATGCTAGGTGCACGTGGGAAAGATGAGTGTAGATTCTCTCCAGGTGTATCCTTCTGTGGAGTAGAATAGCTGGTTCTATGGGATAATTGTACCCTAACCTTCAAATGGCACGGCTGAGCTTAGGGGAGAGGCTTTCTTGGAAGAGAAAGTGCAAGGGCTGGGCTGACTTGGGAACGAAGTGGAATCTCTTTCTAAAGGAGAGGCTCTGTTGCTGTGGTTTATTTTCTACTTCTATATAATAATGGTTCGTGGAAATTGCCTGTTTGTCTTTCTTCATTTGACACCCACACCTGTAGATTGTTTTCCACAATCTACCTCATTTTTCATACGGCCTTTTGGCTGCACAGTTTGAATGCTGCTTTTTAACACTGCATTATATAAAGCCTCTGTTTCAAGTATCTCTTTCTCTTAAAAAATGTAGAAGTCTTCTATAGTTAAAACTTGTATGGCATAGACCTAGAAATCTTTATTCCACTCCGAAACAGTACAATCCCATTGACAATAAACTTTCTGAGAGAGTAAATTAGGTTTTTCCCAGAGTGAGAGAGACTTGAACCAATTCATAGTGCAGGGGTCAGAGATGTTGAAATTTTGGAACATAATAACTCCCTTTAGCTGTCTGATTTCTTCCTCTTTTTTTTTTTTCTTTCCTTTTTTTTTTCTAAAGCCACAAACTGTGATGACTTACAAGTTCTGGCTTGTAAGATGTGTACAGAAAAAGGAATGCAAGGAGAACACTTTAGCCTCAGGAATTTGGCGATTTCTTTTTATTAGGCTACAAAAGAAGGAGAAAGTGGGTATAGCTGTAAGTTTCAGAGTGACATGAGCCACTACACTGTGGAGTTCATCAGCTTATAAAACACTACATTATCAAACCTCTTAATTAAAACTTCCAGGAAAGGTGAAATAACAACAAAAGGGAGATGCCAAAATCAGAGGTGAGCTGCTTGTTTGTGCTGCTCTGTGTTGTTTATTAGCAGGGGCTCAGGTAAGCACCCTTCATCAAATGGGACAGTCTTCATCTGATTTGAATGCAGCTGGCCTTATCTGGGGCAGCCTTTGTCTAATGTTTTTGCCTTCAAAGCATGACTTTCATCACTCAGACTGCCATGAATGGGCTTGTGAGGACTATAATCTTCACCTGGTTCGTGAGATCAGTCAGCCTGACAGGCAGAGGTCTTATTTTTGTCTCTGAGACCTTTCCAAATAATTATACCTTCCCTGAGAGAGCTCAGATATAGAGACTTTAAGGCCAGGAGAAAATTACGATTGCATCAGAACTCGTAAGGTTGGGGTCTGAATTTTCACCCAGCAGAGTAAGCAAGACCTATCTGATAGTCACAGACACAGAGGTCACTGTGCATTTTCCTGTAGCTCTGGCAAGCAGCTCTGTGGTGGCTCCCCACTGGTCGAACCCAGAGTTTTTCCTTAGTCGCAGATGTCGGTGTTAATCACTGCGTTGTAGTTTTGTGTTCTCATCCTGTATGGGTGTCACATATCCCGCAGTTTATGGGACATCTCTCAGCAGTTCCTGCAGCCAGCTCAAAGTTTGTATGTGAGCTGAGATTCATCTCTGGGCCACTCATAGTTATAAAAACTAGGATTTGAGATCTCTACTTCTGTAGTAGTGATTCATTTGTTAGCTACACCCACTGATGGCAGTGGCAGAGCTTGAACAGTATGTGTTACTTGATGTGAGTACAGGCATCCAAATTTGGCTCCCACGTGCCTTGGCTTCAGAGATTTTAATAACTTCGGATCCTGTAAGGCTGGAAATAGGAGCTTACGCTACTGTGATGCAGAAATTCCCAGATCACTCATCACTCTGAAATTACTCAAGATAACTGGAACCAGCATGTGTGCAAAGTTTGTTAAAGACCTACTCAATGTTCTTTTAAAACACATTTCTGCAGCTCCCTCTGGGCCCTCTTCATTTTCTCTCACTGTAACTTAGACACCTGTGCTGTCATGTGGAGGGATATAAAAAATACAGTCCATATTTTTGTACTGTAGAAATGTTAGGGAAGTTTCCCTGTCTCTAAAACACATGGTGTGTTCTGTGCTGACTAAATACTGTCTCTGTTCAGATAAGAACTCAAAGGACTTGAATTGTCCTTAGNGTGTTCTGTGCTGACTAAATACTGTCTCTGACTTGAATTGTCCTTAAATTGCTTTCCTGCCTCTGCTTTTTCCTGTGGTGGGACAAGAGGGCTAAGCAGGTGGGCAGGACACTTTGGTTAATGGAGCGTTCACCAAGCCTTGTGTGGCACTTTGCTGGACCACAGCTTTTCCATGTCATCTTGGGTGACTCAAGCTGACTTTGCTTTGTTACCCCCGAGGTAAGACTGGGATAGGAGAGCATTTCTTTTCATTGTTGGATGTAGTGGGTGAAATACTCAAATATTGTGATACCAGGTGCTACAGCAGTGGATTAAGAGCACTGAAAGGCACTAGAGAGTTAAAAGATGGTTTAGTGGCATATGAAGTCCTTTTGTAATCTTATGTCTTGATTCTTTAAAATACGGAGTCCCACAAGGTGACCTATCTTTTCTGGCCAATCAGCTAAATGGCTGTGAGTATCATCCCCTGTCCATCTGTTTTTGGAGGCCCTGCCTACATTTGCTGAGCTGACACAGGGGCCACCATCCTGTGCAGAAGACAGAGCTATATTCCTTGGGACACCCATCCCCTTTCTTAGGGTGTGCCCAGGCTGCTATTTGTTGGAGGACTCATTCATGTTTCCTGCCTCCTTTCATTACTGGGGAACCTGTAGTGGTGGATGTGGGACCATTTTCCTTTTTTTGGGGGGGTCTTTGGGTGATTCTGTCGAAGCCCAGGAGCAGTAACAGTGGGGAAAAACCATTTGCGTGGAAAAGAGGGAGAAATCTGCACAGTATTTCTGATGGCTATGGGGGTATTTGGAGCACTGAAGTCAGTGCCCAGGATGAGCCCAGTCAGTAAAAAACAGGGAAATACACACTAGAGATGAAAGCTGGGCAGAAAACACCGACGAGGAAGGAGGGGAGAGACAGCCGGAGGAAGAAAATAGGACATGCAGTAGCCTGGCTTCAAGGAGCAGCGTTTGTATCTGCAAATAGGAAAAATGTGGTGTAAGAAGCAGTTCTGAATACACTGCTGATTCCCTCACTGAGTCTCCCCAGAATTTTATTTTTTCTCTTTCTGTGATAACCAACTGGATTTCTGGTTGTTTTGGTATCCGTGAATGCCAGCCACAATTGTTTTGAAATCCAGGGATTAAAAATCGGGAGAAGGGAATTGGGGGTTTGAACTCAATGGCATTCAAGGTCCCTTCCAACCTAAACCATCCTATAATTCTAAGGGAGCAGGCTGTGCTTTCACTGGGAGAAGGGCTCTGCATCCACTTCGGCTGTGCCTTGGAGTTACGGCTTTTCTGTCACAGTTGTGTGAGGCATCAGCCAGCAAATTTTGTCTCTTGAGGGCCAGGTTTTCAGTCTTTTTTGTCATGACTTTGGATAGGAAGAGTGATAAAATTTAGTCAGTGTATTTCTATTTATTTGCAGCTTGAATTTCATGAACACTATAGCAGAGGCTCGTTTGGATATCTGAGAGTAATGTAGCAGAAGATAAGGGGTTTACCTCAATGTTTTCAAAGGTTATGATCTGGGTTTGGATCTGCAGTTGGGCAGGGGTTCGTGTCTGTTTTTATTGCCTCATTTCTGTGATAGCACTGATATTTCCTAGTCCCAGTGCCGATTTGGGTCTACACAGACTGTTTCAGCAGCAGTTCCAGAAGTGACCTTTGGATACAGCTAAGGTTACCTTTACTTGACTAGTTTGCCAGCGATGAAATGGTTAGTCAAATATGTGCCTGTCTCTCCTGTAAATCCCACTAATCATTAACTACCAGATGGTGTCATTGCATAGTGCTGGGGAAACATCGCCTGATTTTTTTACAGCCAAGTTTAGTGTTAAGAAAACATAGTCTTGTAAATGTCAAATTGACTGTTAAGTAATCCTGCATTAGCGTTTTTCAGAATTGAAACCATACCGTACATGGAGCTGTGGATAAAAGGAGTAACTCCAGTTTGGCAGCCATCGATAACACCACCTACAGCATCATCGAGAAATATACCCAGTGGCTATTCCCATAGACTGCACATGAATAGCTCAACTGGGACCTATTACTGGAGGCTCCCGTGGGCTAATGACCCATTTGCCTGTGTTAAGGGACTTGCTTCCCACGCCCTGTGGGGGAGAACACCTGGGAAAGGTTTTTCTCCCGGAGGGTAATGCTAACATAAATCTGGAATGAGTTACTTGAGCCACCACGACCATGAACTGTGCTATGCTGGGGACAAAATTTTCAGACTCTAGCCTCGAGCTCTGTAATAGCAGTTCAGGAGAGATGAGACCTTCTTAAAAGGTCTTGACATATATTGAAAGATTTCCTTGCAGGGTCACATTAGTTAATTAAAGATCACAACCCTGTGGTGATAATAAGACCAATTTTATTTTCCTTTTCACTGAAAAGATGGGCAAGTGGGGGAACTGTGAGGTTAGGGATTTTCTTTTCATTTTGTGTGCCTACAATTAAATCAAGTTGGCACTATAGATATTTAACGTTTCCAAACATTAGGTCGTAGCTGACTAGCTCATGATTACACAGTAACTCAGTGGCAGAGATAGAAATGGAACCTAGATATAGAGTTGGATACTTTTTATTGGCTGAAATAGTGTTTATTTTTGTTGGAGAAGTTTCAAGGCGATAAAGATATTTTAGAATTCATGTCAACATTATAAAAATATTTCTCTCAAAAAATTAAACAAAGGAACATCCTGAAATGGTTGAATTTTTTTGGAAGTTTTTTGAAGTGATTTTTAAATTTGAATAAAATCTCATTATGCAATATACGAGCTTTTAAAATTAAAGTAGAGAAAGAATGCAGTCTGAAACAAAGTGTCTGGATAAAGCCAGTGTAGAGGGATCCTGATTCCTATTTCCATGTTGGCCTTTTGTGATGCAGAGCAGATATTAGTACCTAATATCGAAGTTAGATGTTCAGTGAGTTATGTACTTCTTCAGAACTATGATCAGTAGGTTACAAGAGTGATCAACAAAGTTTGAGAAACCTTTGTAAATTTTATATGTTGCTTTTGTCCATGAACGTATTTTTTCCTAAACATAATCCTATCCTGGTTTTCAACTATAGATTGCTAAGTGTTCTTCCAGGAATGCTGCGATAGATTTCATGGATCTCTAAGAGTATAAAATCCTAAATGACCCTAAGGAAAGGAAAATCCTGTACTTTCTGTCTCTGGGAAACCCTGCAGGACTGTTTTATAGAGGCTGCATGGACCCTTCCTGTTCTATTTGTGCCTGTGGTTAGTGTAATGTTCAGACTACCATTCCCATTTTTGAGCACTGTCCATTATTTTTTTTAAACTAATTTATGAGGGATTGATACAAATAGTTGGATCTGGGAAAGCATCTTTGTAGAAGGTGGTGCAAACCCCTAGTAGGCTACTGGAGGAGTATTATAGAATATTTTCTAGTTTACCTGGGTCTAGAAGGAAAGATATTTGGGTTTCTGCTGTATTATATACACTTTATGCTGACTAATGGCTTTATATTACAAAGAAAATTTTATACAAACAGTCTCTTTACTATGAATTTAAGCTCTAAATAGTAGCTGATGCGTTGGAAGAAATCCTAAAAGATGATCATTGCTTGACTTTGCTGTTGTTTGATGCTCCTGTCCTTACTGTCTGTTTTCCTAAGAAGATAACTGTTTGATTTATTTTAGAGTCCTGTGGATGCCATGCTCTTGGGCTCCCTGGGCTCAAAGCTCTTTTAGCAAGAAAAAAAGAAAAGCATGCTGGCTACCAGGATTGTGTGTGATTGTGAAGGGAAATAATTTAAAATACTTTAAATTCTCCTTTTAAAACCCATGAGCTACATAATAAATGAACCACAAGAAGACAGCCACATGATAGCAAACTCCCAATTCATATACCATCTCTGAAATTCTGGCTGCTATCACAGCCAGAATGAGTTCTTTCAATGGGTGGTGTATACCCTCTGGGAGGGCAATTTTGGAAGAAGTCACCTTTGAGGAACTTTTCTTTCTAACCTCCTTTGCTTGAGAAACACAGCATATCTTGCAGAAGGAAGGATTACGCCTTCTCCACTAACGTAACTATGGATGGATGTCCTTACATAAATACTATCTGGCTTTTAGAATTTGTGATTTGTTGTGATTTTAGTACAATTTGTGATGTTAGCCATATTTATGACTTTAATGTACTGGGGCTGGCAGTGATTCTTTTTTTTTTTTAAGACTGGAAAAGTAAGGGCTGAAATATTTCTGTTCATTGGTTTTAAATTTAATGCTTACCACTAAATGTCACGTATCGTACTGCAGTGAGGGCTTTCAGCCGTCAAAAAGCCTTTTGCTTTGGTGTCTCATCTATCAGGTTTCTTTATGTCCCAGAGCCCAGTCTCTTCTCTTCCTTCCCTCATTGCTAATCTTGGATCACTTTGTAATCCCGCCCCCATTCTCTTGCGACTGTCTGAGACTGGAGCAGACCAGATAAACCATTAGTAAGAAAGATCTAAGGAGGAATTTGTCGAATGTTTCTCCCGATTAAGATTGATCCCGGGACTGGATCTGTCCGGACAGTGCATGGTGGGNCCCGATTAAGATTGATCCCGGGACTGGATCCCAATGCAATGTCTGTCTGGACAGTGCATGGTGGAAGGATCTGTTTCCTTCTCATGCAACAAGGTACCAGGTAAGATGTCCAGACTTCAGCGCTGTGTTTCACGGGCCAGTGCTGGAACCTGAAATGCTGTGCCGCAGACTCTCGCAGCCTGCCTGGGCTGACTTCGCTCTCTCTCCCTGATGCACGTGAACTCAAACACAAATTAATTTCAGCCTGTCAGTAACAGTCCCAGAGTAATTCTTTGTGATACTTTGTAGGAAGCAGTGATGAAAACCAGCCCTCTAATTAATATATTGAATAATGCATCTCTCTGAGGCATATGGGGATCTCCCATACTGTCATAGCTTGGCAAAGCTAATCAAAAGCTAGGCTGCCGGGCTGACAGTAGTATCGTATTTTACACGCTCTGGCTAGCAAGGAATAGTCTCCTACTTTTTTTTGGGGGGGGGGATTTGGCTTAGGTTTTGGCCTTTGTTCTATACCACACTGATCTCTCTGTTTCTGGGCAAATGGGTGAATTTTCAGTGTAGGAGAGCCCTTCTTGCTTTCAGGTGACTGGAAGAAAAACATTTGGGAGTTGTTTCCCACTGTTCTGGGAAGTTCAGGAATGACCTTTTCACATACTCTGATTATGGGCATAATTTTCGAGCCATTTTCATTCACCTGCCAGCATCAGGGAGCGAACATCTTTCCTGGACCCAGGCTCTCCTCTGCCCCAGACCTCATCCCGAATGGCCCACTTGGTTTTCAAGGGATGCACCTTTGTGGGGGTTATTACAGCTGTTATTTCTTTACCGCAGCTGGGGCTGGGAGCATTCTTGCATTGCAGAAAGTTGCAATCTGATGGAGAATTTATCCTCAATAAGTACATCAATATTTTCAGGAACCATTTTTGCTTGAAACTAGATTTTCAGTCATACCTCAAAGCTCTTCAGGTAGATTGTCTCAAGAAGAATCAGGAAGGACCCAGGTAAATTCCAGTTCATTTCTCTGAACTGACTTCAGCCTCTGAACCTTTGGAAGTTTGCCTGCCATTAAGTTGAACAAAAACAGTTGTTTTATTTAACAGAAGGAGCTAAACCCATGCTGTGCAGAAAGAACAGTCTTATCATGGCAAAACAGACAAGATGTTTCTGCATTCATTTAAACGTGAGCCATTTGTGTCGCTCAATAACATCCATTAAAGATAAGGAGGTCCCTCTTTATGCCTTCTGCCTGTTGGAAATTAACAAACTCTCTTAAAACGACAATTCATCAGCAGTTATACGAGGCAGAATTCATTCTCGGCAAGAGAAGAAATTGAAACTCCCATCATTTCCTTCCCTGGCATTCCCCTGAGCCTCCTCTGTAGAATGAGATGAGTTTAATTCTGCTATTGTTAAGCATAGTGAGCACGAAGCTACATGAGAACGTAAGAGCGGGAAGGAGTATCTTATTAGCTGCACTACAGGTTCTTTTAAATAATGTTGATTCAGTAACTTGTCTCTTGCTGATCATATACAGAACAAGGATGAGAAGCCAGTGAGTGAGGCTGTTTTACTTGCATATTTGTAGTGAGCTAATTGGAATAGGAGATAGCAGTGGTTATCATAGCTCTGTAATTATCTCACAGATAATTGTCCTCCATTGGGCAGAAGGCAATAAAAATGGGATGTAGACACATTTCCATGTTTAGTGGAATATCAGAAGTTCTGCAGCTGAGTTTGAGAGAAACATACTGACCTGTGACCGCCAGCAAGGACTGAGGAAATAATAAATAATACCTGTAGACTTCAGAGCCGATTTCAGTAGATCTGGGGTTTCTCCTGTAGGAGAAAATCCTGCTTTTTATTGGAAAAAATAAAGAAAAACAAACCAAAAACTTGCCAGGTTTTTGGCCAGAGGGTACAGAAAGGTTCTTAGGTTTTGCTCACAATATTTTTGGTTTTCAGGTCTTGATTGAAAATCTTTGAGGGAAGGAGACATGTTCCATTATAATATTGATTTTAGGGGCAATCTGTAATAGTGACTCCCTAAAGCCATTTCTGGATCTGCTGTAGTTTCTCCAGAATTCTTTTTTTTCTTTCTACCAATCATTAGATTTGAACAGTGTGTTGACACTTTGGAATTTGCCTCCAGGCTAGAAAACAGCAGAGCATTGCTTTTCATTTGGCCTTGTACTTTTCTTTCCTTTTATTGCTCATCTATAACAACAGATGAAGAACCCAACAAAGAGAAGCTCTTGATTTACCTATAGCTTGACCACACATCTTTACTTCTTGACGTGTGGGTAGCACAAACTCCCGTTGCAGCATTCTGCCCTGAGCATTCGTACTTGGAAAGGGTAATGCTTTGGGGATGGGGACACTTTGGGATTCTGCCGTTGTGAAGAGCTGGGAGTGTGTCTAGCGCTCAGCTCCCTGGGTAGCCTTGTATCCTTGTTGTTTGTGCATCCATCTAACTTGAAGCAAAGGAACCACAAAAGCTCCGTGGTTTCTGTGGTCTCTCCTGCTACAGTGTCTCTCTTCCACTGATGGAGAGACCTGCAAGTGGCTGTGGCTATTTCATTCATCTCACCTCTGTTGTCTCTGTGAGGATGCCTCTGTTCTGAATGCAAACCTGTCTTGTCATGAGACACATGGTGATCTGCAGACCTCATGTCACTGTTGCTTCTACCCGTCATAGCCACGCAGACTTGCTGTTTCTACAGACAGAGCCTGTCTTTGCATATCTGTCTGCTGCCAGAGTCCTTTTTGTTCCCTGCTTCTTTGTCTTTTCCTCTTGTGGATGTTGGGACAAATGAGCATCTCTCTCTCAGCCGCTAATTGAGTGTGATTTTTTGGGGGCGAGGAGACACGTGGATGCATTTATGCTTGCTGGTCCAGAACAGAGTAGTTTATTCTTGTCTTTCTCCTCCTTCCCCTTCTTCTTCTTACCTCTCTCTCTCTTCCTTTCCTGGCTGATGGTTAAAAGTCAAAGAATGAAATAAGCCATTTGTTCTCTTCAGGTTAACATCTGAAATGCAGAGAAACAACTGTCACAAAAGGTTTGTGACAGAAATCTAGTTTTTCACATTGCCTTTCTCCAAAATGCATAAACTGAACCACAAATTTATTTCCAGAATGTTAAATGTTATCCCAGGGCGATTCTTCATAATATCCTGCAACAGGGCATGTGAAGACTCGTCCTTCCTTAATTAATACAATGTACAATGCCCATAGGCATACGGAGCTCATCAGCATATCCTATATGTTTTGTGTGTGCCAAGTTTCATACTGGCATCCCCTCTTTGGACAATTTAAGTTTTATTTTTATTCATCTACTGCTGCATTCGTTATTAAATGATGCTTTCTCTCTGAACCTTTTCAGAGGCAGAGTATTCTGCCTAGGACTCTGTTAATAGCTGAATCACTGAGCCTTAGCGTTTCAGGCGTGTCATATTTGCAGACAGAAAATGTTAATACAAATGAGGGCAATTAAACACACAGTGAACTGAGAATCCTTCTTTTGGTGTAAAACGTTGCTTGAACAGGTCGTGTTTAAGATACTTTTGCTAGGAGACAAACTCGGAGGAATATTATGAGTCTTCTAGACATTCCCTTCCAGGGAGGGAAGCGGTGACTCCACTGAAGTCCTTGGCTGCAGGACTGACAGGCTGAGCTGATGGCTTCCTTCAGCATGGACTTGGCTTTTCAAAAGTGGTCAGAAACAGGGCTGATCTGTGTTTCCTGAAAAACCAAAGCAATAACCTATAGCAATTCCCTATCTACAGGACTTTCAAAGGAGGGTAGCCAAGCACTGGGCAAACATTAATTAACTGGGCTTCATGACATAGTAGGCACTAAACTAATTTTAAACCAAATGCAGGGAAAGAGATGAAAGCCACTCAATATGTCAGTGATCAGTCTTGGAAGAGAAACAAAAACTCTGTGCTTGAATTTCACAGATCTGTGCAAATTGTAGCTGGCTAGAAAATGTCATTTCCCCGATTTATATATTTTTTCCAAAAAGCTGAAAAAACTATANCCCAAACTGTTCTACTCCCAGATTTTCCATTTTGAAACAAAGATTTTTGGTTAAGTAGAACAAACAGTTCCTCTGGACTGTGGATCCCCCCCCCCAATAATTTGGCTTACATTTTGATCACCAAAACGACTTTCGTACACAGTAATTTCTGCATTTCAGGTTTCCACTTCTATTTTTCTGTTTTTTTCCTCTCTTATTCCAAAAAAAGAGTGATGGAAAAAAAGAGGGATGAAAAAAGGATGAGAAAGGAGACAAAGCTAAAAATGTGTCATTTTTTAGTGTTTCAAAAAATATACTTTTGTTCTTGTTTCCTCAAAGGACTTGAAATTTAGAATACTAATAATAAAAATAAAAGAGTGTACTGCAAAAAGTGTCCCTTCCTTCAGAAAGCAAAATAGAATCAAACCCTTCTATTGGAATATATTTCAAATTTGTCCACCGTGAAGTTTGCAGACCTCTAATCCCAGGGTAAATCCCCTCTTTAGAAATGCCTTCCTCAAAGCATCGCTGTCTGTGTTGGATGCACGTGGGACAGAGAGCTGATGGTATGTCATGCACTGAAGCTTTGAGACATCTTCAAGGCAGTAACATCTTAACTTGATGAGCTGATGCTTCATTACTTCCACCATATCCTGATGCTGGTGGTACTAGGACTTGGCAAAAAAAGGCTTCGTATTCAATTAGGATAAGCCCCGAGGGCTGCTGTTGTATAGCCCGGATCAGCTGTAGCCTGATGAGTCAGGAGAAGTGGCTGCATGGGAGTAGCTTACTTAGTTCATAAGTAAGCTGCAGGATGGTGACTGCATCTGGGAGCTCACCCACTACGAGTGCTGGCTTGACGGAGCTGACAGATCTGCTCCCTGCCTGAGTCCCAGTCCCCGTGAGAAGTTATTTCAGGCAGCACCGGGAAATTAAGATGCCACCTCCATCCAGCACATGCCCTGCCCGTGCTGCTCGCCCTTTCCAACCTTGACAGGGCTGTGAGTAAGGATCTTCACCCTTCTACCCGCGTGCTTCTTTGAGTTTATTTCACAAAAATTTGGTTATGTTTATTGGGGTTTATAGTATAGGGTGGGGAAGAAATGCCAGAGAACTTTAAAGGACTGAAATGAGATCTAGACATAGAATTATTTGTACTTTCTTAGGTTTTGGTATTAGCACACAGGGAAAAGAAAAAAGCATGAATCAACAGCGGCTTTGTTCTGTTGAATATACTTTAAAGGTGTTCTCAGGTTCAGTGGCATTTCTCTCCCATTGCTGTTAATTTCTGTGATATAAAGGGTCACCATTTATATACTGCAAAGAGAAAAAAATGTTTCTGTGTGCAGCAGAGCCTGCTGTCTTGTGTGGATTCTCCAGTGATTGGTGACATGATTGAGCCTAAATGTCAGCTTTTCCCTCGAGGAGAGGTTTGATTTGGACCTCCTTCCTCTTCCTGGCCTGCTATATCCATGAAACGACGCTGTGTAGCAAATTTATAGTTCTGGGACCCGTAATCCACTGAGTTTACAGGTAATTTACAGGTTTAGACATTCAGCAGGCTGTGGGGATGAGGCGCAGGTAGGCAGATGCATGTATGCATATATGGAAACACATGCAGATGCTGTGAACACTTTAAGTTTTGTTTCCTTTGAGATACCAGGCAGAACACCTCCTTAAAATTCATTGGGACCTTTTTCAAAAGGATTGGCTTTGCTGAAAAGAAATTAGCTGAGAATAAACACTTGGCAATTTTTTTGCCTTATCTTGCAAGCTAAGTCTCACAACAATTACTTCTGCCGATGTCCAGAATTGTAGCATCACGGAAATTAGCACTGGAAAAAGACGTAGAAAGCTCCAGGGACCTAGCTCAGACGCTTTCTTACAGTATCTTCCTGCCCAGCTTTTTTTTTTCTAAGCTTCATTTGAAATATGCTGTGCAAGGAGGTTTTGTCCATAACTCTTCAGAGACCTCATCACATCCTACCCCATCCAGCAGCGTCTCCCCCTGTTCAGCCACAGAGGATGATACTGTATTTATGTGCTTAATAAACACATTCTTTCCCCCAACAGCTCAACATTTGTGTCTGTTCTTAACTAGGGTAGTTTATGGTGTGTTGTTGGCCTGGGGTGTATGCAGCTTGTGTGCGTATTGGTTGTTGCATGCACGGAGTTAATGCCTGGTGGAGCTAGTTCTACACTTGACTGCAGTAAATAACAGATGAATGCACAGAATCCCCTTGACCGTCTGAAGGTAACTGCAGTTATTGATACCTAGACAAATGTGATGCCGTATGAGATGGAGAAGGTAGCCTTTTGGCTGTTGGCCCTTGTTGGAAAGGTATGTATAATTTAGGAATGGTGCTATGTGAAAAGATCCAGATCACTTGAACACGAATTCTATGGAGCGGTTTCTGCTCCCATCTGCCCCTCTAGACATGGTCCTTTTGTTGTGTGGATGAGTTAGTCCTGTGCACTGCTTGTCTGGTACCACACAGAAGTGCTTATTCACTTCTGGGGCAGGATACATTTAAAATTGCAGCAGACTAATTGGCAGCATCCACTAATTTGACTGCAGTTGCCTGCAGCAAGAGGATGTTTTTTACCCCCTTTACATATTATTGCACAATAAATGTGCCTTGTTCCTTCCCATTTCCAGCCCTTATCTACTGCACAACATCCTGCTAAGTAGTCTCCATCTGTTTCCTCTGTCTCTTTACACGAGCAGTGACAATTGCCTTCAGTCTGACATCCCAACCTGCAAAAATGAGTTTCTAAGTCGGCATTGTGGGAAAGCCTCAATCCGTTGTAAAAGTTTTGATTTTGTTTTCAAAGCCAGAGCTGGTGAATGCCATCTTCACTGCTCAGAAACCAGGCACACCCCTGGCAGAAAGCTCAGTCCAGTCGATTCCAGACCAAGTTGGAAAGGCTGATACCTGTGACCTGATTTTTTTACCTTGCTGTAAATCCTTAACACAAATGTTGCTCCCGTCTAGTGATACCCACTCCCACCTGCCAAGCTAATGGGTCCAGGAGATGGAGAAATAGAGCATCTCTTATTCTCTGTTGATGGTTTAGGGAGGAAGGATCAATAGCAGGCAGTACGAATTGCTCAGCATTTTTGATCTAAGACCCTAGAGTAGCTAAATATCAATGCTGGCTTTTGTCATTAAATGCCTGATGTCTGGAAAATGGGTAGAAAAAATGCAAAAATGGTTTCTTTCATGGGAAGTCAGTAGAGTTGTAGAAACAGTGAGCTGAAGTGTGCAGTAGGCAGGTAACCCAGAGAGGTGGTGTATTTCTTTTTTCCTTTCTTTGCATATGCTAGCATTTTTCATTTTGAACTAGATGGAGTCTTATATGGAAGTATTTCAGGAATAGCTACTTACAATGCAGAATACTGTGTTTTCCTTGCCCTTCTTGCTTGCTCTCTCTCCCGGTCAGCGAGGAAATATTAGCGGAGTGGCCCAGTAAATGTGCATCCATGCACAACGCTCTTCCCTCGAGGCAGAGATAAGGATCTTGCCAGGATCCTACCCATCCTTCAGCTTTCAAGAACACACAATCCTCTTCTGAAAAGAAGGGAGGAAAGATCTTGTGAAAACCAAGAGCTACCATGAGAACAAAAAAGAAAAGCAGCAGCAGAAGATAGAGAAAAAGTAACCATTGCTTCCTTCCTAATGGGATTAAGAGGTAGTTTGAATTCTTAATTGGCCAATGACCCCGTGCCAGCTGCAATACTGGCTGCAGGCTCCACATTTCGAAAACTGCCTTTGCAGCAGTAAGGGAATGTGTCAGCAGGAAAAAAAAAATGACCTTTCCTGTCACTTCTGCCTGCATCCTCTCAGCATTTTCTCATCTGAGTGGTGATAAATGAAATGAGATGGTTGGAGGATGTTGAGTTAGCACAGTTTCTCACAGCGAGAGTGCCCTTTTTTCCTCCCCACGGCCATCCAAGGCAGGAGCACACACCGGTGCGTTTTGTGGACCTTGGTTTAGTTTTTGCTGTCTGGAGTTTGTCCACATACAGAACACAGAGCTGAGCTGTGCATGGAGCCTGAGGTGTGACTGTGTGGCAGGTTTTCAAGCTGAGCTTCGGATTCTGAGTGGTGTTGAATACTCTTGTCTTTGTAAGCCTCTGAAATAGAGCTATTTGCCAGTCAGAGCACCATGAAACCCTCTCCCAGCCTCCCCACTCTGTGGGCTCCACTTGGCTGTAGGGTACATGCAAGGGAAATGGTAAGCCAGGGGATGCTGACATCTGTCCTCATCATACTTTAGTTGTTCAAATAGTTTTGAGCAGTGCATCCTCCAAACGTTCTTCAGAGAGATAATGTATGAGAAAATGTAAGGCTGTGAAGGTCTCTCTTCTTGTTTTGTTGCGGCTCTTGTATTGCCAAACCTAAGAGGTTGTTGTAGTGAGTTCTCAAGACGAGAGAAATTACTACATGGGATAAAGGCACAGCATTACAGTCTGTGTGTGCGTTTTTGCAGCTGTGCTCCAGGACCTGCATTCACGTCTTGTTCTTTCCACTGCCTGACTTTTTTGCATTCTTCATGTAAAGCTTCTCCAGACAAATGATGAGAGACCATTTACTGAAAATACCCATATTCAGGAGTCAGAACACGGCAAAGCAAAGCTGTGCTCTTTGCCGGTGGGAAGAGACGTGAGGTAAGGCATGAAGAAACAGCATTGATTGAGGATTTGTTTTGCAATCTGAGTCTCTGATAGAAGAGAGCGACTTGGTTTGGGAGAAGGAAGGATGACCGATGCATTACTTTACAGGCTTGTTATCTGCCTGCAGATAACAGGAGCTTGTCTTGCTTTTGGGTTGCAGGAGATTGCTTTGTGAGCTTTTCCACTTGAAGTATGGTATTCAGTGAGCGGAGGAGTAGTAGGGGAGTGCTATATGCTGGTCCTTTTTTTGCCGTCATAGTTCTGAAAAGAACTATCAGGCTTGTCAGAACTAATTACGGAAACAAGTAGATGGCACTGGGAAAGAACTTCAAGCTAGAATGACATGTTTCAGGAGGCTCCTGTCGTCCCCTGGTGCCCACATAATAGGCATTATAAGTGGAGTCAATCCGCAGAGCTTGTGTATGCAAACACACAACGATAACGAGTATTTCGGATTTTGTTTGGAAATGCTTAGGTTCTTTGAATTACAGTCCCTTTTAAAATGGGTATTGTTGTGGCAGGCCTTCTACTGATGTTTCTTATTCCCTGGGCCAGGAGTAGGTTTGCCCCATTGCTGCGGGGGGGAGGCGCAGTGCCCCCTCCATGTGGAGGGGAGGGAGGCAGGAGGTGTCATGGGGAGCAGGTGAAGCAGCCTGGCGCTGCGCTGTCAGCGCACAGCAAATGGCTCTGGGTAGAAGGCTGGTGTCTGGCTTCCAGAAGGAAGCGTGGAGAGCGCAGCCTCCAGGGTGAAGGCTGGATTTAAGTAAGAAGCCTGTTGGGAAAGGCTGCGGGGCAGGTCCCTGCTGTGTTCCCGATCTGTACCTGAAAGTGCTGAAATTACCACTCCATTTGATAAAGTTGTGATGGATAGACGTGTTGGTAAGCATGTACCTCTGTCCCAACTGGCATGTCATAGGCAAGGGTCATGACCGCTGAACAGCCGAAATTAAAGCATTTAGGGCTACTTATGGGAAAAAGACAGAAAAATTCTGCTATGGACTATCAAGATGTGTGCCCTTTCTATATATATATATACTGGGAAATAATGTTGCTGCACACCATAATGTTTTTCACTGACATTTTAAGGAATTTCTATTTGTCCTACTGTCACTTTTAACTGTGTCCAGATATTCGGAAGATTTGACCCCAATAATTACAAGGTCACAGTGACTCAGGCCCATTCTGGCATCCTTACCGGTAACAAACGGCGTTTTCTTCTTTGTGGGATCACCCTGAAACTGATGGTAGCGATTAAGGAGCGGACTATTTCTCACTGGGAGTAGAATGATGAAAGCTCTGCCTGTGCGGCTTTGTTTTGTTGTGTTGGGCTTTTTCGGCCACAATTCACAGTGTGCTGTGAATGGACTCGCTATTGATGCGGTGCTCTAGTTAACAAGCAGTGCCAGTTTCAGTTACCTACACAGTGGGTCATAATGTAGTTGCTTTGGCATTTGCAGCACTGGCTGATCTTAGCTGAACTCCGGCACATTTGTATCTTTGTCATTGCTTGAATCGCTATGTGTTTTGTGAGATCCACAAAAATGTATCAGAGCATCTGTATTTTGTTTGTTCTTTTTTTCTTCTTTTTTAAAAAAAAAATGTTTTAGCTGTTGATGCCCCAAGGATGAAAGCAGCAAAAGATTGTGATAAAAGTGTTTCAGAACATTAGGGAATTGTGAACGTTGGCTGGCTCAGAGGGAATCTTATTATTTACAATCTACTGTATCAAATTCAGCTTCCACCAAATTAGAAACTGATTTTTGTCGTTGTCCCTTTTTAATCTAACCCCTTGGTTAACTCAGGAGAAGCAGCTCCATAAATCACGTGGACATCTATGGATTTTTTTTTTTTTTTTTTCCCCTGCCAGCCATTGCTAGGACTAAATGTTCATCTCTCAGTGATTCTTATCAGCCAGGACACTAATAATAACATTTCTGTTCTGGGCTTGACTTTCCCTCTGCCAGGAGGAAAACTATCTTTGTAATGTGCTTTGCAAAACATTTTTAGGGAGGAAAATAACAATGCACAGGAAGATTTGACTTGATGTTCTTGGGTTTCAACCAATGATGTTAAAGCAACTCATCACACCTTGTTTCATGATTATCAAGGACCATAGCATGGGGTCGTGGGGTGAATAATAAATACTTTCTCACATTTTTGCTATCAGAACTTCACCATACATATGTGCATCATTGTTTTTCTTTTGAAGATGGGGAAACTGAGGTAAACAATAACAAGATTACCCAGCAAGCCAGGAGCAGATCAGGAAACTCAGTCTCTCGTGTCACTGTTCAGCCAAGTAAAACCCCTTTTTCATTTGCTGTCTGTAAGCATGAGGCTGCGGTGCCCTCGTCTTTCCTTCAGCATTAAAACGGAGCTCTGGTTTTACCGGATCTTGGAACCAGCTTGTTTGCCAGCACAAGAATGATCATTGTAGCCTTGGTCTCGTAGACAAGGGATAGGCAAGTTCACTGCCCGGTGCCTGGGAAGGTATCTGTCTTAAAGGTTGGTGTGTGGCCTCTGGGAGTGGGCTGTGCAGAAACACAAAGGAGACACGTTGGTAGGAGGTAGGGACCTGCAGGCCAGGTGTCACAAGGTAGACTTGAGCTGGTTTTGCTTTCCCTCACCCTCTCTCTGTCTGATTGCAGCCTTTTATCTATAACAGCTGCCTTCTTTATCTCTGTCTGTCTGTCTGTCTCTCTCTCTCCCCCCAGGTCGGTGACCGGTTTGGATAAAGAACCTGACCTTGTGCACATGGAAGCCCGGACAGCCGATGGACGTGAGTGCCCACAGCCAACACTGAAAAAGTGGTCTTTGAGTCAAGAGTGGAGTGGGAATGGAATTTCTCTTTACTCATTTTCTCTCCCCATTTACATTTTAATTGACAGGAAGGATGTGGGTCATGGGTTTGATGTGAAGCATACTTTTATCCTTAGCCCCTGGGGGGAAATTCAGAGGCTGCAGGGCTTGTGTCTGTGGAGAGGCCGTGCAGAAGCACAATCTGTTGGGCTAAGGAGCCGTCTTTTCTGTTCCCTATTTAGCTGTTTCAGTATTACATATTTTACAGGAATCACAAAGAGCTGGGCTACATGCAGCCTCTGTGCATTTCCAGAGGTGCTCTGGAATCCAGAACAGCTGGGTTGTACCTGGAAATTTGAGAAATGGCCTACAGTCAGGCTTCTCTGCCCAGAATGTTCTTATGCCCCAGATACCTTTTGTCTCAGTTTCGCTTATGATATATGAATAGGTGCTCCATACCGAAACATTGCAGACCTTGAAAAGGTGCCTGGATCTGATGTAAGAAATAGAAGAAAAAAAAAAAAAAAATTCTTAACCCCTCACTGAAATGGATCTAGCTACATTTACAGGAGGATGGATTCCTATGTAATTAACCTCTTGTGAAGACGACAGTAAGTATTAGAAGTCAGTTGACTTTTTCCACCACTCTCTCCAAAGCGTTTTAGGTATTTCTCACAGCATGGTAGTGTATCTGCTCCTGGGGTGGAGCCAGCTTTACCCCAGCTCAGTGCTACACAGCAATGGGACATGTGTCCCTTTTACACTACAGTGTAGAGGGCAACATAGGACTGAGGCTGTAGAGTATTTCTGGGAGCAAAAGGCCTCTTTTTTGTTGGTTGCAAACTTTTCACTGTTCCAGTCAAGTGCTGCGTAGGCCAGATGCTGTGTGAACAAGCTCCTGTCTATCAAGGTGGCTTCTCTGAGGCTGTGGATCTTCTAAAATCACTCATTGGCCTCCCACTGCTATTTAGTGATGGCAGCTGAATAAATAACCAGGCAATAAAAGCTCAAGGGTGACGGCTGTTTGTTGAATGTGTGGAAAAAGCAAAACAGGCCGGCAGGTGGGTGGGCAAGGTAGGGACACTTCTTCAGAGCCTTTGCTGCTGTGTGTTGCAGGGATGCTGGGAGAAGTGGCCAAAAGCAAGTAAAAAAAAAAGCAAGCAAGTAAAAAAAAGCAAGCAAGTAAGCAAACAAACTGCTGATAGAGTTTGTTTTCAAACTAAGTTTAAACTTGCTCACCCAGCTATTTGAATATTGGATGTGTCAAGGATGTAGATGCTTCGTTTGAAAGATGTCTCCCCAGTTCGCGGACAACTCTCTTCCTTCAGGTCTTGTTTGCTTGGGGGTTTGCTGTTCGTTCTTGTTTTAATGTATCAATTCAGCATTTTGAAATTGGCAGTTGATGGTATTGAGGTTTCACTGAAAGTCAGACCAGTAGTGTCAGCAAAACAGGCCTACTGCAAGCCACTGTCCCGGCAGACAGCCGGCACAGGCGAGACCCCGCGGGCTGTGCTGGCCCTGCTGCCACGTCCCGCTGGGGAACGGCACCAAAGTGACTCCTCTCCCAGCCAAGCACAGCACAAAGGAACCACGTTGCTTCAATTAGAGTTTTTAAGGCTTAAAACTATATTAGTTTGTGTTACAAAACATCAGCTGCCTCAAAGCTATAGCCTCACCTGGTGTGAAATGGTACAGCTCTGTGTACTTAGGAATGGGAGGCTGAACTTTTCTCCTAGTTGGCTGCGTAACCAAAATGGGCCTTCGTGTTCTCAGTGAAATGGCTGAGGCACTTACACCTGCTGGAAGATGGGTCCCTGCAGTTATTTCCTCTTGATCAGAAAGTTTCTGATGGAAGTTTTGCTCAGTAGTGTCGACGAGGAAAAGGGGGGAGGGATTTAATGCCTCTTAAGTCAGTCTGGGGGCACAGTCACTTATTTGATGCATTAACAGACACAGATTTGAGTATTCCCATTGCTCAGTTCAATTCAGGGACAAGGATCCATGCCTTCAGTGTCCCCGGCCACTTGAAAAGTGCATGATTCCTCTAGAGAGGGTGCTTGTCTTTCGTCTTCTGTTTTCCTCTATGCTTTTTATTAAATAAAATAAAATAAAATAAAATAAGGGAGGGGGGGAGGGAAGTGGTATTTAGGATTAGACNTTTTTTTTTTTTTTTTTTAGCAGTAATGGGACTCAAGAACCTCTCTAATACTGATTCAGACACGGGAGCCTAAAACATGCTTTGTGGCTGGGAACAGGTGGTGGGACGTGCTAAGAGTCTCATTCATCCATAAATGAGTCAAGGCTATCAATAAGCTCATGGTACTGGGAGGTGGGGAGTCCTGTTCACCACTCCGATGTCTGTCCTCCAAGACGTCTTGCTCCATGGTTTTGTCTGTCCGGTCATTAGGAATGGCAGGGTCTCTGAAAAAATGTCTGCCCCAGTGTCCAGTCTCCTTAAATATTTGCAAGGTGTTGCTAATTCCAGTGCCTAGCTGATAAATCTGTTCCTGTCTTTTGTAGCAGATGAAGTTTTTCACGTTTTTTTGACATCTTGGCAGAGCTATTGTAGCTGAATAATAATCTAGGCTTGCATTTTTAAATTATAAAAACATGTAGGAGCCTTGGGCACTGTACCTTCTGCCTGGGTGTAATAGGCAGCAGCAAGGACAGGGTTGGATGCAAGAGAACTGTTACAAATACACTGACACAAGTACCCACCAGCACTCCTGGGAAAGATATATTAAACTTTCTGATGTTCAGTGAGATAATCTTCTCCCCACTCACAGATATGGTGCAATAAACAGTATTTCAATTAAAGGGAAAAGAGGGGGGAAAAAAACCTAAGCAGAAGGATAAAACAGGGTAACTAATTCCTTGGGAATAATTTATAGTTCTCTCTACATTTCTAGATCCTCTTTTCCTTTGGGGGAAAAATTGTCAAGGCCAGCTAGTTTTTTCTCCCTCCCATGGTAACCTTTACTGGCAGTTTATGATTTTAAGTCTTGCTTGGCACTGGGACCTGACTTAAGCTAAGCCAATTTGCCAATGCAACTTGTCTCCATCAACGGCCCTTCTCCCCTTAGCCATGCTGACCAGCCATGCTCGCTTTTAGCTGGCTTGTTAATGCTTCCAAGGAAGAGCAGCCCCTGCTGTCCTGCGTTTCTGTAAGTCACAGTAACCTGCACGTAGGTCTGCCCTTTGCAGCCTTCAGCACAGTGACAGGTTGGACTGTTTCGGTGTCTCCCTTCAGGGACCCGCATCTTTGGGTGTTACCCACCAGAGAGAGCCTCTCGTGCTCCTGCTTCCCACCAAAGCTGTCATGACTGGTGGGCAAAGAAGAGACTTAGTAGCTTGGCTTATTTCAGCAGTTTATCACTGCAATTTTCAAGAAGTTGCTTCAGTTTTTTCACTTCTAAAAAGGGTAAAAACACACTCCAAATTCTCAAGATGGGAGACTATGTTAATTAGCAATGGGGAGGTGTTTTGAGGTCCTCAACTGGGAAATGGCTGCGCATCTAAGAAAGCCATTCCCTCATCTGAAGTGAGATAAGTTGGTAGGAAGGGTTTGTGTGGCCGTGTGGATGCTGGGATTTGAGCTGCAGCAAACCTTCCAGGCTGCTTGGTGTCCACACTGCCTCATTCACAGATGGGCTGAGAAAGTAGCTGGATGTTGGGTTACAAGCACGAGAAGTTTTTGAGACAGTCTAGGAAATAGGGAGCTCTTCTCAACTCCTTTTGCAGTGGAACATAATAAAAAGAATCCAAAACCCCCCAAAACCCAAACCCCCTAATGCTGGTGTTGTATGGGAAGATATATAAATTGGAAATAATCCCTAGATATAGAGGCAAACCTTCCTTAAGGCACGCATCTCCCAGTGAAAGGTAAGTAAGGCTTTAAAGGCATAGATGGGCACGTGCCACCTGCCCCTCTGGGTGGCTGTCGTTTTTCTTTGTGGCTGTGCAAAATAGGGCTGAAAAATCAACTCCCTTCAGAGAAGAGGGAGCTAACAGCTTGGTAGTTAGGATGCCCCCTTCTGTCTTATTTGACATTTTTGTTGAGGGGCCCTGTATTTTCTATATAGGGGAAGATGTGCTCTGCAAATGGGACCATAGCTCATGAAGGGATCGTACCCTTCAAGACACTTGAGCAGGGACATGGGACGTTTCTTGCTTCCAGTCACACAAAAGTGTCAACTGTGTGTTCTCACCTGATTTTAAAATATATTTTAAAGGGAATTATTTCTTATTTTTTTGTGGGGCAGCAGAAAGCAAGGTAAGACTTGAACTTATTTTTGTGTCCAAAGGCAGACAGATATGAAGATAATTTTTTTTTTGGTATGTGTTTTCTTTCATAGGCCTTGTGTTGTAAAATATATGAAAATAAAAAAACAAGAGACTAAATAGAAAATGGGTAGTGAGCTACCCCCCTTCTCCACCACCAGCTTCCTGTGAATATTAATCAGGTGCCATTCTTTGAGCATATATGATTGCTGGTGTAACAGGCTCAAAATGACACATTTCCCAACAGGCGGGAAGCTAGTTGTCATGTCAACACTTGTGATTTATTTGCATTTATTTGTGACAGGTTTTTATTCCTCTTCCCATTCTGTCACTCAGCAGCAGCAAATTATCCCCTTTTTGGAGGGATAAGAATATCCAGGCGACTGTGTGGGAGAACATACCGGAGGGAATGAGCTTCTAAAAATATGGCTCCTGACCTCTCCTCCTTGTTCTGCTTAATTTTAGTGCTACCTCAAAGAACAAGTCAAGGCTGCTGAGCACTTTGGGTAGCATGGCAGCATAGAAGACCTTGTTGTTTTCTGAGAATTTGCTTTTATCCGTGGAAAAGATGTCTTAGATTCCACGTTGAGGAATAGTAGCTCTGGACCAAGTGTGTATGTGTCAGTTGATGAAGAGCCTTAATTTATCCCAGCTGAGACTCCGACCTCTCTACTGCTACTGGTATTTTATGCTGGGAGAAAGCTCAACTGTGATACTCCAGTTATTTGGCACTATTGCTAGGTCAGATATTTTTCACTATGCGCTTTAATTACCTCCAGATACTCTGAACTGGCAACAGCAAAACTTTCTGCTGCTTTAGCATCATCAGTGGGACTACATTTTAATTGCTGCGCCAGACCTATTCGACTGCTCCAAATCAGCCACTTTGTTCTTATTAACCTGGTATTCCCAGTGCCTCAACCCAGAACCAGGTCTCTGCAGCCTTTAAACATGGACCTTCAGTCATGCCACTGGGCATGAACCTTTATTAGATTAAAGCTTGGTTGTAGTTTGTGACTTTTTTTCAGACACTATCTTTTTAAAAAATATTATTCTTGTTATCAGTGCCTCTGACTTGCATTCGATTTGCATTCTTAAGAGTCTGTTGGTGGGACAAAGCTATGGAAGGGGAAACTGCCAGTTTGTGAATTTTGTCTTTGAATCTGGGAACGTGGTTAGCTGAGTGTCAGAGGATTTCAGTTGTGCCCCCCAGGGCTTTCCACTGAACCACATTTTGCTGTCACCAGAAAGACACAGACTAAGGACAATAGCAGGTTTTATGGGATGGAGAATCCTCTAAGCAGCTTTGCTAGGCTAGTTACTGTCCTTCTAAACTTCCCTTTTATCCTTTTAGGCTCAGTTTGACAAGATCCTTGTTAATAGGTGCGGCTGTGAACTAAAATCACTGCACCAGGCTGACCCCAGCCCTTATGAACTCACTGTTTTCTTCCTTGATGGTCTGTGCTCACCCTTTGTAGAAAAGCAAACAAGTGCATGAATCTAAGAAGCCTGTAGAAGTGCCGCAGTGTAAAAGATATGACCCTTTTATCACTGCAGCCGTCATCTTAGTTGTATTTTCATTTTCTCCCTAATTTGCAGTTTTCAGAAGAGCAGTTGAAAGGCAGAGATGGCATATTTAGATTACATACATCCAGAGACACAGTGCTTTGATTGTTCTGTTTCATGAGATCCTTTCTTAGCCTGAGTGAAGTAACGCTTAATCCCCTATAACCCCTGCCGACTTGCTGGCGGTGAGCACGTCTCTTCTTGCCACTCCGAGCAACTTTCTGTATGTCTGCCTTTGCCTTATGTCTTCTTCATGTTCTTCTGCCAGTCCTGTTCCTTCTCTCAAGCAATGCCAAGGACTGTCAAGGCATCCCATTAGTGTGATGGTCTTCTCATCTTCTCTCTAGACAGAAGCATTTGATGCCTCTTGCAGTGCGTATAACTACTGTTGGGACTCTTCAGCTGGTTGTGCTATTTCATGTCCATGGCGTTATCATACCTAGCCTATGTTGGCTCTAAAGACTTAGTTTTGGGAGATGCTTGTCATTTTCACAGCAAAATAAGTTAAACTTATAAGTGCTAGTTTGGACTTTTTTTTCTCCTTGTGTGTTACTACTGCAATTAAAACAGTCATCAAGGCTCGGGTGTTTCAGGGGAGGATGGGGATATAATTCCCAGCAGGGCAGTGAAATTGATAAATTCTACCTGGGGCCTTTTGCAATCTTCTTCTGCTCCATATGGTCTCATCATCAGTTTTCTGATGCATTTATGATTTGTACCCTCCACTTATGGTTCAAATTCAGTCGCCTGAGGGCTATCCGCACAACAGAGAAGGGAATGGTGGGTGTAGAAGTGTGATGAATTCATGACTCCAGAGAGCAGTTACAGTTTTAAAGGCCGGAGGTAAATCATGCAATAACGTCTAGATAGTTGGAGATGTGGAGATGAGGTTAAGACTTCCCTTCAGAGACCTTCTTTCAAGCTGCTGGTGACATTTTCAGACAACATTTTCAGGGCATTTCTCATGTGCACGTATTCTCCCATTACAGACACCCACTATTTGACTTGTCGGATCCAGGAGTGCTCGGAGACCAAAAGGAGTGGGCCATTTTCGCGCTCCATTGACATCAGCTCCCTTGTTGTTCAGGACGAATATATCTTCATCCAGGTATGTTGGCTTGATACAAATGTGACGTGAATTCTGCCTGTGCGAGGTATTTGTTCTGTGCAAGAAAGGAGGTGTATTCTTAGGACAAGTACATGGGACCAGAAGTCGTAAGAGCTGGAAGTCTGTATCTGCCTGCTATAAATTGGTGATGCCAGACCACAAGTCTGGGATAAAACAGGTGATCTCTCTGCTCATCACTTGTCTCATGGTGAATCTGATGTATTTTGAAAGTTCATTCATCGATAATCATAAGGGTCCATGGGTTTCACAGAAG
Source organism: Anarhynchus alexandrinus (assembly GCA_008711295.1). Lineage (NCBI taxonomy): Eukaryota > Metazoa > Chordata > Aves > Charadriiformes > Charadriidae > Anarhynchus > Anarhynchus alexandrinus. The sequence continues at coordinate 2,237,462 of VUYV01000011.1, read as the reverse complement.
CTCTAAGTTGCTATTGTTGTGGCTACTTGGATAATACAAAGAAGCTAGTGATGAACTGGAGAGAAGAGAGAAGAATAAAGGAAAGGTGTGAGTGATCATTTTAACAAATGGAAAGATTTATGCTGATTTGACAGTCAAGTAATGCTAATGGAGCGAACAAAGATCTGCAGTAGGAGGTAAAATAGCAGTCAGATTGGAAAAAGATGTTACAGGGCAACTTCAAAGTGGAAGAGGGTTGTAAATTTTTCAGCTAGTTGATGATGATTTTGGAGATGAGGAGAAAGTGACAGAAATCGAATGAGGAACTACTTGTTTTTGAGATATTCTAGGAATACATGGGCTGGATGGAACAAGGCCATCTCTCCCCATTTCATACCTGTGGAAGTGTGAGAATGAATAGTACGCTATGGAAGAACACTTCCTCAAGATGTGCCATTTGGGGGAAAAGTGGCAGCCAGGCTGCAGCGAGTGATTCCAGGTCATATAAAGCTCAGGAGCCACAGAGATTACAGACATGATGATGTTAACTGCTTGTCACCGGTGCTGAAGAGGGGTGATGAGATGAGACGAGATGGCGCTTGGATCCAGGTGGTACAGAAAAGACATATGCTTCCCTTTTTGAGCAAGACTGTGTTATGTTAAGCTCCTGTTTTACTTCCTTGGGGGAACATTTTTCTTGAAAGTGTCCAAATTATAAGTTCTGCTCTGTTTATTGTGAATTTTTCTTAGACTTGGGAGTTTAGGTGGGAAGGCTGATAATTCTGTGCTGAGACTAGGTGGAGGACTGGATCCCCATGACCTGGGAGGACTGCAATGTGGGAACTGCATGCACTTGAGTAACACTGGCAGACTTCTCCTGAGAGTAGGGAAGTCTGCTGCTCTGGAGATGACTGATTGCTATGGCAGCCACAGCTCCCCTCATTCCCCCGTGAAACCCAGCCTGTTACCACTTCGGCATCATGGGGACACCTGCTGCTAGAAAACACTGAGAATGTAGCTTGTGCAACTTAGTAAGTCATGATTTCACTAGAGGCAATGGCTTTCCAATCAGTAAATGCTCTGCTCTCCGAGGAGTATTTTATAGAAACTCTCTTCATCTGTCGGTTTGTGTCTGTGGCTGAGGGTATTGTGGAACATACAATTCTTTAAGGCTAGCATGAGGCCTTACAGACGTTTCTCATTCCACAGCTCCCACCTGTGTTAAAACAAGGCTGCTCTGTTTTAGAAAGTCGGGCTTGCAGTGAGGGTATCCACCTGGCGTGCGCATTCCTCTGCCTCAAATTAGCAGCGAGTGGCACAAGCTAATAGCTGCTAATTGCTTCAAATTAAAACAAAAAAAGTGTGTGTTTGTGTCTATACAGACACATGCATGTATGTATATATAATACTTCAAGTGCCTTGACTATCCTTTGCAATGTTTTATTGTAGATTAATGGGTGTTTGAAGTGAAAATCATATACCCACACATTTAAAAAAATGTTGTATGTACACACTGAATATTTCTGCTGCTTTGGGCAACAGACTCTCCCTTACACACGTTGCCTATCGCTTTTTTGTATCACACTTGCATGATTTCTGAGCATCCAGCAGCCTGTCGTAAGCGGCTGCAGAAACCGGGATGGATTGAGCCCACGCAGCGCTCGCGTAACACGCGGACACTTCAGGTTCTCAGCGCACACCTCTCTGAGCTGAAGGTGTGCTAAATCCAGCGTGTCCAGCGTACGGTCGATGGGCTGTGCAGGGTGTTTGCTCGGTACATATGTAGGGGTACTGATATGTCCTGGATGTATTAGTCTCACAAGCCACGTGATGTAGCTGCCTATTATGGGATGTGTCAGATTGGCTGTGTGTGCAATGTCTCATGCATATCATTCCGTCTGGATAATCTTGGGCAGAAATACAGGAGCCAGCTCTTTTGAATTTCAAATATTAGAGAGAGATGAATAAATAAATATCAAATTAAATGTTAAGAACCTGGTGAGGTTTAATAGCTGCCTAAAGGATGGGTGCATGAGTTCTGATCCGTCTGTGCTGGAACAAATCAGAAGTAATGTCTTGGAATAGACAGAGGAACTCATTTCTTTTAACTTTTGTCATGAAAACAGTAGATTTTTAGTCTAAAGCAGTAGTCTGTGTTCCTCTAAAGTAAGTGGAGAGATCAAAACCTTCAGGGGCAATTTATCTTCTTCTATTGCACCTATTGCAGGGTGAGATAGGTCTCTCTCTGAATATGGCTTTCTCATTAATATTAGAAGGAGCTTAAGTACAGCTTAGAGAAGACTCCTAACTTTTTGACAGCTAAAATTACGGAAGATGAATGCCAGCTATTGATATCAACATTTTAGATTATCTGCATACAGTTATTTGCTAGTGAATATCCATTCTAATCAAGTTGATGAACAGGCCTGTAGTGTAAGATTCTTGGGAAGCATTAACCTGTGTAACTGAGCACTCAAAGCAAATGTGATGCTATGGTGCATAATGGATAGGGGAAAGAAGAATACGGAAAATGTTATAGTGGCATTATAAATCAATGATTCCTTATCATGTGGAATGCTGTTGTGCAGCACTTCTGAAAGGATCTTGCAGAACTGCAGTGCAAAGAAAGAAAATTAGAATGATCCTATACTTGAAAAAAAACTTACCCATGAAGAATGTTTGAAAAGACTCGGACTGGTTACCAGGCAAAGGAGATAAATAACATAGCACATGATGAAAAATGTAAAAGGTAATGAAGGAAGGAAGAAATTGCTACTAAGAGAGAGTAGGGAAGAATTCTTATGAATAAAGCAGTAGGTGATCACTGAATTTATTGATTGACTTTCTATTTGATTGATCAGTAGTTAAAGAATGCCTAACACATCACTAAGATTAGATGATTCTGCATAAATTGATACATTAAGAGAAAATCCTGCCCTCTGTTGTGGGTACGAGTTTTTGTTCAGTTTGTAGGATTGCTCTGATGTAGCCAGGAGCCAGTATCATCATCTCCTTTCATGGTTAATACTTAAAATTCTGACAGCTTGAAAAGCAGGTCATTTATTTGTGAGAAAACCTTGGAATATGTCTGAATTTATTTACTATGCCAAAAAGGAGCTAATTTGATGAGTAACTTTGCCATTAAGATCAGTGTCAGTTGTGTTCAATTATATAGCTGTGCAGTCGTGGAGCCCATACTTTTACCATTACAGCTGTAATATGCCATTCTCTACTAGTTGTACCACACTTTTCCTCATTGGTGCCTTTTAGTACTCGCTACTACTGAGATAGCATCACTTTCTAAACTTAGGTGCAGAGACAACCTGCAACTGCCTATAAGATTTGACTTCCTGACAATTACCTGAACTGCTGCGGTGTTCTCATGTGCAGAGCCTACATTGTAAGATCCAGGGGTCAAGGATACCACAACAGACAGTCTTTTGTTTTATGTATGAATCTAGTGTATTGATATTTTGGAGAGTTTCTATGGTAAAAATAAATCACAGTGAGAATCCTCAGAAAAACATTTTTCAAGCAAGTCTTGTATCAGGGTTTCTAATGGAATTGCTCAGGTTGCTGAAAAGAGTCTAAAATGCAATAGACTTTAATGAAAATGGGGATTTTTTTTCAGGAAATTCTGTTTTGAGTGAGAAAGCATTGTTTGGAGAAAAACTTGTTATTTTCTTATAAGTAAATAAGTAGCATCAGTGCTACTTAGTTCTTTAAAGACTAAAGAGAAGAGCAGGAATGATCTGTGTAGGTTTCCTTGCCCACAGATGAAACCTTTCCACTGAAAATGCAAGAAAGCATGAGCAAATGTCATCACTTATTGCAGGGAGTGAGGACAGTCTGGGCCAAAAAAGTCTCAGTACAGTGTTGCTTATTTGTGGTGGTATGAGAACTCCTAAGGGGGTATGAATACGGCAGTGTGTTCGTTGGAAATCGCCTTTGCTCTGGGACTGTGGTTTCCGTAGAAAGCAATGTTCTTCTGGACGGACCTACAGCTGTCATAGGGAGCTAATTATTGCTAAGTTAAAGTAGTTGTTCCCAGTTACCCAAAGGTTATGTGCAAGCTATCTGAGGTGCAATAGCTCAGTGGTTCTGCTGGGTGGCTGCATTCCAGTGTTGGACCAGCCTGGCTGCTAGCGGGGACGGATGACATTCCCAGTGCACTGGTGCAGACCCATGTAAGGACTGTATTTTCACGCAGAACCCTAGGTATCAGGAGAGGGACAAGAATAATGATGAAACTCTTCAGAATGTGTGGCGTGAAGACTGCTGGCAGTACTGCTGTTACAGCACTGGTGGCCCAAGGATGTAGGCGAGACAAAGTTTACAGGGAGAGGTAGTATTTTTAATGAATTAATAGAGTTAGAAAAGGGACAGATAAGCTTTTGGGCACACTCACGAGATTCTAAGGAACTTGAGTAAGGAATTTGTCTCTGAAAATGATCCTTTCTTTTTTTTTCCCTCAGTTATAGCTGTAGGTCTCATAAAATATATTTTCTCCCTCTATTAATCTTGTTGGTTTTCCTTGTGTAAATCCTTCAGTGTGTGACTTTCCTCCCAGACGTTATACCAGTCTAGTTCAGCATCCAGTTAACACTGTCCCCATTCCTCCCTTAAGCTTCTGTCTCCGTCAGTGCTTGGAGACCCTCAGGGTAAGTTTGGCCTTTTTTGATTTGAACTGGCTGTAAGTCAGTGCAGAGATGTGTGGATGGGTGATCAATACTATCTTGATTGGGTTTTATGTCTTTATTTTTCTTTGGGATGTTGCAGACTCTGCTATCCCAACAGAGTGCAGCTGAAGTCACTCTGAAACGTAGCTTGAAATTTCAGCACTTTCCATGGCAATGACAAAGCTACTGGGCATGGAAGACTTCTCTGAGATTTAGAAGCTGATACCTGGTTTTACTTTGGGGATGACACCTGTTTTCTCTAATATGCCAAAGAAATGCCTTTGGAGATGAACACTCTCAGATCTGCCTTTGGCTGATGGTCTCACCTCATAAGGACAAGGAATGACACCTGCAAGCTCTGACTGAAAAGGGCTGGCTGTTTGCTTCAGACCCTGCTCCGTTTCCACTTTAAATGGGAAGTTCTTTGTGCCATTAACCAGAGAGGCATACCGAGAGACAGTACATTATCACTTTCCAAGGCTTTTAAATAGTAGGAATGTGGGTGCCCTTTTCCTTTTCCACCCCTATGGCATAATTTGTCAAGGTGTTTAACTGCAGACTGGAATTCATAAGAGGATCTTGTCTCTCACCTGGCCCTCCTGCCATTTTTTCTCTTGGGAAGTTTTCTTGGCAGCTTTCTATGCCATTTCATTTGTGATTCAGTCTCCTGGGAAGCCTGGGAACTGCACAGCTCTCTCTTGACTCCAGATTGTTTCAGGTCAGGTTGTGCTGGAACGAATGACGGTCCCATGTCCAAAAAGCTAAGCTGCTCTGGTGATTGCCCTTTCTCTTTGAGGTTGATGGGATGAACGAAGGAAGGAGTGTGAGGGGAGCTGGGAAGAGAGAGAGAGTCCTGGCTCTGGTTTATAATCCTCCTGAATGAGATGGGGTCTGATGGCATTGCCATTTAGGGGCAGCGGATGGTGATTGCTCCCAGCTTGCACATGCAGCAGTGTGGGAGCAGCTGCAGTTCTTATAGATGGCAGGAATTCCATGTGGAAAGTGAAAAGTTTAAGTCAAAATGTTCTTTGATATCAATCATGTGTCTAGCTCTCTTTCATCCTCTGAAGTGATTTTGTACTTAGAAGACTTCTGCTTAATTCAGAGTGGCACAGCAGGGCAGCATCTCAGCCTGCTCACTAGTGTGAGTGAGAATAAGCAAAACCAGAATTTCTCCAGATGTTATGTGATGCAGCTAAGTGGGACTCTTACAACACACATCTGAATAATTCCTCTGGCTCAGAGGAGCAAACACTTCTGCCAAAATCCATTGAACCAATTCAGCCTTCTTTTGCATCAGCAAGTCTCCTTAAAACATACACAGATGTCAGTATTCACCCACAATCACTGATAGCTTCTTATAGAACTGATGGATAATATTGCCTATTTTGAATGCCTGGAGTCTCATCAGAGCGTGTCCAAAAATTTCAGGTGAAGTCATTTGATGGAAAATGGCTTTTGTAGAAAATGCCTTTTTTTAAAAATCTTGAGTCAAATTCCATTTTTATCAAAGGAGATATGTTTATGAGAATTTTTTTTTCAGACTCAGTAAAAAGAAAAATATTTATTATTTATAGCCTTAGAACTGGGGTAGGAGGACATTTCTCTTTGAGGTTTTATAGAGGGGAAAAAAGAGTTCCTAATTCTATAAGCTGAATTTGTCTAAGCTTAGCTCAGAGAAGTAGTTTATTACTATTACTGGTTGAAACTGTGTTTTTTTAGGAAAACTTGGAAGTGCTTATGTTTAGCGCATGAGTGTATGTCTCAGGTTTATTGGGTATTTAAGGCTAGGCTAAATGAGCGTATTTGCTGAATCGAAGTCAGTTATCAGGTGAGTAGACATCAACCAGCAATCACAGCTGATGTTATGCCAATTCATATGGATTCTTGACCTCAGTTCTCAAGCTGTCAGTTTAATAACTTAAATAAATCATAAATTTCCCCAGGAATAAAGAAAGGAAAAGGGTGTTGTGGTTTTTTTAATATGAAACTTCTCAGCAGTGAAACAAGATAAGGAGGGGAGAAATTAAACTTTGATTTCCTGGTCTAGAGCCTTCTCTTTATTTTCATAGAAGCTAAATACACCATGTTCAAATATAAATGTCTTTCCTTCATTTTTTAAGTAGGAGCCAAAGGTCTTAACAGAAATCAATCCATGCAATTTATTTTTAACTTCACCCTGCTTAGCTACGATTGATTTTTATCTTTGCGATCGATGGTAGAGAAAACGGCTTGGCGGGACAATGGAGCGCTCTTCAACTTGTAGGGTTTGGTCTTTGAGTCTTTTATTGAAGAAATCATTAAAAGCTTATTATGAAACTAATAGAATGAAGACGTTTAAATGATGAACATGATTACACCTGTTTTACTGGTGAATAATGCCTGCTACAGCTGATCTTCTCTTGCCCCTATTTAAAATGCTGGACAGCACTGCAGTGGGGGAAATTAATCCATACAGATGAAAGAAAGTGCATCCCAGGTGCTAGTTAAAAGCTCTTCTAGCAAGACTGGCAGTAAGTAGTTAGCTACTTTCCTATTCACTGCTGGGTGCTTTTCATCCAGTTCTAGGACTGTTTCATCTTTGCTGTGCCAAATATTAGATTTGGAACTTGAACCAAAATATCTGTTGATAAAAAAATGATTAACATGTTCATTTATTTATTTATTTATATTTTGTTTCTAGAGCTTTTTGTGCTGTACTTTCCTTTATCACTCTCTCCCCTCCCCTCATGTTGTCTGATTTATCAGCAGCGTCTGCAGCTGAAGACGTAAAAGATTACCTTGGCAGATTCATATGTTTCCTCTGAAATCCTTCAAATGGAGATTTAATGTGTACAATTATGCTGGTTTCTGTGTGGGTAATGTGCATTTGCAGCTGTAACATGGCTCATGTTTTGGGGTAACTGCGCACATTTTCTGCAGGAATTGCTTTTAAAACAATTCCAGTATTTTCATTGAAGATGACTCTGTCCTGTAGCTGTGCCATCATAGCTCTGAGGGGAGAGGGAAGTGAACAGGGACTGGGCCAGTATAATAAATGTTCCTTTGTCTTAGCAAATTTTCACTGATGGATCTGACGCTGTAAAAAGTGGCATGTTTTCAAAACCTGCTGAATTTACCAGGCAGCTTGAGGGTGCTTTGCACACAGAAACACTAATCCGTATGTCTCTGGAGCACAGGGAAACGTATCTCCTCACACTCAGGTAATTGCATATTGCTTTAATGACTGTGCAGAAGGTATGATATTAATGAAAACCGCATGGAGATATTTCAGACTAGATGGTAGCTGTCATGATGTGATTTATGCTCGGGCAGTGGAGAGCCTCAGTACGCAGAAATATCTGGAAGGTGGTTTGTCCTGGCCATGGTGGATGATCAAGAAGGAAGAAAATTACACTAGGCTCACGCAGATGTGTTTTTCCTCATCTTCTGAATCTCTTGGGACTGGCATTGGGGTTAGGTTTGGGAGAGGAGGAGTTCTTTGAGCAGCAGGAGGCAGCTGGGGTCTTGCTTAGCTCAGGATCATTTCAAAGACTTAGTATTTCCATGTTTCTTACAGCAATGCCTGCCTTACTTTAGAAATTATGCGTCCCAGCTTCGGCTAGCTGGGAAGGTGAGAAGGAAGCCTGGTACACTGTGGTCTGCAGTTCCTGACGTCATCTAGGGTGTCTTTATATTCTGGGACTTCCTAACTCACTCTGCTTGCTTTCCAAACTCTGTTACACATGTGCTTTTTGGTTAAGCAGAACATCTATCTAAATTAAAAAAAAAAGATAAGAAGGAAGAGAGAAAAAAAGAAAAATAAAGACTGTCCTTAAGAATCATATTAAATCATTAACGTGAGAAATGGCTTCGTGTGTTTCTAGGCATGTCACAGAAGTTATTGAGATGAATGGATTCCATGGCAGATTTTCTATAATTCTCTGCATCCTTGTGAAACATTTGTTCTTGAAAGATTTCTGTCTTCTATGTTTGATGAGCCCTGTCCCATTGCAGGTCAGGACGGGGGATGAGCCAGCATACTGAAACTTTCAGGGTTTTTAAAGAGAAACTTCTCATCTTTCTCTTAAATGTCAACTGATGTGAGACCAGACTTTTGTCTTGTAACAAAATGTGGAAGTATTAAGGAAAGTAGTAGATCATGAATGGAGGGAGGAAGAAAGAACACAGGTTAGGAAAGACAGATGTGTTTAATGACAAACACATTTGTCCAAAGGAATCATTTCCACTGGCCGGAAGCCCAATTAAACACATAAAATAGAAATCCAGAAAAACAGATTAACGAGCCAGTCATTAGCAAAGGAGGAGGAAAAAGACAAACCCAGCTAATTCTGTACTGAGCATGACAGATGAGCTCACAGCAAATAATTGGGTGACATTCATCAAATGTGAACTAAAAGGAGGCATTAGAGGGCAAAACACTATGATAATCTCTGGGATTTACAGTGTTGGAGAGTTTGCTCATAGGAAAAGGAAAAGTTCATCAAAATAAATTAAGTTGGGCCTTCCAAAATTCATTCTCTACCACAGTGCTTGCCAAAATTTTATTGAAGGCTTGATCATTTTTTGGAACTGTTGTAACTCTGCATGTAAATCATGCAAAGATGAGGTCCTGGCTGGGAAAAGCTCCACATAACTCTTGCCAACAGAATTGTGGGTGGCTTCCTATTAACTGGCTCAGAAAGACCACAGACCACAAAGATTCCTGTTTCTAAACCTTTGTCAGGGTGACCTAGTCCAGGTAGAGGACTGAAAGAGAGTTTAGGTGTAGTGAACATGAACAGTGTTAGAATCCTACCTTTCTGCCTTAAAAACCAAAGAAGCAAATAAGCAAAAAATCCAAATCAAAAAACCTCCAGGTACCAGTTTGCAGTGTCATAAAACCAGAAAACTATGTAAAATCTTTTGAGTGTGTCAGACTTGGAGTAGATCCTCTCTTGGCACTGAGGAGAGAATTTAATCACCCCTTGATATTTCTGCCACTTTATTCTCATGTGATTAACTTGAAGATTGTTGGACTGTTCCCAATGTTAATTAGTCATCACAGCATTTATAAAGTATGTAAATATTCATGTCTACATCTTAAAGACGAGTCGATGACCATGTCTCAGCCCATCAGAAGAGGTGAATATTGACACCAGGGTCCTTACCAAGTAGTCACTGGACACATTCGGTCCTATGTGGACTCTGCTACAAATAATGATCTGGTGCTGAAATCAGGAGTGGTGTAAAATGAGTTCATGTGGCAGAGTCATGCCATTTGAGAATTTGGATCTTCCACTGGAGGTCAGAAATATCACTAAGAGAAGAGGGGATATTTAGGTATTCCCTGTGGTATTCAGGTAGTATGACCTAGAAGTGTGGAATCCTTTGGGCAATGCTTGTCTTAGTGTAGAAGCCTGTCCTATTTCTAAACATTCCTTTCTTTCCAGTTCTTCAAACTGTCAATAGAAAAGCCTTATCTTGAGTTGATTAGATATCAAATTTCATGACGAGTAATATCGTGTCCTTTAAATGACAGCTTCTCTAGGGAATAAAGCCATATCTAGAGGTCATATCATTACTGAGAATATAATTGATGCTATAGCAATATTCCATGTAAGCTTATTGTCAGATCAAAGGGAGTATATCTAGGAGAGAATCTAGGACCTTTCTGTTAGCTTTATTGGAAACTTAAGAACCCAACAAATGACATTCCATATAATAGAGAAGAGCTTTGTGTATTGTTTTATCTTAAAACCTGCAAGACTGCCCAAACAGCAGAATATAGCAAATTCACTGATGTAAGCCATGTTGTAGCGAGGTCTGAAATGGTGCCAGAAACAACACCCACAGCAAGAGTAAGTGACTACTGACAGGTTTAAAATCCCATATTTTACAAATTATCAGGGGTAGATCTCATTGATGCATGGCATTTATGTGTAGCCTTTACAGCTCATTCAGTCCATAAAACTGCAGATTTGGATGTCTATCAGTTCCCCCCCGCCCCATCCTCTTCCAGAGATAGTATGATTTCAGAGAAACCAGTTTTATAATGACAAAGAGAATCTAAGAGCTTAGCTCCAGCTTTCCAAGAGCGCATTTGTTGTGTTAACTGTGTGCATTAAATGGTGCTAGTGTGGTTCTCTCCTGTTAGTCACTGTAAAAGGTTGTTGGAAGACAACCCTGGCCCCAAGTGACTTATAGTGCAAACAGACAAGGCTGAGAAGCAGCAGAGAAAAGAGGTATTATCTCCGTCTTACAGGAGAGGAACAGAACCACAGAGACTTTGAATGACTTGCCCAAGGTAGTTGTGCTGGGACCACGTGATGAAACTAGATCATCTTCTTTCTTCCACTCAAGACCTTAAACTTCTCCCTTTTTCTTGAGATGTTAAAATCGTGCTGGATTTGAAGCATGAGAGACAAAATGGAAAGTTCAATAACACAGCTTAAATAAATAATGCTCCAACCCTCTCAAGTCTGGGATTTCTTTGGAGTTATACAGATGCTTTTAGGGACAGAGGTGCAGGTCATAGAAAAGATACCAAAAAGAAAGGTTGTCAAAACCTCTTAGAAGAGTCAGCATGGGTGTCTTGGAAGGGTCATCATTCACTTTCTTTGGTGTTTCCACAGGTGACAGCTGGTGGAAGAGCAAATTACTATGTGTCATACAGACGGGAGCCTTTTGCACAGATTAAATTGCCCAAATACTCTCTTCCTAAGGTGAGTGCACCATTTACGAACGCAGACATGTAATAACTTGAATAGCACAGCCTACCTAGTGGTGAAGCATCTCAGTGGGGTTCCTCTCTGGGGAGCTCCATTTGTTGTGCTACTTGAATGATCTTTCTTAAACATGGATTTGGGATCTTTACCTCTCCCTGCCTTTGATTACTGAGCATTTCAGGGAGAACAGTTTCTTTTTTCCTTTGTAAAGAGCAAATAGGAATGAAGAGGTACCTAAGAAAATAGAGCTCAAACCGACTTTTCCTTGACCAATCTTCTGTGAACACCTTTCCCCAGTCCTACTCTGTTCTCTGTTAATGATTTCTCTATAAGCCTGGCCATGACACTGAGGGTCCTGGAGAATGGTTAGGATGCTGAGCACTACTGCCATCTCCATACAATGAGGGAAGCATAGGGTATGGCAGCTCCACTGTCCCCATCCTATGGCTGGATGTTGCCAAGAAGTCATGGAGGTGGAGTTGGCTCCCTAAAAGTTGTGTCTTATCAATGCGTTGGACACACAGAAAAGAATCACAGAATGGTCAGGGTTGGAAGGGACCTCTGGAGATCATCTAGTCCAACCCCCCTGCCAGAGCAGTGTCACCTACAGCAGGTTGCACAGGACAGCGTCCAGGCGGATTTTGAATGTCTCCAGTGTGGGAGATTCCACAACCTCTCTGGGCAGCCTGTTCCAGTGCTCTGCTGTGTGAACTACTGTGTGATGCTGCTTAGGAGATGACTGGGATGGCCTAAGATTAACACTGACTGGCAAAGCTGGGAGGGAGGGAAGTTAGTACTTCTCATACAACTGTGCCTGGATTTATCTTCTTAGGCCTTAGCTTTCTACTAGATCAAATGGTGCAAGTCTCAGCAAGGAGAATATGTCCCTAGAATTATACTCAGATTCCATAGTGTAGTTGTTGCTTGGGATTGCGTAGAACATAAGGGATCAGCCTTTCCAGTGCCTTGTTTGGGTACAAGTTTCTGGGTAGCCTAATGGGTAGTTGAGACCACCGCTGCTCTTTGAAGCCTCAGAATGGCTGTTGAGTCTACTTTCATAGAGGGCTCATAATCATCAGTAATGGCCTTCCCCTTCCTTCCACAAGTGAAAATTTTGGTGGCATAATTGTCAGACAGTTGGCTAGATTTGCTTTGTGGACTGCATCTACCCTTCCGATTGCCTCTGGGATATCTGCAGTCTAGCAGATACCGCATATTTGCTCTAACTTCTACCTGAAAACTTAACAGTTGTGAGAAATTTGCATCTTGAACTCCCAATGTTGCACCTCAACTCCTTCTCATTTGGGTTGATCCACAGCGTATTGACACCTGTGTAACACAGATATAGTTTCTTTTGTTTGTCATTCCATGGTGCTGGTATGGTTTTCGGAATGTCTGACCACACACCAACTCATGGAAATGCTGCTGCCATTTTTCAGGAGAAAAACATTATTTATGCTTTCACCTTATGGATTGGCCTTGAAAGCTACCCCTCATTAATAAGACAAGTGGATAGAGAGAATGACTGCCCTATGATTGTCCTGCTTTATTGATTGATTCTGTCACAGGTTGCTGGCCTGTTATAAGACAGATTTGTTGGTGGCCCTGGTTTGGAATTGGTGCATAGTATAAAACCAGGGATACTTTTGTAATTTAAAAATCGAAAGTACTTTTAAGCTAGGTGTCATGGCAAAGTCTTCTAGCCATGTAAAGGAAACTTGTTTATGCTGCCTTTAGTCACGAGAACATTTTTGCTGTACTGTAATAACTATCCTGTCAGCTGTAGATTAATGAACTCTGCTGGAGTTGTACATATGTGAGGTTGGCGATAGGGTAATGCAATATTTCCACTGCAACTGGTCAAAACAGATTGAAGTCATTGAGTATTTTGCTTTATTTTCACACTGCTGGAATAGGTTGGGTATGCACTTAATCTTTAAGGAATTTGAGCTGTTGGGCAAGAACAAACTTCCTGATTTAGTCTTTCTTCATTGAGGGAAATGGCAAATCTCCCGCTGATTGCACTCACTGGTACAGAATTAGGCCCCCAAACATATTTTCTCCCCCACCCATGCTGACAGGCTTTGTTAGATCTGTTAGAAATACCCCCATCTAATCAACCCCAACTTTTCATCTAGATACCTCACACAGAAGATTAGGTTGCCTGCTAGGTGGGATGGGGATATTGAGCTGATCTTCCCCCAGATATTGTTCCCAAAAATCAGGTCACTCCATCCTTTGGGAGACTTCCAGAATTATGGTTTCTTGATGCAGAAACAGTGCAAGAAATTAATCAGGGCTCCTTGGCACCCTGGGGAAATTTTAAATAGCTACAAATAGATAAATGAAGTCCCACATAACCACAGCAATTTTGCTTCTAGCTGAACCAGTGTTAGTTTGTTCAACAATGGTGGCAAGGATGAAGTGCTTCAATACTCATTACCACCCTGGAAATCATTTCCATCAACGTGCTTTAAAAGAATACTGAGAAAATGCACCGTCAGATCTCTTTGATATTAAAACTGAACGGGGAAACCCTTGCTGGACCTTCGTATCTTGGTCAGCAGCAGAAATCCAACACAGGTTAGTGGGTGGATTTTTTGATAGCCTGTATAGAGTGGGATAATAGATCTCAGACTAACTCTAAATAGAAAAGTATGTTATTAAAAATCACTACCAGCATTAGCTCAAACTCATCCCTATACCTCAGCTTCAAATAAATATGAACTCCCAGTTCTTTTGAAACTGGTTCTTTACCTGTTGGAAGCACAAGACCATTAGTTCAGCATGTGGATGGAAATTGTCACTGCTTTTAGCCTGGTGCTACACCACGCTTAGTGACTATGAGGACTCCAGGCTCCAAGGTTGTGAATCTTCCACGAGTGATAAAACTGACTTTCAAATTTATAAATAAAAAATGAATCTGGATGAAATTCCTTGAAGCTACCAAAAAAAGAAGAAAGCAAAAACCTTTTGCCCAGCTGGTGATTAAAAAAATGAAATGCAGAAAAGTCACAATGGTGGTAATTTATTGGCTTGCTCTAACAGAAAATTGTTTAACATACCTATAATTCATGCTCCATCTCCATTCTTTCATAAGTCATGGTAATTACTACATGTCCCAAAGGGCAAAGAAATACAGAGATCCTCAGTAATAGGCCTTTTGTCTTCTTTTAACAGGACATGCATATTATCAGCACAGATGAGAATCAGGTGTTTGCAGCTGTTCAAGAGTGGAACCAGAACGATACGTACAACCTGTATATCTCTGACACCCGAGGGGTGTACTTCACCCTGGCCTTGGAAAACGTGAAAAGCAGTCGAGGACTGGAGGGGAATATCATCATTGACCTTTATGAGGTATGTAGTAAAGGTCACCCTACAAAGAACAGCAACTGCTTGATAGTTCAAGCGAATGTAAATCTCTTACCAGCCTTCCAGGATCTTCATTTGTTTTGGGATCAGCCCAGAGGCATTTACTGGGTTTGATGCTGTGCCAACTCGTGTGGGAATAGGTGCAGTGCCTTCTGCTACAAGTGTGATGACTGTTTGCTTTCAAGTCAATGAGTGGTTAGCTATGTGGCATTTCCAAAAGGGAAAACCATTATCCCTCTCATCCTAATGTGGGCATCTAGAGAAGGATGCAAAATACTGTTTTTCCCCTTGAACAGCTAGAGACACCTGCTCGCAGGTAGGGAATATGGATTCCACCTTTGTGAGCTCTGAGCAGTTTATGAATTAAAAGCAAAAGTTTATAGGTGCCATTTGCCCAGAGATAATAGCTGGATAACTTCTACTGTGAATCATCTTCCATTCTCATTCTTCTGCCAGGCCTTTCAGCCTTGGCCAACAACAGTCTATTCAGAGTAGTTGTTGCGGTTCCTTGTTTCTTCAGAGCATTCTGGTTTTGGTGTGTCATAACTCATTGGATGGTAGAACTGCTGACGTTCAGGGCTCAGTGCTTTGCCAGCAACAAACAACTAATTGGTAATACTAATGGTAATGGTTGCAGGCTGACCTGAGAAAGTTCTTCCGTTAAATGGAGAAATGTGTTTTTAGTTACATATAGAAGTTAGGATTATACATTTATTTATTTCAGCCAGAATAATGCCCACTTAACAACATCATCAATTTGTTTATAAAAATCCAGGTAGTCTAAGGCAATGAGAGAAAACTCAAAAATAATGCATGCATCAGTATATAGAACAGGCTTTACATTTTATTTTCACATAGTTAAATACATTTTCTTGCCCCTGAAACAAGATTTATTTCTTTATCATGATGAACCAGCTAAAATAAACATGTATTATCTCCCATTCCTTGGCAAACTCTGCATTCCCAAGCTGTGTATCACAGACTCTTTGCTGTTAAATGCTGATAGAGATTTTCAGACTCATTCAAAGGGCAGTGTCACTTTAGAGTAGAAGGATTTGCATCCCGGCTGTTGCCACGCAGTTGCAGATTTGCAGCAAGTTCCTTCTTCTTGTCTCACTTTCACAGCTGTGCGACAGAGACCAGACTCAACAAAAAAGTCTTGGGGACATTTTGACAGGACCATATTCTGCTGGCATGGGTTTTACTGACAAAACTCAAAACATTTGGAACAACTGGGTTGATTTTGAAAGAAGTTGGGAGCGGAAAGAAAGTGAAGAACTAAAGTTTTCAAAACATCAGTGTTTCAGCATATTCAGGATTTCCATCTTTTGCGTAACAGAAAAAAAATAAAAAAGACCAACACAGAAAAGATCCCACACTGCTTCTGAGGGGACCTGCTGTCTCCCATGTTATGGCAATCTGGGGAAGGATTGGGACAGACCACATCCCCAGGCTCACAGAGCTCATGTGTGACACAGTGTGTGCTGTACCTTCAAGCCCACCATCAGCCTGTCTGCAAGCACTCAAGGAAATCCAGAAGTGGGCTGTTTCCTAGGGATTTGCTCTGTGAACATACATGTCTTTTTCTTCCAGAGACTGCACGAGGCCTTTCAGCTGCGAAGGCATCATTAAGATGTACTTGTAATTCCATTCACAGTCTTCTAAAGTGGGATTGAGATGACTTCATGTTTTTTCAGAGACCTCCCACTCCTGAGAGTGCTCAGATGGGCCTTACTCTTGGCCTGTTCTTCCGATGTATTTTTTTCATCTCTCTCCATTTTTCCTAGGTAGCAGGGATCAAAGGCATATTCCTGGCTAACAGGAAGGTAGATGACCAAATCAAGACTTTCATTACCTACAACAAGGGCAGAGACTGGCGTTTGCTGCAGGCACCGGACACTGATCTAAGAGGGGATCCTCTAGTTTGCCAGTTGGTGAGTGACAGACCTTTTCCAAAACACAGTTGACTCCTTCAGAGCTGCTTATTTCAGTCACTGGGTTAACAAAACATCCAGTGGGTAGGAAGGATTCTTGCCAGTCAGAGAAGTGCAGAGTCCAGGTGCTCCAAAACGGGGCACAGTTTACGGACGAGAACCTCGGGTTGGGCTTACTGCCATAATTCAAGAACATTCAGTGAATAGCCATTTTACAGTAGGCTGTAGCCCCTGTGTTTCAAAGGAGTGGTATTTCTCTGAGGTTTCACTGGTTAATCTCTCTCCTTGTGTTTTTTCTCTGGACCTGCTGAGTGTTAATTGATTAAGTAGATTTCTTCTTCTATAGCTTCATAGATTTTAAGGGAAAATTCTGACCATCTTTCTTGGCCTTTTTTATGGAACTTAAGTCAGAATAAGAAAGTTTCTGGGGAAAAAGTGCTCTAAATCAGATTGTTGGTAAAAACAAATGCAGGCATGCTTGCTTGTAGTGCAGCATTCCTGCTTCTCTTGCTCTCAGCTACTTTTATGGTGCTCATACAGAAAAATGAACATATGCTGCTATTTGTAACAGTGATGAGAGCAGAGGGGTCATTTTCAGAAGGATCAGAGCATCTGTGTGCAGTTGCCAAGAGTTCTTCTGATATTTAACTTGTATATTAAAGCTTCTGCCTTTTGTTTGTTTCCTGTCAACAGCCCTTTTGCTCATTGCACTTACATCTGCAACTCTCAGAGAATCCGTATACTTCAGGAAGCATTTCCAGCAAAGATACAGCTCCTGGGCTGCTGGTGGCAACAGGTAAGAACATAAGTGCTTCTCACTGCTCACCCGTGCCTCACTGGGAGCTTGAGAGTGTACGAGATGTTTCCTGTTGATGTAAAAGCTTTCAGCTCTATTTCAGCAAGTGCTAAGCTAATTCACACTAACTCCCATTTGCTGTGGGCTAGGAGAAGGTATGTGGCCCCTGACTTGAAAAAAGATAATGACTGTCACTTACTTGTTGCTCTCCAATAACCCATATGGCTGTCTAAGCCCACACTGGTGAGGGATTATTACCAACTGGCATTACTAACTCCTCTCACTTGACATCATTATAACTGCTGATGTAGGTGTCTACCCATTTGCTGGTGTTACCGTACAAATAGGGCCTATAACCATGGCTACGCTCCTGGGATGTGTCAATACATTCCACCTTTTGAGTAGCAAGCACAAAGTTGTCACAAAACCTGTCGGGTGAAGCCTGAACTTCCTAAGTGCCTGTCTTGTGTATGGCACCTACTTTCAACACTGTGTCTCTCCAAGACTAGCAGCTCTTCTTCAACACTGCATGGATGGATCGTTGTTATTGCTGGTTGTTCTGCAAAATAGTGCTTTGACAGGTTGCGCTGTTTTAATGGTGACCTGCTACAATGCTTCACGGTGGCAATGGCTGACTCACTGTAATTAATCTGATGACAATTACAGGCCTTGTGTGCGCACAGCATGCAACCTGGTTAGGATGGATGGGGCTACCAGCCACACCCAGCACCCCCCCAGCTCTGTGGGAGCTACTGGGCTAACAGAGCGCTTTCTGAATGGCTGGTGCTATTGAAAGCTGGCCTCTGAAGTACGTAGGCTGTCCTGCCTTTTCACAGGGAGGCTCCTCCATGTGCTCAAATACATCCAAATAGCTTAACCATTCTTTCTAAGGCTCATTTTATCTCCGTTGTCTTGTTCAGCCTAGCAGTGGCTTGCAAGTGTGTCGTGTTAGCATATTGCCTATATGAATTTACACTGTTTCTTCCAGCCGTTTCCATTCTCATGTCCTTCTGTGCTTCCATGTGTCTGCCAGACTAAGCCAGAACCTGAGAGACAGGTTCCCTTCATGACATCTTTATCTCAACAAGGGAAACGCCATGTGATTTCCAGTTCACTGATCCAGGCCAAATGGGGCGAGATAATTTAGTTTAAACCTACAGATCTTCCTATGCATAGCCAAGTGGAGTCACCACTCCTGGCAGGTCATATTTGCTAGATGGACGCTTAGGAGCAAGCCCTACTCATGATGCTGTGATTGCAGAGCCTTTTTTCTTTAACCTTTTAGGAAGCAAATAGAGGCAGCAGGACAGTGAGATTCTAGGCATTGATCTAAATTGTTAGTAAATGAGGTTCTTTCCAAGCTGCCAGTGCATGGGATGAATGCTTTCCCAGTCTAACAATTAACCTTTAAAAGGCAGAACATAATTTCTGCCTTACTGCTTTGTACAATAAAAAGCTTAACCTGTTGGGAATATACACATCTGTTTCCACTAACTGGTTTCACAACAACAGGAACATCTCACCATGTTGGCAAATGTGTTCCAGGGTAAGCATTGTATCTTATTCTCACAGGCACTGGTTGCTCAAACTCTCTGTGTCTTACTCTTTGATTTAGAGGGGTACATTTCCAGCAATGATGGAAAACTTGGACTCTTGATGTGAGGGCAGAGGTGAGATTCTTGCAAAGGGAAGAATTATGTTTTATTATCTACTTGCACAGCTGCCAAATCTTCTTGACTTGTTTGGGAGTTAGTTATGTTTGGTGGGATTTGAATCCACGTACCTGAAAGAAACTAGATGGAAAGAATGAAGAAAATAATGGAACAGGTTTACACAGAAAAACAGACAGATAGAAGTGATAGCAACAGAATCTCACCTTTGTACTCTGTTTCCTTACCACAATCTGGAAATCCCTGTTTGGAAAGTCAGTTTTCCAGTTTTAATATTTAAAATATGATGATACAAAACTTACACTTCTGCCTTTAAGTCAGTTCCTAATTCTTGAGGACTTCCACTCATGATAAGATACTGGGCTAAACATACCTTTGGACTGACACAGTAGATTTATACTCGTGAACCTGGATGTCCCTATAGACTGTCCTACATGGTTGCCCACAGCAGGTTCTTCTTGTACCTTCATGTAAAGCAGTTGGTCATTCTTGCTGGTGCCAGGGAAGAAGATTAGGTAGATGGACAGTGTGACATTTCCTACATCCCGAGCACTGATGGAAAAGCCTTCCTTGACTTATCCTGCCTCCCTGAGCCAGAAATTTTATTTTTGAAAGAGCATTGTCACAACAATGTGGCTAGTTGGATTCCATGATGGTGACAGGAGTGTGTCAGCCTGCATCTGGGTTTTAATTTCTCATTTTCCAGCATTAAATGTCAGAAATTCAATTAACATTTTCAGTAGTGTGTTTTTATTATGCTCTTGTTGATGCTACAGATGTGTAAGAGTGCCACCTCTCCCTTTGCTATTTTTGAAGAAAAAATATTAGTTCTCCCTTCCTTCCATGGAAATTACACCTGCTTTAAAAACAGTCTCATTTGGAAGGTATAAAAGTGGCTCACTGGGTAAAGAATTCATGGGCTTTGAATAAAAATGTCATGTTTGACCACAATATAGTGATTGTGGGCTATTAGCATTGGGAGGACTTCCTATGGAGTATATGTCACTGTTGCATCCGCCTGCGTCCTATGGGACAGATGTTCACACCACCAGAATCTCACCTAGCACTGATTGAAAGTACTGTTGACAGACCAGCAGAAGAAAACAGTTCCTGGGTGGCTGTGGTAGCTTTTCCCTGAGCCCCTGGGTGCTTTGGGAAGTGGGGACGCGAGAACAAATTAATTCAGAACAGACTTGCGTTGTTCAGAGAGCCTGGTGCTTGTGGAAATTTTAACTCTGGAAGCAGAAGCAAGATGTTGACCTCAGGACAACGTGGAGAATAAGCTAATAAGGTCTATTCAGAGCATGTGTAAGTTTTTCAGATACTGGGTATCTCTTTCTTGCAACTACTGGTGGATGCTGAGAGGCTCCAGAGGCCTGGGGACTTAGTCAAAGTTCATTATTTACTCTGTATTAAGATCTATCACTGTAAGATATGAGGTTATCTCTGCTGTCTCAGATGAGAGACCTTGGAAAAAATACTGTTTCAGCCTCTGAAGTAGTGTCTCCAAATGGTACTCTGCTGTGCTTTCTCTATATATGGTTGAGGTCGATATTGAGCTTTTCTTTACGTCACTTTCCTGTGTGGCATATCCATTCCCTAATGCATGGTGAAGGCAGAGTAGTTTACCCTGTAGGGCTGTCAGCGGAACAGTTTCCTTCATAAAGGAAATTACAAGAGTAAAATTAAGAACTGTACCAAGTAACCAGTAAGTTTAAACTCACAATTTGAGACCGCTAGGCCAATGAGAACAATCAACATTGTCTAGAATGCTCCTCAGTCTGGTCTGTACCTCTCTGCTGCAAAGTCATTTGACCCACCTTAATTCTCTGAACTGTTTCTGCCCTCAGGTGAGGTTCATACCTAAACAAACAAGATTTCCTTCAAATGGAATTTATGTTTCATTACGTCACAGTCCTCATTAATTGCAAACAGTTAGGAAACCTAGGAGGAAGCTTTGTTTATTTGACTGGAGGTTCTGAGGTCAGTTATGTGTTCGAGCATTTTGACAGAATCTTGAGTAGACTTTCTAGACCCTTAATCATGGGCTTCAGCGGGGCCTGGGTTTCACCTCTAAATTCAGCCATATAACTTCCCGTTGGGTGCTTTCCTTTACACAACAAGTAGAGACAGAGGTAATTGCCTTACCCCTGACAAAGACTGGCAGATCACAGAGATGCAACTCACCAACCAGAGCACAAAGACTACAAGTTCGGAGAAAAATGTGTATGGAATGAAATACCTGGTAGCCAGGGATAGTGACCACTATTCTGCTGCCATTCTGATGACTTGTATGCACCAAAGGGGCATGGGGTTTCATACACAGATTTTTGAGCATGTAGGTCCTTGCCTAGAATAAGCCTGCCTTTAGTGGGCAATGCTATCTGTTGGGAAAATAAGCTGACAATACTGTTTCTCCCCAGTGTGAATTTTCAAATGGCTCAGCTCTTGTAAGTGACTCTTGCCACCTCAGCACGGGGGTGTTTGCAGATGTGAATAGAATCATGAACAGAAAAAAAGCACTGGTCAGGCCAAGTAATTTTGGTTTGTTGGAAAAATGCAGTCGTCTGTTCATCCATACAAAAATGTCTGACACTCGCTTGTGTTGCAGGCAATATTGGCTCTGAGCTTTCCTACACTGATGTTGGTGTGTTCATCTCTTCTGATGGTGGAAATTCCTGGAGACAGGTATGTTTTGCAGAGCAAAGGAAAGCATGGAGGCTTTTGCTGTTCTTCTTCTGAATCTTCCCTTTCCAGTGAGGTGGAACACTCATGCAGTACCTAATTTGTTTGCAGATCTTCGAAGAGGAATACAATGTGTGGTTTTTGGACTGGGGAGGGGCACTAGTGGCTATGAAACGCACATCAGTGCCCATCCGACACATGTGGTAAGGAAAATTGTTACTTTGAGAAGGTTTCCCAATGGCGATAAGCCAACAGTTGTGCTAATGTCTTGCATCACCTGGTCAACACCTGCTAGTGTCTACAAAATGAACAAATGAGATCGTTCTTATCTGCATTTTACCATCTTTTTTGGTTTTGTTGATTAATATAGTGATTATTGTATCATTTTATAAATATAATTACTATATACATAATCACACCCATATATGAATTACTGTTTGCACTAGTAGTGTACTATGAGACTTCATGTGGGGTTTCTTTCCTACAGACACATATATACTGAGTAAGAAGTCATCCTTTGTGCTTCAGGTATTTTGGAGAGGATGTGTCCCTCACTCCTGCATTTTGTTTACAGAATTTAGTATTAAATTGGTAAGACAGATAAAGGGAGGGAGCAGAGAGGGAGGTAGGTGTTGATAAGGACCATAGAGATATGTTGCTAACGTCCCTGTCTCCTATAGGATTCCACTATCAATTTCCAGAGATACAGTGGTGGCAACTGAATAGAGTTGGAGGTGAAATAGGGCAAAATGTTTTCTCAGTTGAAGATACTGTTTTGCTATAAATGGGTTATAACAGTCTAAGCGCTAAAGATACTGCTCAAAATTATCCTCTTCCTAGCCTTTGGCCCTCTCACTCCTGCACCAGCTAAGCATTGGAGAGACACATTCTGAAATTCAGAACTAACCCTGTTTATAGAAAATGTGTGTGTTAGCACCACCTTCAGTCTCTGGTCTTGAGTGAGAGGGGCATGGCTAATGAACTGACCTACCCAGCTTCTAATGTTGTTTAGAAGAGAATTAGTTAGAAATAGTCTTCAGAGACAAGATTTGTATTCCTGTCTGCAAGACTGAGTCGTGTCTCAGCTTGATGGTGCTAAGCACATGTCTATCTCATGCTCTTCATGCAGAACAGGAAATGTGGCCTTCAGTCAAATAGAAAAAGAAAGCAATGGTGTTTGGCAGCAGTGATGAGGTGTTAAGGTCTCCTCTACCTGAGCCATTATTGTACAAAATCCTTCAGTTAAATTACAGTCATTCAGAAGCCTGAGACCTCAAGACAGGCTGTCTTTACCCATCACAAGTTAATGTTCCACAGATGTACCTTAAGAACATTAATGGCTACTTTTTCAATATGAAAAGCCTCTGGACTTTGTATTCCTACCTGACAGATAACTCTGGGATGACTGCAACATAGATTTCTATTAAAGTTTGAATATGTTGCATTTGACTGTATTTCTTTACTACCTGAGCTAAAGAAATGACTGCTTTAGTTTTGGTGTGATAGTGGATTGTTAACCACAGGATGTATTGGCTTGTATTCCTAAGGCCTTGTAATTTTTCTAGGATAGCGGAACCAAGTGTTCTCTAAGAGGTCTGTGCCTCCATGTGGGATTACAAGCATGTCATTCTATGCAAAATGAGGGTTGCGATCTTTGTCTTACTTTCTAGTGTTCAGGAAACAGGATATTTATCATAAGCAAGCTTGTTGCAGTCATAACTTTATATGTGTAGCCATACTGAGTCAGGGCCAGGGATTAGTCTAGGCCAGCGTCCTCTTGCCAACAGCCTCCGTAACTGGACGTATAGAGGACAGTAGTAGCAGGGCAGACCTATAATGATGGTTCCATCAGACTCCACCTTTCTGTCTGTGGTTAGAATGTGGTGTTGTGCAACTAGAAACATTTGCCTCTGATAGGTAACTCAGTAGTCATGACTATACCTGAAGTGCCCTCAGGAAAGAGGACATCAAGACCATGTTGAAATCTTTAGACCAAACCGAGTATGAGCCAAGGCAGGAGAAGTGTGTGTTAGCCAAGGGTAGGTGTCACCAGCAGTTGGTACATCAAGCTGTGGCAAGTTGAGCTCTGGAAGAGTGAAAGGTGAGCCACTTACTGTAAGAGCTGTAAGTCATGTATTAACCATTTATTACTGTATTATTCAATCCCAGTGTAACTGTTTTAATTGCTTCTTACCTTGTGAAGGCTCTTTGGACATAAAAAGCACATTCCATACAATTTCCTGTACTTAGATGTTGGGAAAGATTTGGTCACAGGTTGACTGTCCATAGGAGCTGAGACCCCAGTTCACCTTTGTTTGCTTTGCAGAGGTTCCTTTCAGGTGTTCTCCCTTTCCACTAAGTCTCATGAAATGGCATGTGCAGTATTATGAGTGCCCCACCCACTCCATTAAATGCGTAGCGATTTAGAGCTGTTATCAATAAGCTCCAACAGGTTTCCTCCAAAATTGTACCCTTAGGGACTTTGGAATTTCCTTCATATTGCCTCAGTAGGCACCTGTTTTATGGGCAGGAGTAGAATAGATTATACATATATATCTATTAGTTTCCAAGCTGAGACATTGTACAATAAGTTTCATCCTGGAGAAAAGAGAGGCGGATAATTGAAAAGCCGAGAGAACTTCAGCTAAGCTAATGAAGCATGCTGTTGCCCAGAAATTGAAATGCTATTTAGATAGATAAGCATGCAAGCAGAACAGCATACAAATGCACAGGTGTATGGGAAGATACATACATTTAAATAAATAGATTTAGGGCAGATAAGCTTTTTGTATGCTGTTGTACTCCCAGTTTTCTGTCTTTGGTCTATAGTCAGCTTCCTATTCCGACAGATGTGCATTGTGAGTCGGGTGAAGGTGTTTTGCTAGGTGCTGTGAGAGGCAGACACTTAGGGAACGGTGACTGCAAGCCTTGGCTTTCCACACTAGAGATCTGAGGTTGGTATATCCCATTGTTTGTAATACATATTACACTGGCCTCCTGGTCCTTTGGTAGCATCTCAGATACTGTCCCTGATGCTACCTACTTGGAGTGGGGAGGATTCAGTTTCCAGCAAGACCCTCTCATACAAATCCAGGTGCTCAGATGCACATGCACGCATACACACGCACATCTCCCCCCCCGCCAAACTTTCCTCGCCTGGAAAATAAGGCAAACTTCTTTTTTACGCTCACTTTAAAATGAGAAGTGTTTCCTGCTATTCAAAGAAGAAGTTTGTGCCATGATTTTCTCTTCGGTAATGTCCATCGAGAGTAATCTGTCAGCCTTCACTGCCCAGGTACCTTGCAGAATTACAGAGAACTCTGTAATGACCCTTCTGGGAGAGGACCAAATGATTTTATAGCCAATAAACCTTTGTGCTTCGCTGTTTGTTCTTTTTTTGCTGGTATAATTTGGAGCTGAAATTCTGGGCAGAAATTGTGCGGGAGCGGTTGTGTGGAGAGTCTGGGGGCAGAGAGAAACCAGGTTGCTTTCAGAACTGTTCATGGGCACCAGGTCTGGGAGCTGGATGCTGACAGCCTGCAGGCCGCCTGTCTCTCCTGCTGAGATTACAGCTGGGTGTGCACAAACTCCTCTGGCTGTTTTCTGTGCTGTTGTGGGCACAGGCTACCAGGGTGACATGAGGGTTGGTAGCTCCCTGAGGGCTGGGGAGGTGGGAGCCAACCGAGGTCCCTGGGACAGCAGGATCTCTCAGCCAGGGCCCATCCCACCACCCCAGCTGGGAGCAGGGCAGCCAGGGGCAGCCCCAGCCCTGGGCATCAGGCAGCTCACTGGGGACAGGGATGGGCTGAGGCCAGGCTGGGACATCAGCCTGCGTGTCAGGCCCGTGGCCAGGCAGGGCTGTGGCAGAGCTGGAGCCTGGGGCTCCTGTGGTGTCAGTGGGGCTCCTGGGCCGTGGATGGGGTGAGGGTGGGAGATGATTAGGGAGGCTGGGAAGGGGTGCTAAGGCAGAGGCCACCAGAGTCCTGACCCAGTCTGTCTACTGGTGTGCTCAGGTAGACTGTTCATTCACTTACCCCTTTGCAGTTGTCGGAGATAGAGGGGTTGCTGGGGTATAGCTGAGAGCAGGGTTTGCTAACCCTCCTCTGCTAATCTGAAAGCCTGTTGTACTGACTCTAATTCAACCAAGACCCTGTCAGCTGGGTTAGGATACACGTGCTCTTTGATAAAAACAGAAAGTAAGGCACACAGTGATTGTGGGTAGGGACAGATGATCAAAAGCCAGTGAATTACCCTGGCTTGTCACCGACAGTGTGACACTCTCAGCCTCTAAGAAGGGAAATGCTTTAATTTGAACCAGCATACAACTTTGCTTTGCAACTGTAACGGGCAAAGAGCACCCAGACTAACCACTGACTGTGCCTCAGTTTGGCCTCCTTCCTCCACCTCTCTGTAGAATGGAGACCCCTCTGAGATGGCATGCAAAGAATTATTAATAGGGCTAGAGGGATTGTAGCTAATGCCACGCATGGGTCAAAATGTCCAGTGGTGTTGACAGCAATTTTCAGGCATTCAGGCCGGGGCTGCTTATGCTCTGAGTGATGCCTCATGTGAGGTGCTATTGCAGATCCAGAAACAGGACTTGGCAATGCCCCTTGATCCCTTGAGGTCTGATGTACAGCTGGATCCAGTATATCCATGTCCTTATTGCCAGTGTTTATACTTTCTAAAGCTTTGAGCTTTCAAAGTACACCAAAAGCATGAATTAGTGGGCTGGGAAATGGCAAAGATTGGTGCTTGTCTATAAATTCAGCTGCTGGAGCTTGCAGACCTTAGCCAACATTTAATTACTGCGGTTGCTCTAGAGAAAGTCTTTTTGTGTGTATAAATCTTGTCTGCTTCTATCCCAGGGTGAGTTTTGATGAAGGAAGATCCTGGAGTAAATACAGTTTCACATCAACACCACTTTTTGTGGATGGATCCCTTGTAGACCCTGGCATAGAGACCCAGATAATGACGTAAGTATAGCAGCTCTTAACTTTTTTAAAATGTGATGGCGGAAGGGGTGCATGGAGATCTCCAAGTGCATGGTGAGCTTCATGGTGTGCAGTGCAGCATTGTGTAGCTACACATGTGGTGTTGCATGAAGGCACGTGCTGTTTTGTTGTTTTTGCTGATGGTCACAGTCCCAGGTGGAATGTCCATGCATCATGTGGCAAACAGATAATGGAGCCAAACTCTCCCCAGTAGTGGCAGGGGTTATAACAACGAGAGATGGTCCCAAGCTGTAGCTTGGGAATTCAGACAGGACAGTAGGAAAATGTGCTTCTCTGGTGAGTGGTGTAGCCTTGGCCAGGTTACAGAGAAGTTGTGGTGTCACCATCCCTGGAAGTTTTCAAGCCTTGGATAGAGGAAGCCACGCCTGCCCTGATCTATAGTTGGCGACAGCCTGTCTTGGAGTACGAGCTTGGAGTAATGACATGGAGAGGTCCCTTCTCATAAATAGTGCTGTGATCATGTTCCTTGGATCTGATGGCCCAGGGACAGCAGTGCTCTTCAGAGGCCAGAGCTCTGTATTGTTGCACCTAATGTCAGTTCTGCGCTTGCTCCAGTTCTGCAGCTTGACGGTCTTTTCATTGATGCCCAGATTGCTGCTGGGTATGAATAACCCCGAACCTTGTCGCTTGCTATCTGCATTGTGGGGCGTACATCTGGTTTTAGCTCAAGCTAAAGGTGTGTTCTCAGTGTGCATATGCAGAGCTGAGCTTAGAATAACCTTCCTGGTCTGGAATATAGTATGCTATGATTCACCCATACCATGGACAGAAGATCCTGGGCTGGCACTGAAGGTGCTTGGACCTTCCTCCTGCCAAGAGTGCTGAAGTGCTGGGTAAGGCTGTTGGAATCGGTGGAATTATGTTGGCCCAAGAACAGGCCAGGATCTGCGCTTAACAACCCTGGGAGAGAGGGACGTTTTTAAGTTCAAAGGCATCTTCAAAGAGTTATCCAGCCTCTTGCAGGAAGCAGATCAGAGCACTTTGTTCTGGGATTCTGAACAAAGCAAGGACTAGATGCACTGCCTTCGTTGCTTGCAGAGATGCCTTCTTACCTGTATTTTGTCTGGTCTGGCTGGAATAGCTTTCTGAAAAGGATCGGAAAGCAAGGTGGCTAAGATGCCTTAGACTGAGGCACACCTGCAAAGCATGTCTGCAGTGGCATGAAGGAGTGCCTTTGGTTAATCCCATCAGATGCTGTTGCTCAGCTCAGGGCCAGGAGATATACTATAAATTTCACCTTGCAGTTGGTTTGCTTTTCCTGCTTTCTGCACCTGCTCCTGAAGTTCTTGCAGATTTTTGCTACTTGCCAGAGAAAAGAGATTCAGGCCCAGTATATTTTCTTCTAGGCTTCAGTCCATCTGCCTACTTATGTGGCAGAAATATGTGGGTGGATCTCATTGCTGGTGTCACAGGTAGTGACAGACTGAGAGTAGACTGCTGGGTATGCTTGTCATCAGTTTCTGAGGAAGCTTGGATCAGATAGCAGTTGTGTGTCTTGGGCATTTCTGCTAGTGATTTGAATTTATTCCAACTGGGTTGCGTGATTTGTGTTGGTATGCCTTTCAGAAACCAGGCCTACGTCCTACGTCAGCCTTACACAAACAAGCGACTGTGGTGGTGAGGAGCAGTCAGTACTTGCAGTTGAGCTCACCTTAGCTGCAAGAAAGGGGCTTGGGGAAAATCCTCTTCTGGCAAAGGGTCATTTGAACTGGCTTCTTTAGTATCTGTGCCATGACAGAAGTGTGTTGGTGCTGTAGTCTTGGGAGGATCAGAAAGGTGTAGCCAACTCCTGTATAGCCTATCTGTATCTCCTGTGCTAAAGTGTTCTAGGAAAGCCAGGCTAAATAATTATGGTTATCCTTTATGCCTATAAAGCATAGGACTGGCACTCCAGTGTTTCCCAAACAGTGCTGGGGCAGAAGCAGGTAACCACCGTGGTTATGTCACAGACAGCAGCTGAGATTTTATTGGAGTAGAGGTGGTATCAGTTCTGGTAGGGTTGCTAGTTATTTCCTTTACTCCAAAACCGTGCCTTGGCTTTGGCTTTTTCTTCAGAAAAGTGGAGTACTTGTTTGTGTAGAATATATCTGTGCATCTGCTGCCTTGCTATCTGCAAATATTGCCCCTATTTTTACAAAAAGCAAAGCGCAACAGCATATGATATACCTGCGAGACTTTTCACAAGACTGCTGTGAGCATCCTGTTGGGGAAATATATGCCAATCCCCAGCTAAAGATTAGAGCCTGCGTTCTGTTCACTCTACGTATTTTTCTCCAAATGCAGCAATACTGTGTCACTTTCTGTGTTGGTTAATATGGTGGTTTTCTGTGAAATTCTTTGTGCAATGCACAATACGTATCACTTTCTAGCCACACAGACACATGCACACACACGTGCAGAGAGACACATCTGAGCTCAAATAAATCTGTACATCAGCACCTTCATTGAAATCAATGGAACTAATCAGTTTCAACTAGCTGTGGGTTTAGCCCATTTACTTTATAAATCGATGCAGTTTTCTTTTGAGATGAAAGATGCGTTTTAAATCTAAGGTTATTGTTACTAATACCTTGGTAGTCTTCTGATGGAGAATGTAGGAAGTGAGTTACCTTGCTGAATATTGTGTATCAGCTTTGCTGAGAGCTGGCTCTTTTTCTTTTGAAATCTTTGCAGGTGTATTATTATTATTATTATTGCTATGGTTATTGGTATTGTTTTTATTACTACTGTCATCATTAGCAATTTTTAAAACTATTCTTAATAGTCTGTAAAAGCCATACAAACAAATTTCACAGGATATTTGCCATAAATGTTTAGAGAAATTCCTATCCGCAGTTTTAAAGGAACTGAGGAGGAAAGAGCCCATTTATAAAGCCCATATGCAAACCATTTCTATGCAGATCACTAAGGTATTTCTCATAATGAGTATTTTAGTGAAGTCATATATAAGGGCAGTGTAGGATCATGCTGAGCTTGTGGAAGCTTTGGCTGAGAAGAAATTAATGCCTTTCTATCACTACTGGCCATCCTCTGAACCAAGATAAAACATGGTGGTTGGAGGTACATGGAATTTTGTTTGCGGGTAGAAATCCCAATGACTTCAAGAAGCGGATGACAGGAGCACAAAGGTTTGGGATTAGCATCGCCCAGCTGACAATGGGATCAGTGGGAGTAGAAGTGGTGCTGAGGCAGAGAGACCAAGACTCTGCTCGTATTTGTGTACCGCCAAACTGTGTAGGTTTGTGGCTTTTACAGATTTGTCTTTCGTCCTGGAAAATGCAAAATATTTCATCTGGTGGTCTCAGCTGATTTCTGTTAGAGGAAATTTCTTCCATTGGTTTGCATCAAAGTGGTCTGTGTTCAACTACTTCCAAAGAATAATATTCTGAGGGGAGTGTGTATTAAATAGTCATTATACTCCAACTATTATTAACATATTGCATTATTAACAACATTATCATAGTACTACCTTATTAAAATCAGTATATCAGTAGAATGACTATTATTCCCAAACTTCATTTTGTGGCGCATCCTGTGAGGGGCTCTCTGGGCTCTAGGAAGCAGCAAAAGTTTTACCAAAGAATTTTAATACCGCTTCATGGCTGTTATGTGAGCAGTTGCAGTATCTGTCTGTATTGTATGAGCATCCTAGGCTTTTTGGATCTTCTGTGCTTTGTGCTGTGTATACATGTCCTAAGACAGTCCTAAAGAACTCACCAGTATGGTAAAAACTGTAGCTTTGCATGCAGGGGCATTGTATGGTTCTGAGTATCTGTCCTGGTTTGAGGTAAAACAGAACCAATTTTGTTCAGTAACTTCGCTTCTTACCTGGGCCTCTTCTAACTACTGAAATTAACTGCATATTGTGCAGACAATGTTCACTTTCTCAGAGTGATGAGACCTATGTTTATAGTTGATGCCCAGGCATGGTACGCAGAGAGGCTCTTGCTTATACTTATTGCTATAACAGCCAAGGCCAACCAACTTTGGTATTTGCCCCATTGGAAGGTCGGAAGCGGAAAAGCATAGTGGGGTCCCACCTGCAGGAAGGAGCGGACAGGACAGGTGACCCAAAACTGACCATCAGGGTATTCCATCCCATCTGCCTCATGCTCTGTATAAAAGCTGAGGGATCAAAGGGTCAGCACTCTTCCTTCAATGGCTGACGTCTGAGGAGGACTCTGTTCGTCTGCCTTTGGTCCCGACCCTGAATGCAGAGCCGGAATCCAGTTCCTGGGACTGGCCCAGTGCCAGCTGGTGTCGTGATTGTCATCTCGGGAGCTTGATACGGTTTTGTATATATTTTTCATTATTTCTTTTTATTTTATTATTAATATTTCATTAAAGTAGTTTAGTTCCTTCTAAACTCATAAGTCTCTTTTTCCTCCTCTGCCTCTCTCTTTGAAGAGGGGTAGAGGGGAGCATCTGTCGGTCCCATCTGGGGTCCTCCAGGTCTCCAGTAGCCAATTTGGCCTAAACCACGACAGTATCTTAGTGTGCTTGGAATTGGGAGCTGCTTTTAGTGGGGAATTGGACAAGATGTCTGTTGGACAGAGGTCTGCTCCAACCTAAATTATTCTATAATTTTGTTATTGCATACACCTATAAGGATACAAGAATGAATTATTTCCTTACAAGTGTAGCTGAGTGGGCTCTCCTAAGAATGTAGTTTTGTGACACACAGAGAAGTACCATGAGACTGTGTGAGCTGGTCTGACTTGAACCTACTGTCTAACCAAGGTGAATCCACTCGCCCTTTCTTCATTCCTGACTGATTATCCACTTCTGCAGTTCCTTTTGCTGTTGCTTTGACACTCATCTCATCTGACAAAATGGTCAGTTCAGCTCCCTTAGTGTCACAGCACTTTGAGATGTGTACCAAAGCACACTGCAGTGTTTGCTGCAGGTGTGACAAAAGCAGCTGCAGAAAACAAAGGGTCCTTTAGGAAAATAACTCAAATGAGTAAGGGTGATGGGTTAGACACATTCCTTGGTGACCCAGTGAGTGCCTAGAAAGCATTAGTCTTTTTGAAATCTGCAGTTTTCTAACTTCTGTCCTGTAGCCCTCACTGGCGATCAGTATGTTTTTAATGATTTCACGTTCTAATGGGTCAGATCTAACATTTCTGTGTTGACAAGCCATAGGCACAGCATGTTACTTGCCTGAGGGTGTCCACCAGGGGAAAAGACACAGATTGTATTTCCCTTCTAGTTGATTTTGATATATCCAAACAGAGCCGTATTTGCACGAGAGACTTGCTAGTCTGTACCATTCAAATAAGAGACAAGATGCTTTTGTGGGCCCAAAGAAGGGCTTCATGTTGTTCCAGCTCTGACTCATAATTATTACCCCTGCCACTTCATCTCCTGTGCTAAGCATCTCTCCAAATGTACCTAAAGAGAAATAACCTTTTTGCTTCACAGCGCTGCAGAGCTTTGCTATCATTTTAGTAAACTCATTATACATGTGTGTTTGCAGACACTCATTTATAGATGGGGATCATTAAGTTTCTCTGTGCTGATAAATATATTTTTATGCAGACACATCCACGTGTGTGTATATAAATATATGTGCTTCTATGTGTGTATACTTAATGATCCATATATATCTGTGTATGCATCATTGAGCATTAACATTTTCAGTGAGCGGATTTAATACAAGCTGGTCTGCCAACATCGCTGTGACTGCTGCCCTTGGCTATGCGTATGTTAGAAAATGTTCCTGGTTGTAAATGAATAGGTTATGAGCCCTGGCCCTTTCTAACACCTTCTCGTTTACATGGCCATGCAGCTTTACCAGAGATGAAGTGGGAGCATTTTTTTTTCCAGGAGACCCATAAAATTACTGGAAATGCATCACTGGGTGGCAGAAGAGTGGGGCAGAATGAATAAGTAATTGAGAAATGTTGAAAAAGGTGAGATGGAGCCAGGAGATGTTTGGAGTGAGAAGGAGAGCATTAAGAGCACAGCCATACAGAGTCAGACCAGAGGTCCCTCTAGCTCAGTTCCATGCTCCAACAGTGAGGATGATAAAAATATATATTAAAAAAAAAATACTATTCCCTTGTACACTTTTCTCATTTACAGAGACTTGCAAATAAGGGACTTTCTTGGCCAAACTTGGTATTCTTTGTATTTCTCAGACATTAATGATTTTTTCTATTTTTTGAGTGTATTTTCCCCCTAAATCCCTTTAAAAATTTAGCAGTCACATTATCGTGTGGCCAGGAGTTCCATGAGTTAACGCTTATTCTGAAGACCTGACTGACTTGTGGAAGATGTCAGCAAAGTTATGTACAGGTATGAAGGCAACGTGGACAGATTCTGATTAACACTCATCAGAGATTCAGCAGATTGAGTATGAGAGAGGGGCAACAGCTCACAGGTCCAGGCTCCCACTGAGTTCAGAATTACATGGGAGCCAAGAGTCATTTTCCTGTCACTTTCTGATAAGGTGATTATCATCTCTCCTCTTTAAGCAAGGCAACATTCGCTGCCTTCTGCTCAAGTCTTGCTGTCACATTTAAAGGCTGATAGGGGAAAGAAAATTACAAGCTGACACAATGTCCTTGAAAGATTCTGCCCCTTTGCTTAGGGGTAGGGAGCTGTGGCTCTGCCACCTCTGAGTGGCTGTGCTGAGAAAACAGAGAGGCGGTAGAAAATAGTGCCTTTGCTGGGATGTGGTCAGAGGAGATGGCCTTCTCCCTGCGGGGCCAGCCTTTGCCATCCATAGCTGGCACCCCTGCTAGCAATCTCAGCAAATGAGAGAAGAGGTAAGTGGATGGCAGAAACACCAAGAGATTGTTTTTCCTAGAAGGAATCGAGGTTCTTGTCCAACACGCATAAAGAAAAGACACAGACGCGGTGTTCCTCAATTCCTGTGGCCCAGCGGAGGTCTTCAAACTCTCCTGCCATCACTCTGGTCTCTTCACTTCACTCTGCTTGAGAAAAAAAGAAAGAAGCTGTTTGGGAAAAGGACAGATTTTCTTCTGCAGCTGCTGGTGCTGAGCTCAACAGAGGATTGGGTGAAGAGGGAATCTGGAGGAAAGATTTCGCCAGAGGTCTGTAGAAATCTAAATCCAACTTGCAGCTTCCAGTGCAGACAACGACAGAAGGGATCATGTACGGGGGCTGTTGTGGTGAAGGATTCTGACCTCTATCCTTATTTATTCTCACTTCTTTCGGGAACTAGGGCTGACCAGCCAGCCTGTACTCTCAGGCCTACCAAAACTGATGGGTTTTGAAAGATTGGAAGGCAGGATTCAAAACTTTCAAAACCTGTTATATCCAAGTTTTGTGGGTACCATTAAACACCTAGAAAGGACTGGTAGGTTTTAATTGTTATCCCCATTGTGGTTTTATCTCACATTTCAGTTTTTCTTTCTTTTTATGTTTATTGCAATATCTGTTTGCGGTGCGACCGGCTTTATGGATTTTACTGCAAGGCTCTGATGTGTCCTTGTGAGTTCATTGCACTGTCCTCACTCATGGGGCTGTGCAAACTGCAGTGCATAAACATACATAAGGACTTTTCAGAATAGGGTCCATGAAATTAAAATGGATCTGTGAAAATAATGACTGCACACAGAAAGAAAAGTAAAATTTAGAACCTGATCTGAGAACAAAAATTACAAGTATAATTATGAAGTTAGGAAACCAAAATGATTGAGAGGATATTGGCATTTGCTGTAGTGAGCTGCATTTCTGTATCATCTGATCTAATTTCAAAACCTTCTGGAAGTAATGAATAGCTGGGACTTTGCGAGAAAATGATCAATCTGCTAATACCATCAAGTGACTTTACAATGGACAAGAAAATGTGTGTTATAGGAATTCCCATTTTATCCCAGCAGATGATCAGTTTATACCCTGGAGTAAGACAGTTGATTACCCATATCATTATCTTCGTTTGCAAGACTTAAAAACATTATTAATGATTGCAGATTAATCAGTGTCACTTCCTCCTCCCATCTCCCTCCCTGCCAGAGGAGTAGTCTGTTCGTTAGCCTTTGGATTGCTGCATGGATTCACCTAAACAGCCCAGAGAGGCACAATATTGATTGTGCTGCCGATACTTACAGTATGAGCTGAGGTCTTTCTGTGGCACCTGAATAGACAAATCAGGTGGTGAGAACATCTGCTTAGAGTAATCTTTCTCAGACAGCACCGTGTGATTTATTGGGCCTTAGGAAGAGGATGTCTGTGACCTGAGATCAGTTCCCAGCAGTTGCGCTGGGTACTTGGAAGATTCCTGGCAGAAGCCATGACACATGGAGAAGGCGTTGAGCTCTGTGGCATGTATTGTCTGTCTTTGGCTTTCTGGAGCGGCAAGCATTACTCTCATTGGAGTCAAGTGCTATTTGTGGACAGTAGATCAAATATTATGCTAAAGAAATCAACATTGTTATTTGTATTCTGCAGGTAGGGAAATTGAGACAGAACAAGGGACATGCCCGTGGTCAGTCACTCAGCAGGCTGTCATGGGGAGACAGCTTGGCATTAAATCAGGTCTCCTGAGTCCCAGATGAGTACCCCACTGTGCAGACTTTTCCCATTCCCTGGGGAAGGAGTTGCTGAGTCGTGTCTATAATGCTCAGACAAGGTGGATAGAGAGGTAAGCACGTGCAGGGAGGAGGACTAGAAAAAGGTGTGCTGACTGGAGGCTTTTATTCACTGAATGGAATTAAAACAGCCCTTACAGAAGGAGTCAGAATGAGCAGCAGGCTGATACATGATTTCTTTTCACTAAGTAAAAGGACAAGGTTTGCCTGGTGACAATACAATCCAGATATTCTCATCTAGAGGTTAATGTGCTTTGTTTCTTGTGCTTTTAGGTAAGGACAGATGGATTATAGATCCTGTGCTGTCCTCCTCCTAGCAGCTGGGCTGTACAAAGCGCTCAGGCCTGACGTGGGGTGCACAGCCAGGCATAGGGTGCTGTGCACACATACATTCCCCAAGAGTCTTTCACCTTTCATTTAGAGCAAGCCATGGAATAGTCTGGTGCCCTGATCCCACCAGCCCTTGGGGGACTGAGAAACCATATGGCCTCAGCACCTTTTCAGCTCAGCCTGGCCCTCATCCTGCACGGGTCAGAGGGTTGTGCAGCACACCAGCTTCTCTGGGAGCTGGGAAGGGTCAGCGCTGGGTTGGCCACAGAGTTCACTCTAACAGATTTTTCGTCACTGGACTGCAGTGAGTGGTGGAGAGCAGCTCTCCAGAGCAGCCATACTATAGTTTGAGGCATCTCACATAGTTCAGGTAGTGCTATAAGCCTTTATTCCTAAGGAGAGCTTGTCCTCATATAGACATTGTATGTGGTTTCCTTGTTTCATGATCCTTTTGACCCAAACCTGTGAAAATTCCCCCACTATAATGGGTCAGCCACCTCGTCACGCTGTTGCCCAGCCAGGTACAGATCTCATCCCCTCTTCTGAGCCTTCTTCTCTCTGATACCCTTTGTCAGGCAAAGCTTGTCACCCTGCTCCACTGCAAACTGTCCCTGGCATGTATGTTTGGAGCTTACACATTCTGAGCAATGGCTTCCACATTTGTGTTTGACATCTCTGGTTGGAAATCTGCTGATTCATAGGATGAAAGATTGACATGACTGAACATGCCGTGTTATCCAGCTCCTGGCAAAGGGGCAGCACCAGTCTCTGGGACTGTAGACCCATTAGTGGAGAAAAATGCTCAGATTGCTGATACCTGCCAGTATCTTTTCTAGAAGAGGGAGGCAGCATCTTCAGGTTTCAAAGCTGTCAGAAACTGGTTGTCTTTCATGAATGCTTCGAAGAAGAGAGAGAGCACTTCTGCAAAACAGCATTAAAAATTAACATGCTTTCCCATCCCCCTTCCCAGGTGTCTCACACTCCCTTTCATGTTGCTGGGATTTCTTTTGAAGCAATTGTCATGTAAAGTGGTTTGGGAACATTGGCAATAAATTTTTTAGAGACCAGATTTCAAAAGGTTTGGTTTGTCATTCAGTAAGTTCTTATTTTGATAGCACTTTGTATTTAAAAAATAAAAAAATGAAAAAGAATCCCTGTCTCCCCCATTGCCTTGTGCAGAATTTGTGCAGCGTTTGTGCAGCTAATGGAGAAATCAAGCCCAAACTGTAGGGCTGCTTTGCAATTATACGTTCTGCAGATTACTTAATAATTGCACTTGGCATTACTTGCTATCTAAAAGATCATGCTGTACCATGTCATTTGCAGTGGTTTTCCTCTTTTGCTGGCACTTTAAAGGAAGTGCCCATTGAGCTGATGACTAATCCCAGGGCTGTTTTCCAAAGCTGAGGGAAAAGGGTCTGCCGTGATTGTACTGTAGGATTTTTATTGCAAGATTTTGGGTTTTCTCTGTATTCACAGAAACTCTTCCCCTGCCCCATCTCCTCTCTCTCTCCTGACCTGGAATCTGGCAGTGGTGCAGCTTTCCATGACCAGTGCAATAGGGATTGCTAGTCAATGAATCTGGCCAACACCTTGAATTTCTCTTCTGTGGAAAATCTCCATGTCGTGGCATTCAGTTTCACTTGGAAGTTGAAATAAACCACTTCCTTCAGATTTCATCTGCATGAAAACTTCCGTGAAATTCTCGTTTGACTCTTCCCCTTGGGAAACAGACTACAGACCAAGATTTTCTTGAACAAATTTGTCATCATGCAAGCTGCTGTCTGCTGTTGGTATGTTCTTGGTAGTTTCACTGCTGCTGTTGTTTCTTCCTCTGAATAACAGTATTAGAACGAGGCCTTGTATCTGAGATGGTCTGAGGGAATTACACTAACTTGCACCGGCTGAAAATCTAGATCCAAATGGATAGTATATTTTATTTGGAAGAAAATGCATCTCTTCTTTCTAGAAAAAAATTGCCATTTTTCTTACTCTCTATCCACAGACAGAAGTACAGCAGCCCTGAATCATCACCCAGTTGCCCTCAGGCTACGGTTTGTAGTTAACAGGTCAGCCAAAAGCAACTGAATTAAAAGCTCCTAAGTGGCTTTTAAAGACCATATTTATCGTTTAGGAAAAAAATTAGACAGTGGTTTTTGTTGGCAATTGCATGCCTTTCCGGTGTCATCTTTCATCTTTTATGTTTCCTTTGTTTCCAGTCTCTTGCTCCCTGCATCATCTTACCAGTCATGAGACAGTATAACTCTCACTCTCCCTCTTCCATTGTCCCTAATTGCTGATCTGTGTCTCTTTCAATTAGGTTCTGCTTCCTTGTCTCAGTCCCTTTCCATCCAATTTCCATGTAACTAGTGACCTCCTTTAACGCTAATTCCATCTAAACCCTAATAAAAAACAATTGGGAGGTTACACAGCCCATTTGGTTTTCTCTAAAGGCATGATTTATGTTTAATTCATGGCAAAATAGCTCATCTCTCACTCCTCATTCATAAAACCTAACCCGGCCAGCACAATATGCCACTGTTCCGTTCCTGCTTGTGTGTTTTTAGTCCTAACACCTCAGCCTGCATTTAGGAGCTAGTCTTGCTGTACTGCTACTTTCTTACGTACAGATGGCTTCACATCCAGATTTCATAACAGGCTCTCTTTTTGTGTGAAATTGTCAGCATTTTCTTTTATTGTCTCAAAAGCTATAAATGTCAACAAGTGATGGAGATACATTTCTGTAGCAGGTCCTTCTGTAAGTGCGTGCACTGAGCCAGGATGTCTAGCTCACCATTTTCCCAGGTGATGTAGGACCAGGGTAGCCTGGTTAGCGGGGAGAAAAATCCAAACCAAATCAAGGCAATTATGGAAGTGAGAGAGAGAACCTTGTGCAGGGACACAGTCAATTCTCAGCTAGAGCTAATACGTTTAGCTGGATCTTGACTCTTTCTGCTAGGCCATCCCCCCCACCTCCAATCTGTGTTACCCAGCACTCTGGATCAGAAGAAACGGCAGCAACCCATTTGTGTTGCCTCCGTATATTCGTGCCATGCTGATACTGAACTAATCAGTTCTCTTGGAGCATGGTGCACTGCGGTATAAAGTACAATAACCAACAGCAAACCCCAACTCGGGTCAGGCTAGGCTTCTTAGCTCCATCTCAGTGCTGGTTGTATAAGTGCCAGAATAGGTCTTGCAGAAGAGCTTTACTCTCCAAGCTTACCAAGAGGCATAGGAGTGGAAATGCAGAACACCAGACATACACAGGCTTTACCTGGCAACCACTCAGGTCCACATCTACGCAGCGTGCCGAAAAGTTAAATGGCTTTGGAGTTCATGAGAGCAGACTGACCAAATTTGAATATGTCTGATCCTTGACTTTTGCACTGATGGGTCCAAGCTGATGCTGCATGGACCTAGCCTGGGTGACTATGAGTCAGCCCAGCTGATACCTATCCAAGCAGGATTTCTCCAGTCTGCGCTATGCCACTACATTGAGGGTGGCATTAACCAAGCTCTGCTCATGAAACCACACTGGTGATATTTGGTGGGAAGGGAGGTTCACCTTGGGTACCTGATTAGGTGTTAAAATTGCAGCAGTAGCAACATGTGCTTCTTTTCGCTGGACGTCAAAGAGAGAATGAGCACCTTCAGTTGTGGTGGATTGACCACTCAGTGCACCTGTAGCTGTGATTGCCCAGATCTGGGGATCCCCTTGTTTCGGTGAGAGAACTTCATCCCCTCCAGGGGACTAGAAAAAAACCCAACACACACTTGTTTCCCTGAGAGGAGGTGGTTCTTCCAGATTGTGCTTCATAGCACTTCTTGGTTTCACCCATTAAATAACTACTGGCACTACCTGTTAGAGGCACAGATGTAAAAAATGAGGGATTGTAACTGAAATCAGACAGCAATCTTGCTTGACCTTCTCCCTCTCTACATTCCCATAACAAAAGCACAGATTCAGGTCAACTGAAGCGTTTACTGACTGATGTGGGTGATTTTACTATTGGGGATTTTTTTGCTTGCTAAGACACTTCCTCTGCAAGCATTTTTCTTTTACAATAAAAGGGGGGAAAAAAAGCAAGGTTGGTTTCACACTTTCCCAAGTGAAACAGTCGATTTGTGATGACGCTGCAACTAGCTTTTTTTTCAGTATTATCAACTAAAGTATATATTTGGCTCTCTTTCTATCTAGTTTTCTGATGATCCATCCATCTATCTGCTTGTGTACTTCATCACAAAAGGTGCTGTCTATTAAGTATATTATATTTTTTGCTTTTATTTATTTTTAGATATTCAAAATGCTTAAAACTTAAACAGTCTATTCTGTAGGGCCTAATCTTGTTAAAATCTGACTTCAGAGGCCCCCAGGGTATTTTGTGAGAAGCAAAATGAGGTACCTTTTCATCTCCTCACCTTGTTGATGTCCAGAGAAGGAAAAATACTTCAGAAAGGAGGGTACATTTGATGTTTTGTGTAGTGAAAACGACCTTATCAGCCGCTTCCTTCCTTTGTATCTTCAGTCATCTGTCTCACTGACAGGCACAGCTGAGGATAGGAGGCGTTACCAAAGACTTTGACCATTATCTCCCATTACCTGAAAAGGAGCTAGGCTGACTAGTGAAGATAAAAGTCCTCCATCTATATCCAGACCAGACCAGCCAAGTACAGACAGCTTCAATGCATGCTTGCTCCATGCAATGTCCTGCCAGTTTACTTCAGAAATGATAGAAGGGGACTTGATTTAGGCACGAGAAGACACTTCCATTTCCATGCTTGGGCAGCTCGTCTGAAACTGCCAGGAGGGATAGATCCAGATGGATACAGCTGATGCCTTTCCTATGAGAAATACAGGAGCTATTACTTGAGAAGATATATTTCTCACACCCTGGGCAGGGACAGAGATTGAAACTATGGATGAGAGGTGGATGAATTGTTATCTTGTGATCCTCAATTCGTTCTGTTGACCTGTCAGGAATGAGCAATGTTGAATTACATAAAAAGCACAACTATCAACAATGCAAAGAATGATAAGGCAAAAGCAATGCAATTTGACAAGAGAACACTGTATAAATGTAAAAAGCCTTTTAAATAGTTTCTGTACAAGGTTATCCAGTCAGTATATACTGCATTTGTAAGTTATTGTGTGTTTAAAAAATTAATGAAAGATACAATTATAGCAGTATTACCAACGACCTTTTCTAAAATGACTCCATCATGAATCTGTAAGCATTTCAGAATTGTTTTCCAGGTTCCTAATAATTTTTCTGCTCATTAATGACATCCAGCCCTGGCAATAGAAGCCTTGCCTTGTTTCTCTGAAGAATGGATTGGGAAGCATTTTCTGGTTTCCTAGCAATGGTTTCAAATAGAGCCAGTTGAGAAGATGCTGTCCTATTAGCTAAGATTTTATGTGGAGTTTTAACTGCTTACTCTGAGGGACAGAACAAAATCTATCCTGTCTAAAGCCTGTAAATTACCGTTCCATGGCTTAGGTTGGAGAACCTTTGTTAAATTGAGCTTAGTCAGAAAACTGACTCTGTCTAAATGCCATCTGGGCTCTTGTATTTATTGCTTCTCAAGGACTTCCAGATCAGACTGCTTAGATGGAAAAAATCAAAACATACTTTTTGTGTTGGCTTCACAGAGTTGGACCTTGAAAACCCAGCTCTCTCCTTTTGTCTTCTACCCTTGCAAGAAGCAGTTAAGAGCATTCAGTTAGACCATGGTAGACAAAGTTATTGATGCAAAATTCATAGTACTTTATGTCTCCTTTCCCCCTGTATCATCTTGATAGTTTAGCTATGTTTATTAAAAAAATAATCCACCTTCCTAATTTAGTGAGCAGACAAAGTAAATGAGAAACAAAGGCACATGGGAATTGGATAAGATAAATAAGCTTGTATCTTCAAAGTAATGTCAGGACTCACCAGTTGAGTAAGGAAGAATAAACTCCCACCAATCTCTTTTTCCATCTCTTTCCCTGGGACTTGTTTCATCTAGCCACACTGGATACAGAAATCCAGATGTATGTACTGGAGCACTTAATGCTAAGCACTTATCAATACCTGAATACTAGCATTTTAAGATGTTGTAGCTCTTTGCTGTCTGCTCAGCCCTCTCTGTTGGGCCACCCCAAAACAGATATGGCGGGCAGAGGTGATGTGCATGCACCTTAGTCACCATGGAAAAATATCCAGTGATCTAGTTCACAAAACTGATTAAAGCAGGGTTCAGCTGCAATACCTGATTTTGCTTAGTCAGAGTTTGTTCCCTGTGATGGTTTGTTTAGCCCATTTTTAATTCCACAAAAAATGAGGGTTTTCACCACTTCCCAAGGACAGCCGTTTCAGGGTCCAGTGGAGCCCCACAGATAACGCAGCACTCTTTTCCATTCCTTACACTTGCTTACTCTTATAGAAGTTTCAAATGCACAACAGAATCATCTTGAAAAGAGCCATAACCATCATCATGTTGGCTGGTCAATCAAAAAGTGCTGTAGGTGTCTGGGTTGCATTTATTATTGGTGAGCAGCGCTCACAGGATGCGGCTGCTTGCTAGCTTCTCTGCATAGGAGAAGTTCTTAGCTCTGAAGGCTGCACTGCAATGTTTGATTAAGCTTAAGAAGCTTTTTATTAGCAAGGGGGGGGAAAAGTTACTACTTTAGGAATCAGGTGACCCAGAGCCATCTCTGCAGCACAGAGGAAAACATCCCTCTCTGTTCACACTCCTCTAATTACATTTAGTGTAGTATTGTTTCCATCTAAATTATAGCAATTATATACAAAGATCTTCTTTGAAATCATTTAATTAAAGAGTAGCTAATGCTCTGTGCTTTTGGAATGCTAATATATTGCCTTCCACTTAGAAAACTTTGTATTTTTCCATTAATTATCATTACCAGAGAAGAATTTCAATGGCAGGGAGAGGTTTTTTTAGCTTATTTTAGTAGATTTAAAAAGCAAGTGGTGCTGGTGATTTTTGTAGATCACAAAAAAGCCTTTTGCTCTCTTGCTGGACAGTTAGCTAAGGGTCAGTTTGAGGAACGACATTTTCCTTGAGATGCATTGGCTACCGAAGTGTTGGATTTCTCCAGCCCTGTTATCTTCTGGGTTCAGACGAGTGTTTGATTATGTTCTTCCCGCCTCTTGCTATGTTTTCTGTGTAATAAACACCCAGGTCAAATCCTGAACTGGTATAAATCTGCTGGACTAAATGATTTCTGCCAGAGTTGTTACTTTGCAGGAATGACATTTCAGTCATGCATCACATCCAGGACAAACAAGATTCATGGGGGAGCTGCCCAGCTGTGCAATAGTACCGTCACCAGATGTATACTGTGTAACAGTGTATGCTGAAAGCAGTCATGGCATAAAAGCTGGTGGGATTTACCCAAGGGCCAGGGGAAGGTGGAGAGGGAAGCTGGTGTTTAGTACTCCAGTACTAACTTACTTAAGTAAGGTTTCGGAGGCCTCCTTCATCCCCTCTCTGTGCTATTTCCCATTCCTCCCTTCATCCTTCTTCTCTTAATAAGTGCCTTGGCACCCCATATTGCTATGGTTTCTGTGGGTTGATCTTGGTCCAGAATGTGCCTTCTGTGTTGAGGAACAGGAATTGCAGTTTCTTCTGTAGTTTGGCGTGAATGCGGTGGTGTTTCCTATTGCTAATACCCCACAATTAGGCCTACACTAAGAAATGTTCTGAAAAGCCGGCAACAATCTACCTAATAAATCCATTCCACCACACAAATCCTTCACCACCTACTCATTGCTAACCAGCATACGCCTTTGTCACAGGTGGTTCTTGTATTGTAGCCCCCTCCTCTTCTTGTCATCTTCTTGGAGCTTGCCTCTGTGAAGCAGAACTTGGATATAGAAAAGTGTCCACAGCAAACCCACAACTCCAGGCTCTCAGATCTCCCCACCCCCCTTTTTCTCCCTGATACCCATGAGCTGAGACAGGTCCAAATGGGAAAACACGACTGATTCCTGGATGGTCTCTGTTTCACAAAAAACAGCACAATGCAGAGGAATTTTGGTGCAGGCTACAGTCTACAGGAGAAGTAGTTTGGGCAGTGAGGGGAAAGCAAAGCCTACAGCCTTGTGTGATTATAGTGTAAATTAAGATGAACTAGAGTAAAGGATGGCAGCACGCTGGGGACACAGCAGGATCTGGATTGCAGTCAGTGCTTGGAAACCCAACAGAAGTTTTCTCTTTTGTTTCTCTTCGCTTTCATAGGGAAATTTTTAAATTGTCTGTCTCCCTCCCTTTTTCTTTTTAATCTGGAATAATTAAACCAACAAAAACTGTAATCTCATAAGTGGATTGGGTAAAAAATGTAGGTTAGTGAAAGATTTGGTATAATGAAAAAAAC
This sequence comes from Anarhynchus alexandrinus, assembly GCA_008711295.1. Classification (NCBI taxonomy): domain Eukaryota; kingdom Metazoa; phylum Chordata; class Aves; order Charadriiformes; family Charadriidae; genus Anarhynchus; species Anarhynchus alexandrinus. Next base: position 2,193,351 of record VUYV01000011.1, on the reverse strand, counting down.
CATTCTTTCTCTGCCCTCTACACCTCACAATAAGGGTGATACTTTGAGTGTCAGAAAAGGTTTTGGTTTCATTACATACAAAATTTTTAAAATCTGGAACTTACATTTTAGATGAGGGTTGGACTAGATGATCTCCAGAGGTCCATTCCAACCTTGACCATTCTGTGATTCTGTGATGGCCAAGAAGTCGGCATGTTATTATGACAAATCAACGTGATTGTTGTTGGTTTTTTGTTGTTTATGTGTACTGAGAGGTTCCTCCTGCCAATGAGAAGCTGTAGTTTTGTTCAGGGCTTTTGAAGTCTGGTCACCCATCCTAATCTCCTCCTATTACACACCTCTTTGGAAATCCAGCTGCAGCTGATTGAAAAGCTGCTCCTTACTGGGAAAATCACAGCTGGCCAAGGGAATAGGAAGCTGTTCCTTGATCGAAAACTGAGCACCCTGCAGCTCTCATGCTATGTTTCTGGATGGATGGAGTCTTTTATCTTGGTACATGGTGTTATTCATTACATAAACCATGGTTTTGCTATGATTTTGCTTTCTTTGGTGAAGGTGTCAGCTGCCAACATGTAGTCTCCCTTAGTATTTGTGGTGATGGTACTTTGGTGTTGTATACCGTCAGTGCTCATTGTTGCTTTGGTCCTTCCCTTCCAGACACTTAAGCAAGCACATAGCTCTCCCTGCATGTGAAGGAGGGCCGTATAGTTGGAATGGCATTTAGAGGGAACTGTGTTCAACAATCAGCTCTACTGCCGATGTGCTGGTCCAAGCCTGTGAAGCAGCCTCTGGTGCTATTCGATTTTATATGGTCTCTTTTCATCATCCCATTTGTAACAGATCTATGCCTCAGTTTTGAATTACTGCCTGAGTCCTTCCACTATATATTGAGTGCTGACCCTTCAGCTCCAACTGCTCTTGTATACTGCCTTACTCAGTATGAGCCTTGTGATGCACTGGAGTTGTGTGGGAAATTGTGTCATTTTCATCCTGAAAATCAACTTATTACTTAGCTACATGAACCATGGAGTGTGATCAGTGACTGCTGCTGATGAGTGACGTACTCAAAAGAATTAAGAAAAAACTCTACTGATAACCTTACATTGGTGATGGTTTATAATTCCACTCCTACTAGCTGCAGTCAGCATTTGCCAGGTGGAAGGGATGATGCCATCTTTGCAGGTCGCTTGCCTATAGTCCCTATCCCAAATATGTTATTTCAAGTGTTTCTTTTACAATCCATTAAGTAGTCAGTTTGTGCAACACAGAAGTTCAGCAGTAAAGAAAATGATTCAGCTAAGAAAGGCTTGACTTTGAGACAACCAAACCCATATATTCATCTGAATAGCTCCCTTGACACTAGACACGTTACTTTCTAGTGTGGCGGTTTGTTGTTCTTGAGTGATACCTAGCTGTCTGTATTAGACTTGGGGTCCATTGTGCTAAGTACAGAGACATGGAAGACCTTCCAACACAGGCTGTACAAGGGGTCAGGAAAAGGCTAAACAATCCTAGGATGTTACAGGAACAGGAAAATGTTATTCATGACTGCATAACATTTTCTGGCATCAAGTTCCAATACTGTGTCTTGGTTTCTGCAGCTGAGATTCATGAGAAGTTATTTGCTTAATGGAAGCATATCTCTGGCTGACTCTGGGTCTGTCTTTTTTTCTCTCCCATGCTCAGAGTTTTTGGGCACTTCAGTCTCCGCTCGGAGTGGCAGCTGGTCAAGGTGGACTACAAGTCTATCTTCAGTCGAAGGTGTAACAAAGATGACTACCAAACCTGGCATCTGCACAATCAGGTATTCCCACTGTGGAGGGAAGGAATGATGGGGGTTCTTTTTCCCATACTCTGTGTTGCCAGGTAGGAATGTACGTGTTCTTTTCAGCAGAGCATATGGATTTTTTGCATCCATCAAGTCACAGTTCTAACCTGTTTGATGCTTTACTTCCCCTGAAGCATATGCATGAATAAAGAGGGGGCCAGTCTTCTCTGGGCAAGTTAGGGGGATTGTTAACTTCTCTTTGTATGAAAATATTCCATTGCACCAGTTGGTTCATTTTGCCCTCAGTGCTCAGGGCAATGTAAAACCTCACCTTGTGATTAAATTGTAGGAGACATTGAACTTTTTGTAGCTCTGTCAGTGACTCATGAAAATAATTTTCTTTCACTTTGCCTCTATTTTCCCTACTCAAAAATGAAAATAAAAACATTTATTCATCCTGCAGGTCCTGCAGGTGTCTGTAAAACTCTGGGGAGCCCTTGAATGAAAGACACCAGAGAAGACCAAATTATTTCATTCTATTCAAGGATACATGCTTTGCTTTTCATACACGGTGGCTTATTTTCACGCTGGATATATTTAGGTCCTGAAGCCACTAGAACTGAGATCGCTCACTACCCTCTGAAGATTACATATGGGTTAGTGGCCACCAGTATGATGTCCCACTCCCTGCAGGGCAACCTAACTAGAGCCAGAACTATTGGCACTGTGATATTCCTGAATGAAATCCATGAATTACAAATGAGCATTAATTTGGCAAGGAGCTATCAGATAACTGAAGTTATAGAATTGAATAAATGAAAATAATTTACATGAAATAAAAGAGAAGATGTGTGTGTAACCAGGCAGCCATCTTGGGAATCACTGTTAATGGGAAAGAGAAGTATTTCAATTAGGTGTTCTCTTTTTTCTTACTTCTGTGCAGACAAATTATTTTTGCATCAGAGAAAATTCTGTTTATAGCAACTCACCTAAATGTCAAATGTTTCTTTTAGATTAGCTACTCCCACTAGTGATCTTGGAAACCTTTGTGTTCAAAAAGCCCAGTATAACACACCATCAGAATTATTTGAGGTCTATAACAAAGCCAGGTCTATCAAGGAAAGAGGAGGGAGCCAGGACTTCTGGGTTCCACACCTAGATTTTGTCCCTGCCCTGGGTTTCAGGCTTGGGCACTTCTGCCTGTAGTAGATTTCATCTGACATATGGAAGAAACCCTGGAGTACATCCACGTTGTCTTTTCAGGATAATTCATAGGACTAGATACATCGGTGGGTGCCTTCTGAAATATGACAGGACCGGGTGCCTGTGACGGCTTGGGCACCCAGGCGTTTTGGGCACATGGTCATTAGCATCCCAACTGAACGCTGAACACGCTGCACTCATGGGTCCTCCCAAGGTGGCTTTTGAGTTTGCAAAGCCACAAAGGGCAGGTAGACTCTTAGCTTCCAACTGTCCCAGTGGTATTTGCGTGCTTTCATTGCCTTTTGTGTCTGTTGACAAAATGCTCCATTTAGGGTCCAGCTGCCACTACAACTCTGTTTTTCTTTCTCCTCTTGTTCCTTGGCTGCTGAAGGGGGAGCCTTGTGTCATGGGAGAGCGGAAGATCTATAAAAAACGCAAGCCTGGAGCCCAGTGTTCCCTAGGTCGGGACTATTCCCAAAGTGTGGTGTCTGAACCATGTGTCTGCAGTCAAGGGGACTTTGAGTGGTGAGTATGTGAGTCTGGGGACTTTTGCACGGACCGTTCTCGTAGCATTGGCAGTGGCCGAGCTACTGCCCAGACAGAAAACCTTGCAGAGAAACTGGGTCTCGTGCAGCTTTGTGGCTGTGATTGTATCCATATGGCGTGGATGTGAACCGCATACCTGTTGTGTCGGGGAGGTGTCCCCTTCATCTGCGGGAGAGATGAATTCGAAAGCAGAAAATTAATTACTGATTGACATTTTTTTGTCCATCATTCTAGAAGAGTGACAGCCAGGACTCTTCTCTGGTCCAAAGCATGGCCCTTACAGGAGGAGGAGGGAATTTTTCTGTCCTCACTTCCAAGGTCATTGAATACTGAGGGAGCAAGCCAGCAAAACATGCATATTTTTATCATTATTCCTTTGAATTCCTGGGAACCATTTGTAGCTTTTTAGCAATGTTTTATTGAGAAATTTCTGAAAGGGCTTCTGTGACATGACTGTACAGCCCACCCTTGTCAGATGTAGCTACTTGTTTTGCATAAATATTGGTGTTTCTAACTTAATGGGGCCATAATTTCCAAACTGCTTTAAGGTCACTTTGAAAGCAGCTGAAAAATAAAGCAGGGAAAAAATGAACCACTGCTTGGTATTGCTTAACAATCAGGGATAGGAGATGGGAGAATGCGTAACAGTCAGGATCTCTGCACAAGAAGCTCTTACAGGAAACCTGTGATAGGCAATATTTCAAAGATTTAAGACTGTCAATAGCTGTGATGTTTGAACTTAGATGATCAGAATGTCATTTAAATGGAGTTCAAAACACCCTGAAAGCAGGTCAGCTGTGAAAACATTGTCATTTTTATAGTAGGTTACCATGATCAGTGTCTGATTTGGTATTGGTGTGATTCCTGAAGATTTCACTTACCTTTGAATCCTTCCTGGAGAGTTGCAAGACATGAGTTCTGCACACTTATCTGGACTTTGGCCAGCTGAGACTCACAGTTCTTATTCGAATGTGGACACACTGAAATGCAGCAAAAATGAATAAAAAATATAGACCAAAGTGTTTTCTTCAATATCGCATTAGTTTGGCTCTAAGAGAGGTTCGGGGATATAGAGCAGAGATTTTCATCTTATCTGGATGGATGTTTAATTTGTTCCTAATGCCAAAGTTACATCTGAGACTCCTTAGCTTGACTCAGGAGATCTTTTCCCTTTGTTCTCATCATGGGGACTTGCAGGATGAACAAACTACCTTGCCCTGCAGTATCTGCCCTTGGCATTGGTATATGCCTCTAAGCTGAACCAAGCACCAGTCTCCAGAGATGCTTGTGAATTTGCTCTTTTTTTTTTTTTTGTGGCTTTGTACATCACCAGCTTTCTATTTTTACAGTGAAGCTTGTCTTTTCTAAGCTGTGAGTGGAAAACTGTGGTACCTAAATTGGCCTTAAGTGCCGTTCTGCCTTGAAAAGGGCCTGCATCAAAATGCACCTTTTCAGTCAATTGACGTGTTCCTTGCATGTGTTCAATATCATTTTTGCTTAACTTTCTCGCTAACATGACAGAATATTGCTGTTAACCTTGTCAGTCCTTCAGAGGAAATGCAGTTAGAGGACAGAAAGCTGGCTTTTGTTTCAGACTCTGCGCTGTCAACAGAATTGTTAACTGGCTTCCAATTGCAAAATTATTATAGCTGGTGATGGAGAATCAGAAGGAGAAGCTTCAGTTTCAGGGCGAGTTTTGATGCTAGTTTGCTGGGCTGACTGGAAGAAGGTGTGGGGTAATCAGTTTGAAGAAAACACTAACAGTGCTGGAAGTGGGGCGCCAAGCTTGATTATTTTAAAAGTGATTTTCAAAGAGGAAGGGTGGACTCGTGCTCTGATTTGTTAGTTCTAAAGGATGAGACCATTATTTAGTCAGTGGCAAGATACAGGTTATTCTAGAATATTATTCATCTGTCTTCTTTTGGATGTCAAGATGAGAAGGGGAGGTGCTGGGAAGTGCCTTTTCTCTCCGCTGACTGGAAGAAGGCTCTAGGCAGGGAACTCACGGAGATACGTCCCCACTGTAGGTATCCACAGTTGGAAGGACAAGCTCCTACTCTTTCACTTGATGCTTTTGAAAAGTCAAGATGTCCACTCAGCCTTTTCTGGCTGGGTTTGCAATTGCCAATTTTTCTTGGAACCACTGACTGGTCTCTCTCTTGTGTGTGAACTGAGCAGGTCCTGCAGAGAGTCAGGGAAAGGAGGAGGGTCAGCAGCTGGGGTTATGCGAGTACACTGACCAGCAGGTCCCAACAGACAGCCCCTCTGCTTGCCCAGTAAGTAGGTTTGGAGGCTGGTTGGGGTCACAGAGCATGCCATGCTACGAGGAGTGATGCCGCCTGCCTTTGAGACCTGTGCAGACAGGACTTTTGCTGCAGGAGCCCTACAGCACAAGCTGTGAGGGCTGCGCTCCCTCCCGTTTGGTCCCAGCGCCCTCGCCCGCGTCTGCCTCATCTTGCAGTGCTATCTGTTTCCTGCTGTTAGATATAAGGCTGATCTGAATTTCAGGGGCATAAATCATGATCCAGGGCCCCAGTCCAACAAATCCTCATGAGTCAAGGTCAGAGGTGACTCCTTCCAACCCTTGCAGTCATTTCCAAAAGCAAACCCTGGCCTTTTTCTGACAGAGAGAATGGCAGAAGGAACTCAGAAGTGTTATTAAAATGCTCGCTGATCTTTCTTTTGCCTCCTCCTGCTTCTTTATTTACTCTGTCAAGATAGCTTTCCCGAGAAAGACAGCACAGCAGCTGGACTTGATTATTTCCTTAACTTATGCAAACCCTGGGGCTTATGAGAAGGAAGGTGGGCAGCATGCGAGGTTTTAATATACATTTACCAGAAGTTAATGAACAAGCACAGAACCTTGAGGGCATACAGCAATGTTGTCTTTAATTTTATTAAATATTTATGCAGCTCTATTCTTCTTTGGGGCAAAGTACAGCTCCTCCTGAATATTTTTAATTCCCAAGTCACTGCCAGGCATTTTTGACTGTGCAGGTCGGACCCACTGAGAATGATTAAATTGAATGTTGAGAGAAAGAGCATTAGGGAATCTCCGAACCCTTTAAAGTAGCTTGCAGAATTTTTGCCCTCCAAAAAAGGAACAGTAGCAGCCTGGGTCGCTGGAGACGTAGCACAATTTTGTCTTACCAAAGAGACTTTCTGTTGGCAAGTCAGACTCTGAATAAGGGGAGGATAAGACTCTGTGTGTCCTAAAGGGCACAGAGAGCTTTCAAGGCAGTAGCTTCTGTAGTGTCTGTGTTTCCACAGAGATTTAGTTTGTTGGCATTTGTTAACCTGCTTCTGGCAAAAATACAGAATCTCTTTTTATTTGCCCCTTAAATCCAGCCTGCCAATAAAGCCTATGCATAGGAACCTCATCCAGAGCCTATTAAAACTTATGGAAAGCTTTGGATTAATCCTATTGCTTCATTGTTGTATTGGCATGCAAAGGCTGCTGTAAAAAGAAGTCTTGGATGTGGTTGTGTGCGCTTCTTTGCACCTTGCACCACTCTTTGGTGGTCCAAGGAAGCATCAATACCCTGGATTACCTTCCCCATGTGACACAATGTCATGTAATCCTTAGACTACCAAGTTGACTGTGTTGTTTTGGTTTAGTGTTGGAAAAATATCGGCTATGGTTTTCTTTCAGTCCAGTCATAACTCAGTCACAGAGCAGGGAGGCCATCAACATATGTAAATATACATACCTTGGCTAATTGTTCAGGAAGTGCTCCTAGTGTTTTATATTCTTAACTGTTTCGTTGGGAAAAAGTGGCATTAGATCTTGGAATTAGTCTGGTTTGTTGTGAAAGCACATACTGAAAAAGCAAGCCAACCAAAAGAACCCAACAAGTGAAATTATTAGAGATTAATAGGAAAATAAATTAACAATACAATTTTCTTTCTGAATCTCTGCCCATGTTTTGTTACCAAATGAAACATAAGTCCCCCAGTGCTCTGCAAGGTTGGCAGTTCTGGTGCTGTCAGGTATCACATACCTTCTGTGAACTATGTTCCTGCTTCTCAAACTGATCAAGCACTTTTTCTCGGTGTGAGCCCAATCCATGATGTTGTGCCATCCAGCAGAGAGCCACCAACACACACATGCTTTGGGGAACAAAAATGTCGCCTGAAACTCTGAGTTAAATCTATGGAATGGGTACAGTGATGCACTCATGACTTGTCTCTGTAGTGACTATGGGTATGAGAGGCACAGCAACAACCAGTGCGTCCCAGCCTTCTGGTTCAGCCCGTCCTCCCTGTCCAAGGATTGCAGCATTGGTCAGAGCTACTTGAACAGCACTGGGTAAGTGAACCTTGTGATCTCTCTGGTTTTGGTGACCTTGCAGTAGACAAGAGAACCCAAATGGTTCTTTTTTCTCTGCATCCCGCCTGGCTCTTTTCCAGTCTTATTCGTGAGGTAATGTTTGCAGCAGCATCTGTATGGAACATTGCCTCATTCCTCAGAGGCAGGGAGAAGCACATTAACATAAGTGACATGTAGATATTGTATTGCTATCAAGTGATGTATGATCCCTGGAGCCTAGACTTGGAGCTCCCCTTTGCTGCAAAATTAAAACGCGAATCAAGAAGGTCTATCTGAGAGACAGCTGAACATTTAAAAGGACAGGTTCAAGGTATTTCACATCATTTTTCATTGAACCTCTTCCTATCTTACAGCTCCTATTTTTAACAGCTTCTGGAGAGGCTCAAATGAGCAATTTTTAGCCTAATTTTTTTTCCTCTGCCATTTTCGCTTTGTATATACAATGCCTTGAGGTTTCAGACAAGCTGCGTGTGCTGGTTTCTCTTGGTTTTACCCAGAACAGATGGCAAGTGTTGGTTTATTATGGGAGTATTGCTTTGCAAATGCTATTCTGTGATGCAGGGGATACTCTGAAACTCTGGTTGCACTGGCTGGTGCACAATTCTGATGCTCCTTCTCAGGCAGCGCAGGCCCTGAGGGCTTTGTAGGACTGCTTCTGAGTCGTGGGTCCTGCATGCTCGATTGTTATGACAGGGTTGTTTGTGGCTGGTTGATACGGGTGGCTGAACAAAGCGAGGCTGCTGGGAGTCTGGAGTCACTTAACTTCAGAGACCCCCTTTCAGCTGAAAGGTTGCTATAAATACGGGATGCAATTACAGGAGCCCTGGCCAGTATGACCGCTTGCAGCCCTCTTGACAGAGAGCAATAAGAAAATAGTTGGGGTCTGTGTCTTCTTAACCAATCCTGTATTTTTACTGTGAAATTACTAGAAAGGGTTAATCCCCCTCAACAACACCGGGAATAGCCAAGTGTCTTGCTAGTTAGCTAAGGTCTTCCAGGAAGAGCCAAGAGGAAAAACCCATTCCTTGAGTCATTTTAAAATGGGGTTGGACAAAGCTCTTGGCACATAATTCCAAGCACCTTCTAGCAGAGTAGAGACAGACAAAATGTAATAAAAAGCATAATTAAAAAGCCAGGATGCAGAGTGCAATCCTGCAGGCATGGGGAGTTGGGGGAGTTCTCTGCCTTTTAGCAGTGTGGAATAATTCACCTCCACAATGTGTGTCTATTCTCACTGATGCTGCTGAGAATCTCTGGAGAAGGTTAGACTGTGGTTTGTTTGGCTTTCTGCAATTTAATAAAGTGTTAGATTTCTTTGATTCTTCCTTTCAGCTAGGGAATCATGCAATCAGTTAGTCTTTGAAAAAACACATGCATTAATATGGAGGAACAAAACAAAAACAAAACAAAGAAACTTTTCTGCCCACCATCTGAGCCCAATCTCCTTTTGTTACTGTTCCCCAGGTACCGAAGGATTGTGTCTAACAACTGTACAGATGGCTTGAGAGAGAAGTACATGGCCAAGATGGAGAAATGTCCTGGAAAAGCACCTCGGGGACTGCACATCCTCACTACTGATGGAAAGTTGGTCACGGAGCAGGGACACAATGCCACCTTCATCATCCTTATGGAAGAGGTTTGTTAGTGGCCCCAGCAAACCTTTCACTCTCTTGCAGGACTGGCACTCTTTTCCTTCATCTGTCAGGCTGCTGAGAGGAAAATAGTGATCAGGTGGGGTCATGAAATGGTGAACACTCCTGAGATTTAGGAGAATTCATGAAAGAAGGCTGTCCATGAAACATGCAAACCAATCATATTGGGTCAAGCCAAATGAGTATTTGGCTGGTTATCTTGTCTACCAGTGATGATGAAGCCAATGCTGAAGAAAGATAGATCTGGTTGAAAGTATATTTCCCCACTAGCTTCTTTCTGCCTCCAGTGAACTGCAGTTTATGGAGTTTGTGAGGCAGAAACGCTGTCTCTATGCTTAATAATTCTGTTTCTGGGATGAAAAGCTTTAGCTGAAGCTTTGCTGGGAGAGGTTAAGAACAGTGAGGAACATTTTCAAACTCATGGGGAGCAGTAAAGGAACATTATTGTTTTGCAGTAGGAACTGAGCCTCCTCAAACCATCTCTGAGCTCCCCAGCGCATATTTGTTTTATTTATGATGTGGTACAATTCCCTGTGTAGCCAACAGTAGCGTGATACCAGGCTGTGCTGGTGCCTGAAGCTTCAAAATATTGAGGCACTTCTGGTGATCTCTTTGAGTCAGGTACCCCTCTGTTTGGCAAACATGTACGGTGCAGCCTGTGTCACCAAGGCTTGGGGCTCAGTGGAGGGTTGGATAGCTAAGGAGGGCACTTGGTACGTAATCAGGCTGACAGGAGGGGTTTTCAAATGATCTTTTGCTGCTTCTGGTCTGTGATTTGGTTTGCTGTTTAGAGGTATATGTGACTGCACCACAAAAAGCCCTGCTGTGTTTGCAGTTGCAGTATTCCCCTGCTGGCTTTTGACTGCCTGTGGAAGGTGTCATTGGAGGTCCAACAGTGATTTTCCCAGAATGGCTCTTGTTGCATCTGTTTTCTGGTTAAACAGAAGGGTCAACTCACAACTTCACTTTTAAAATCTCTGGGTGTCTCAGGAGGGGCGGCAAGGGAGTGAGGTGGTGTTGGAGAACCACAAGTACATTTTGTCATTTACTCTGTCCTGTGTACATGGTTTTGGGAAAGTACCTGGAGACAGCTGGGAGCCAGACCTGTCATGGTCACAAACGCAAGAATAACGACACCAGGACAGACTAGATGCCTGTCTCCTAAGTATCCTGCCTTTGACAACGAGCGACATTAGATCTCTAGGGAAGTCATATTAGAAACAGTGCAAGCCTAGTGTTCCAGTCCCCAGAGTAGCCTCCATTGGCAACTAAGACCTTCAAGAATACAAGAAGCTGTTGTAAGTCTGAGCATACTGCCATGGAGAAGTTTTTTCTCGTGATACCTTATTAGTATTTTTTAAACACACACACTTCTATTAATTTAAATTCTTATGCAGTACCTAAATGTTTCATTGGGGCCACACTAATCTGACAGGGCCTTTTTACATGCTTCCTCAGAGGTTCATGCATGCTCTGCTTTTACACAAAGGGGATTTCTTGTCTACCTGGGTGATTCTTTTATATTCTGCAGACTTGACATGGTAAGACAATTTGTATAGACACTGTGAGTGGGAGTTCAGAAAAGAACAGACATAATCTAAAAATTAGGAATCTAGTAGTAATTTATTAAGGAACTCAAGCGGAACTGCTGCATACAAAGAATGATAAACAGATGGGGAATAAGGCAGCAGTCAAGGTAGCTGAAGAGTGGAGTCTTTACAAGGCTTTAGAGATTGAAGAGGCAGCTGAATAAATATGTGAGGGTGTTCACTCTGTGTCCTTTGTTGAGAAATAAGGATAGATAGAAAAACATTTCATAGAAACAATTTTTTTTCAAAGGGAAGAGGGTTTTCAAGAACATGTCTTTGTGGGAGAACAGCTTATTCCACAGAGAGTTGTGTGTTCAGTTTGTTCCTTAAAAGAACAGACATTTTAAGAGGAAAAAAATAAAGAACACTGAGATTTTGGGCAAAAGCATTCTAGTATTTCAATGTGAACCTGAGACAAATGAATTGTCATCAAAGTATTCCTTGTTAGTTGGAAGAAATGATTTCTGTAGAAGTCTTCATCATTACATACCTTGCTGTCATACAGATTCATTCCTGCTTTCCTCCACCTTCTTTGGTCAGTCTGTTTCCTGGTGGGTTGTTTTGCACCTATGTCTACTCTCACTTTCTGAGCCGAACAGCAGTCTGACAAGCCCTCCTATGGATACATCTGTGTGGTCTCCATTCAGCCTTCCTACTGTTTCAGACCAACTTTATGATTAGCCATCAGTTCCTTTCTGCCTTCTAGTACACACTCTCCATACATTGATGTGACTGACCTTTATGATGTCCAATGGTAAATGAGGACTTTATCATAGTTAATTGTAAACTAAATTTCTCAGAATTTATAGATTTAGCTTTAGTGTTGTTCACAGTGGTAACTCAGATTACGTGTGTGGCAATGACAATGGAGAAAGAAATGCAGGGTGACGGATGATTTTGCTGTGTTTTTAGAAATATGGTGCTGGACTTGTGACTTGGTCTATGTAAACATGCAAGGGAAGATGAGGCGATAAGAACCCTTTTTTTCCATCTTTTTTTTAACCCAAGGTTGAATTTGACCACAAAGAAATAATAGACTGTTGTTGTAGAGACGGACACGACACTGAATATCAAGTTGCAGCAATCGTATATTTTATTTTTCAAGCAGTGCTCTTTTATATCCTTTTACCCGGATGCTTATCTGTGCATATACTCTACCATTCTACTTTTGCCCAATCCGGTCTCACATCACACGCCATCCAACCAATACAATTGTTGATCAAGCGCTGTTCATGCTCTGGTCAAAGCCAGGATGTTTGCCAACCCTTATCTTATTTGCTCAGCTCTTCTCAGGATTCTCCAGTCTCTTCAAGGGTACACGGGTATCTGCTCAAGGTCAATGTTAAACTTGTATTCTGACCCCTCGGACCAGCCGAGGTCTCCCATAATAGACTGCCAAATTGCTGTTGTATGGAGTTGTGTTCTTGACCAGATCTATGAATCTGGTTTTGCACCTGGTCTTTTCCGTGCATCCCCAACTCCTCTCTGAAAGGTACATAAACTCCCCTCAGGCCTAAATGGTTGTTTATGTGGCAGCTCCAGTTACTGAACTCTTCTGTTCCCTTTTCTTCTGTTTATGCCATCTCACTTTCTTTCAGTAATTAGAAGATGACAGTAAGGCTTTGTAACAGTGTTGTAATTGCAAGAGAGCTGAGAAGGCAAGCAGTTACTATTCAAAGAACAAACCTGAGCAAGTATTGGAGCTCTACACATCTGTTAGAAGACTGCTAAGCTGTGTTTATAGAAAGAAATAGGCACATCCATGTCATATTTTTATGCAAACAGTTTGAGAGATTCCTCAGAAAAACCAAAATACATCGTGTATATACACTCCACTCCCCCACGCCCCAAGCATATGTTGCATGAAATATAGCCCTCCTGAAATCAGTGAGGGTTTGGCTCTTCGCTTCAGAAGGCCAAAATTTCAACCACTGTTCTGTCTCTACAGTTTTTGTCACTTTGGTCCTGTGGCTTCCAGGCAGGAAAACTTTTCCAGGCTAGTCTTCATGGGGAGATGATTTTGCACGGCTGTTCCACAGCAATACTCCTCTCCACCCGTTCCGCTACCCTTTTGCCTGCTCACTGATTTCAGTATGCAGAGCTCCAGTCTTCATGACAGCCCTTAGCTCATTCCCTTTTGGTAGTTTACGGGGCTTAAAGCAATAAAATGTGCCTTTTGAATATATATGGAGAGCCATGATTTTTTTCCATTTGAAATGCCTCCACTTCATTTCTATTTTAATTTATATTCATAAACTCCAGAATATCTGACATCATGTGTGGGGCTAGCACACTTGTTTTAGTATTTTATATACTAGATGGAAAGGTATAAAAAGGAGAAAGAAAACATGATTAGTGTGATGAGCAGGCATTGCATTGAAGACCCAACTCTCATAATCGGGTGGAAAGATCATCTGCTACTGTTTAGTCCTGAAAAATCTGTTCCTGCTTCTCCACTTCAAACCTTCCCATTTCAGATAGAATCATATTGGAGAAGCAAGGAGGAAATAGAAAAGAGAATTGTAAGGCGTGAGAGAGGAGCTGCCGTGATGGGTGCAAGAGATTTCAGCCTGAGGTCACTGGTGATGAATCCAGCCCAGATCAAATTTTTATCCTCTATTCAGCGTCTTCCGTATGAGATGAACTCATCGTCTTAGCACATTCCCTTGAGAAGTGGGTTTGAAAGGTTTAACAAGCTGTGGGAGCCTTTCTGTCAAATAACTGAATATCCCAAGAGTGTAATTTTGCCCCTGCTTGAGAATTTTTTAGAGTGACTTAAAAAACTCTCTGTCAAAGCGATGTTATTGACTACTCAATATTATAGCTAGGTTTTAGTATCACTACCATTCTAGTCCTCTTATATTTCCTTTTTGTTTTATACCATGTTTTTAATGTCCTAGTAGGACAGAGGTGGAAGTTGTGCCCTGATCAAGTCAATAGACAAAACTCTCCTGGGTCCTGTGGAATAGGAATGATGGAGCAAGGAAGGAGAGAGATCTAACATATATAACCAAATATCCATGTTTCAAGAAATACACGTAATAACTGGATTATATGGGTATGAGCCAGAAGACTCCAAGTATACACTCAAGGCAAATTCACATCTGAAATTTTGTTTTATTCTTTTTTTTTTTTAAACTCTTATCCTCAATATATCTGGGGATTAGTTTCAGTTTTGGACTAGGAGCATCTCCAAAAGGTAGCGGTATCTTCTTCACCCATACTGAATGCAGTGGAGGCCTTTCATGAAAGGAAATGACTTGGGCCAACACATCTTATATATATGCAGAAAGCTACAGAGATTTAATCTGAGGTGTAGTTTTATTTCAGTTTAGTGACATCACTGCAGTGGGCTTTAGCTGTGTTTAAATTACCTGTGTTTGCTGTTACTTTTAGTCAGCTGGGGACAAGTATAAAGTAAAGCTCCAAGAAACTGAAATAACAGATACTTCTACAGTTGAACTACAGTGGTTTAAAGCATGATTTAAATTAAAATAGTGCAGCTGCTGCCTCTAGACAATACCTGCAATGCTGGAATCTCTTGTCTGTTGTTCCCTCCTTTGTTTAATAGCTGTCATTGACAGTAATCCTAGAAGGGATTTTGTCATCACCTACTTTGTTCTCCTGTGTATCCAGGCCCTATGTCTGTGCTGACTGACCTTACACAAAAGCTGTCAGTCCTTGGTATGCGCTCAACCTGTATGATTTCAGCCATCATGAAGTTATATGTCTAGCTGAAACTAGTCACCTAGACTCTCTATCATCAGGGTACAGGGATGGATATTTGCAGAAGATGATTCACGTCACCTGTCTCAGTTATCTTAGGATGGGATGTGTTGGTCTTTTGCTGTCTTTCTTTCTCTCTCTTTCATTGACTATACAGGAAGCCTGGAAAACTAGCTTAGACTAGACTCACAGCGTCTCAGTGACTAGGTTCTGTTTCGTTGGAACATATTGGAGAACCACTTCAACCATTGTCCTATCTCCAGAGTGTTCCCGATGCTCTCGTGTGCACATGGGAATTGGTGTCCAATTAACATCTAGCCTATCATCAGCGTAGTGCCTTCCATCTCATTGCCTCTGATGGAGGTACTTGTTGGACACCACCCATTCAATGAAAGGCTGTGCAAAGCCCTGGCCACTTCAGTGACACATAAACCCCAACCATGCATTGCATGAGATGGTTCAAATTTGTTCCCCTTGATATACGCACATCTGCTCTCCCAAAATCTCTAAACCCAAGATGGGGGAATAACATCTCGTTACAGGTATAAATATTCTGCTATTCTAAGCATTGCTTCCTTATAATTACCTAGTGTTGATTTGAGTCTGGCCACTTTGGGGACTGACGGATCAAAGCTAGGCTTTTTTGGTAAAGTTACAACTTTGTGTCCATGCTAATGAAATGGAACTGAGAAGTGGGATGGAGGGTAATATAAATCACTCTTATCAGCCCAGTTTCCTAATCCAACCTTCTCTGTTGCAGGGCGATCTCCAAAGGACAAACATTCAGCTTGATTTTGGAGATGGCATTGCAGTATCCTATGCTAATTTCAGCCCTGTTGAGGATGGCATCCGGCATGTGTATAAGAGTGCTGGAATCTTTCAGGTGACGGCATACGCAGAGAACAGCCTGGGCTCTGACACTGCTGTCCTCTTCCTGCATGTGGTCTGTAAGTACTTCCAGTTCCTAAATTCCTTGGGTGAAAACCTGACCTCGCTGAAAATCCTTGCAACTTCAGTGGGGCCTAAGAATACATCCAAATGCACCATCGTATGCAGCTCATGCTCTTCCAAAGGCTTGGAGTTTTAGACACTTTTCTATCTTGTTAAGTAAACTTTATTGAATGAAGAGGAAGAGAAATGTCTTTTAACACAAGTATATTTGCAGTCCTCACAGATAGAAAGGTTTGACAGTGTTTCTTGGTCTTTCTGAAAGGGTCAGAGACCAAACACCATATGAAACAAAGTCCAAATACGTGTTTTCAGTACGCTTCTAATACCAAGAGATTTAGATTAATCTACTAAATTTTGAGTCAGTTATTCAGGATTTGGGAGTTTACTGTGCTTATTAAATAAAAGAAAAGCATTATGCTGAGCATACTTCCTGGGACATGAACGTACTGCAGGTTAATGTGCTATTTTTCGAATTTCAAGTGTTTCACATGCATCCCTGACTTATTCCTCCTGGTTGGTAGATCAATGCAATTTCTCTCCACTTGGCACATGAGCAGACTCAAATATAAAGCCCCCAGCTGGCTTTCTTAAAGCCACAGGAGAGAGCAGAGGGTGTGGAATGCAGGATGAGACCAGGAAGATTCCAGTTCTTTTTCCTGCTCTCAGACTACTAGATCCTGTGCAGAGAGTGTTATCTGTGTTCAGATGTACCTCATCAGTTTTGCCCCTAATGGTGTCCACAGCCACGTCTGTCTTCCCCCTTAGTCTGTCAGAATGTCTTCTGGTCTGTCTATCTTTTACTTGACTTTTTCTGCTGGAAGGACGCAAGTCAGAAATTTCCAAAACTCAAGAACTTTTTTCTTCTTTTTAATTTCAGGCTCCCTGTGTGAAGGAATAAATGTTCCTTGAAGCTTTTATTATGCTCATAATTCCCTCAAAGTCAATCATGGCTGCATTTAACAACCTGTTATTAGAGCATTAACTGTTTTTTCCTTCACCTTGGGCCATTAGCTGACAAAAGTGATGGTTACGTGATAATAACAACCAGCTTTGTATGGATTATCTGATTTTTCTCATAGGAACTGCTTTTTCATGCTGAGGATTTTAGAGCAGAATGCAACGAGGGGCAGTTGCTTGGCCTGGTTGTGCTACTCTACCCTCTTCTTCCTCAGCCTCTCAGATCTCTCCTTTGACTTTCATATCGTTCTTAGGTGGCCAACTTATTATTGTTATCTCTAGGGAAATATTTTGCAAGTGTTTACATTCATGCTAGCACTGAAATAAGACGATACCTCAGTACTAGACTTGTAATATATTTGGATGTGCTAGTCAATATAGGAGGTTTGTCCTTGAAGCTCAAATCTACAGAGAAAAATGCCTGCTATATAAATCATACTTATTATATGATCTGTCTGGTGCTGGAATCCTGTGCTGGGAAAAAAAAAAAAAAAAAAGGAGCAAAAGAAGCTGCTTGGTCTCAAGCAACAGCAGTTTTCTACCCTGCAGCTTTATCAGAAGTCAGTCAACTTTTCACCTTTCTGGAATCTGCTGTCAAGCTGTTCATCTCTTCATTTAAAGGAATTGAAGATATTAGTGTTTTTCCTCTTACATGCTCTGCCCCAAAATATTTGGGGGAACCTGCTATTCTTGGGAACCCAGAGTACTTACTATGGGCAGAGTTCAGGAGTGACTTGCTGATAGAGAGCCCTTGTGAAGGGGGGGTGGGGTGGGGGAAGAACAAGTTTTAAGGAGCCAAAAGCAATAATAGTGTCCCATTGTGCTCAGAGCTGTGTGTTCCAGTGGTAAAAGAACAGCTCTTGCTCTCCAAAATCCTTGTAAACCAAGTAGGTGGAGAAGTGATTAATGTCCCCATTTCATGCTTGAAGAACTGAGAGGTAACACAAGAAGATCATCTAAGTTAAAATCAGCAGATTTCCTGCTTCCCAGAATTAATGTCTTACAAAAATAAAATCTCGCTTCTATCTTATTTCATCCTTTCCTTCTCACAGTGATCCCACAGTCTGTGTGTGCTGCGTTTTAAAAAGGACCATCCAGAAAGACTCAGTAACACTGATGCGCAGCAGTTATCAGCTGAAATACAGTACCAGTAAAAACAAAAAATTAAGCAAGAAGGAAAACAATGGAGATAGTAAAAGCTTTAAACAAACTAGCAAGCAAAACCTCAGTATTTTTTTACACATGTTGTTTTTTCTGGAGAGGAACTGGCTTCTTGGTTCTGGACTTCATGTGCTGGACTCATTCTGGATATTTGTGTTTATTAAACACAACTTTGCAGTGATATTTTGTTATTTATTCTTTCAGAAACAAGTTCTTCTGACAGTTAAGTGCTTTTATGTGCCAATGCACACATTTTTCAAGTAGTTCCTGACTTTTTGTAGTGGTAACTGATTCACTAAAGACTTCTCAAGGTCAGGCCAAAGTCAAAAAGATACCAAGCGTTTCCAAAATCATGAGTCTTTCTTTTGGAGACCTTCTAAAAAACAGTCAGAGTGCATTTAATCAAGTCACAAATGCCTCATATATAATCAGGTTTAAGCCATCTTGGTTAAAATTATTTTCCCACAAATCTTAGTAGCTCAGTGGATATATTTTCAAGAAAACACCTTCTTTGTCTCCTGTGCCCTATCCCTCAAGCTTTCAATAGCAGCTTGCCCTATCCAGTGCGAAGACAGTTCATAGCTCTCCCTCAAACTGCACTTAAAAAATTCTTCTAAACACAGTGCTGACCCTGTCTGAAATTAGCACTGTGGAAAATGTGCATTTCTGGCTTCCCTAGAATTAAGAGTGAGGAAAAAAATTTAGGATTTTGCTTATTAAGCTGATATCTTTTTCTGTTGCTTATTGACTGCTGAAATTATCTTGTATTGCTGTAACAGTTTCACTGCTGACATAAGACATTTGATTTATGTAAAGGAAAGATCCTTGCTGTTCACGACTGCGCCGGGAGGATTTAACTCAAAGCCGCTCATAATGAACTCTGTCTTCCCACAGGTCCGGTGGAGCACGTCCATCTGAGCGTCCCCTTTGTCGCCATCAGAAATAAAGATGTCAACCTTACTGCAGTAGTTTGGCCCAGCCAGGCAGGCACACTTACCTACTTCTGGTGGTTTGGCAACAGCACCAAGGTACAGCTGCCCTTTGCTTCCTTTTTACTTCCTAAGCTTCTTGCACCAGACAGGGAACTCTCTCAGCCCTAATAAAAACTTGCCTTTGCTTGGTTTGTGTTTTAGTTTTTTCTTTGTCTAAAAAGGGTTGTCATTATCTGAACTTCAACCTTTGTAAGTTTATTTCCTCCTCTCTCGTGTTGTTCTTAGTAGTCATTACTTTTTTACATCTGGTTGTTATCAGCCCTACTGAGCTTTGAAGACCACTGTTATTACCAGCGTTCCCTTGCAACTTAACTGAATTGTATACCACTATATATGGGATAACGCTGGCTTTCAACACAGTGTTTAAAAACTGCTGGTGTTCAAATAACCGTGGGGGTTTCCATTATGTACCAGTATGCAGTATATAATGCTTGATTCCAACACAATACTTTAAAGCTGTTGGTGTTCAAATAACCAGTTGTATCTAGAATTTCAAGCTGGACCCTCCATGAATTGTTTGTGTCCATCTGTGACTATTGTTGACAGTCTTGGATATATTAGAGATATATCAGAGACTTCTTTGTAGTGAATTTTCAAATGATTGGCAAAAATTTACTATAAAGAGCTTTTTTATCGATAATTAAAGTGAATGAAACTACAAGTTGCAGTCATGCTTTCAAACGGAGAGAGCAGGATTTCTTATTAGCTACAGTTTTTATTGTAGACTTTAGGAGCGAGACAGCTGACACACAGGCACTATCCTCCATTATTCCAGTTGTGAAATGTACAGCTGATAATTTTGCAATGTAGTGTCTGCTGTTATTTATAAAAGCAATTTAAGTCTATAGTCATTGTCTATATTATTGAGTTGCAGTTGAAGGTGTGCACTGAGGTGAGATCACAGCAGAAAAAAATGGGGATTTTACATGAAACGTGGAACTTGAGATAAAAAATAGCAGGCACACGTGTATTTTATTTTCTCTTTGACAAGGCTGCTTGCGTTTTAACCTCTTACCCTAGCTACCAACAGTAGCAGGAGGGAAAAAAAACCAACAGTAAATGCTGTGTCTACTGGGATTTTACATCAAGTTAGGAAGCTTACTGTAAGAACTCACCTATTTTTGTGGAAGTGTAATTGAGGCAGTGGAAGAGCTCAGGAACGAAACCCACTTACTGTAACTTGGCAAGTTGCTGTGCCCTAGCTGGGCTACGGCAACCACCCCCGTACACACGTCTAGTCCACGACGAGTACCAGGTAATTCCACATAGTTTATACTGCACTGAAAGAGGGATGCAAAATCACATTACAGTTCAGATATTTTTGGCTTGGTGCTCACACATGGACAGCCATTAAAGTACATCTGAGACGATTTAGGTACTGGTAACTTCATCATCTGCTTAAGCCCTCCAGTGTACCCAGGTGTCAGAGTTTTCCTGCCATTGTTCTTGTCCTTAATATAGAAGATGATCCTGAATAGGGCCTTAAAAAAGATGTTTTGAAATAAAATGTAGTCTAGAAAAGGTAGAACAAAGCAGTGGTGTTTGCTGAAGATTTCCATGGTGCTCGCATCTGGGTTGTAATATGATCTGTTACCTGTTTTATCTTACAGCTTAAATTTCAGACCCGTAGGCAACAGAGTACAAGCAGATATGGATGTGGTTGGGATGGATGCTTTGGACATAGCTGCACATGGAGTAGCTGATCCTTATGACGCCTTGGGGCGATTGTACATGTTGCTGAAATATGTTGAGGTGTGGATTAGTAAAGATGGTGTCACTTACCTGTGGCCAAGTCAAAGACCCAGAGCACTTTTCATACTTTGCAAAGCATTATCTCCAGCTGCCTCGTGAAATGTACGTCAGCTCTGACAGAAGTGTGGCAAAGGATATAAGCATAACAGCATCAGCCACCTTTATATTTTTTTTTCAGGGCAACAGTCTGCATCACATCAAAATTCCTTCTGGGATGTTCAATATACACATCAGATCCTTCTCTGTGCCCACTCGTGGGCAAACTGTGGTGCTCTAAGTACAGGTGGAAGATGGGGACACTGATTTGTGTGTGAATTAAAGGATGAGGAGTGTAATATTGTGCGTAGTGACTGGTACTGTTAGGTGATATATTCTTGGTCCATGCTGAGGGTTTGCAGCGTCTTTTCCTGTTCAGCCCATAGGCATCCCGGGCAGAACCAGATGTGTCTCTTATCACTGTGCAGTCTCACTGAGGTACTCTGTGCTGTTGCACAGGCGAATGTTGTCTTAGAGTCAAGTGACCTGGCTGAGGCACTTCTGCTGCCCTCCCCACCCTGCTGGAACCATTGCACTGAATTTCTACTGTGCTAATTTTTGCAGTATACCCAAAGGCCAATTTGCTTGGATTAACACAGGTCCAGTTTAATAAATGTGTCCAGCTGTCTAATAGGTTTGAGGAAATGAACCTTAAACTACTTGATTTAATTTAGAGTTAGTTTCCAGGTCTTGGTGCTTGAATTAAAATTAAGGAGTTGGCTGAATGTTAAAATTCCATGATGGAGGTGAAATCATCCATGATAATGGAATGTCCAGCATACACTCATACAAAAAAAGGAACAATTGTAATTTTAAAGGCCAGATTGGTTCCTCTGATCTGCCTTTGCACAGAATTACAACCTGTAACACCTAGGAAGAGTGCTGATATCGTTGCAGTTTGATATAGGGCAATTCTGCTTGTCGAGGATGTGCATATATCAAAGTATATGTTAGCTGGGCCTCCAGGGCTAGCACAGGCTGGCAGCCTCGTTGACTTGGTCTGTGAGTCCCATGGGATCAAACAGGTTTATTTTTTTTTCTACTGCTTTTTCAGCTCACGGTTTTGGGGGTCCAAAGGAAGGTGGCATTCTGCAGGGAGGGAAATGTGTTTGCCAGTCTGGCCTATGCTAGTGGAAATTTTGATTTGGCTATGAAAACGGCATATATGGCCACTGTTGTGAAATGCAGGCAGGTTGTCAGTCTGGTGGGATGAAGTGTAAGAACTGGAAGGTGAATGTTTAGGGGTTTTCCTCTGGAAACACACTGGCAGTGTAGCGAAGGGACAATAGCAATGGTACAATGGCTTTATCTGCGCTCCTAGACCTCTGTGTGCTTTTGCAATGGAAGCTACTGTCATTATTTCACTTTAAATGGTTTAATCTAAACCAAGAGGTGTGTCTATAGACCAGCTGTCAAATCCATGGCGCTGCGAGGGTTAGACCTTTGATTTTCAATATACAAATCTCTTTTCCCAAACATGGTGCACTTTTCTCATCTAGATGTGCATCGGTGCAAGAGTTTCCTGTGCGAAGAGGAGAGCTGTAGTGCTATCAAGGACATTTTTGTTTGAGAAGGTGCAGATAATGTCAGCCCTCCCTGCTAGGGCTCTGAGCTGGCTAAATTCAGGTCAACTTTACTCTGGAAACCATTCAGCCACATTCAGATGGCATCGTCAGCAGGTATTACGCCATGCTTTCAGCCTTGTTAGCATGGTTTGCCAGCTTATGGTTGGAGCTGGCTTACAGGCTGATGCACGGACAGGGCAATGCTGGGTGCCCTCGGTCTGACCTGAGCAGGGTTGCTCTGAGACAAATAGATGGCTTTGTGCTCATAAGAGCACGGGCTGGCCATGAATCTGAACAATATGGATTGTCTGAAGAAGCATCTGCATCTTCGGTTTATGTTCAATGCTGGTTTGAGCTGGACCCTGTGTTTTGTACAGCTGAAATAGCAACTGTGCTGAGTGTGTGCGTGTGTGTGTGTCCAACACTGTGTTCTGCAGCACTAATTCTGCAATTGCTGACTGTGCTCTACTGAGGTGTTCATAGCATAATGGGTTGCAGTTCAGTGGAATAATATTTCAGGAAGCATTTACTGAAGTGAGATAAACCTTTGCCTATGGGACAGTTCTCGCTGGGTGGTGTTTGGGCCACGTGTAGGTCTTAGCAGGATGTGCAAGCTCGGAGCACCATCCCTGTACCAAGGAGGAAGGATATCATGGCCTGGTGGATTAGTCAGGTGCGTGTTGTGATCCCGAGTTAATCTCACCCTGATTTTGATATCGCCATCTGTGTTTACCTCTTGCAGCCCCTCATCACCTTGGAAAGCAGCATCTCATACATCTTTGCTGTGGAGGGGATGAACACCGTCACTGTGCAAGTTGCTGCCGGCAGTACCCTCATCCAAGACACCAAGGAGATCGCAGTGCACGGTAACCTCAGCCTTTTACAATCACATCTCAGGGGGGCATCTAGAGGTGCAGAACAGGCAGTTGCTGCTGAACCAAAATGAACTCTGTGAACTCCCTAGTGCCTGGAGGAACCTCTGAAGACAAACTGTAAACAGAGTAGCTCAGATGTGTCATGATGACAAAATACAGAAGTGAATTGGATGGGGCAGCGAGCCAACTCTGTAAGCTCAGCCCTGTCGTAAAGTGGCTGGTGTCTCCTTTGCCTCTTGGGCTGTCTGTACACCCTGACTGGGAACTCCCAAAAGAAAAAACCCTTCAAGCTGTAGCCAGACTGCCTTCCCTCTGCTTCATAGCTGTGGGAAGAAGTAGTCATAGCGCATCATTGAGGTGATCTGAATACAGCTGGTGTTTCTCTTCATACAGTGACTGTGTAAACGGCAGGGGTCTGGAGGCATCTGGAAAACTGGTGGCAGAAATGATTCCGTTGTTTGTATCTCTGCCTATCTCCCATGCCACAGCTGGAGGTCTGAGTATGTCCACTAGACTTTCCTGTGGGTAACGTTTGATATGTTCTTGCCATGTCTGCACATCATGGGCTCCAAAAAGCACCCTTTGACAGACCACGGAGCTTACCCTATTTGGGGCTTGATAAAGGCCGAGTGGAAGGGCTCTCTCAGCAGTTTTCGCCAGGACTTTGAGATTTCTCCGGAGAATAATTTCCACCCTGGGCTAGTCTTCATTTTCCTTATCCAGTTATTGGCATCCAGCATTTGAGGGCAAGCTTTTCTTTAGATAGCAAGTTTTATTGAGAGGCCTGGGCTTCAAACAACTCAGGTTGCGCTGTGTAGTTGAACTATGTGTGTCTTGTTTCAGTAATTAAATATAAATAAATGTCCTGCTGGTGACTGGAAAGCTGTATGCTCTGATTTAACAACCAGCTAAATAGATATTTATTGATTGCCTGGCTGTGAAATGCAATGAGTTTTAATAATTTGTTAATGTGATTTAGTAATACCCAAACTCACTGTTAGCAAATACAAGTAACCCTCTACTTGATCATTTTGAACATTGCAAAATGCAGTGTTTACTTCTGGGAAACTTGTATCTTTCCACTAGTTTCTGGAATAAACCTGAATCAAGTGTATCTGAGAGGAGTCCCCACAGGTGATCTCGATCTTTGGTCCTCGTAGGTCCCACAGAGCGCTACTCACTCTCTATTTTTAAACACCTTGTATGGAATTTTGCCGCTCTGTTTAAAAGATCTAAAGCTTTGGGCGTTATCACAAAGAGAAATTGATTCAGTTGGAACGTCCAAATTGTCCTATGCAGTGCCATTCTGCAGACTGACGTGGTCTAAGGAAGGAGTCCTTCCAGACGCCCAGCCTGGTGATCAGTTCAAGTCTGAGTACATAAACGAGTGACACCTTCGGTAAACACACGCTCTGCTAAATTGGTATGCTAATCTGTGTCCTGTGCTAAGTTATTGTGGCTCTAGGCAGGAAGGCATGGCTTTCTGATGTCAGCAGTGGAAGAGATTTATTCAGGGTTTTCTCAAATTGTGATTAACAGACCAGAATTTACTAAAAAAGTAAATTGGACGTGGTACTGAGGGTTAAAAAGTCAAAGTCTTTATATATCAGGCTCTGGGTTAAGCCTTCAGAACTTGAGAGAGTTTCCCTGCTCTCTTTGATGCTTGTTTTATTTAGAAATATACTGCACTATCTAAAAAGAAAGAACAGATCTTGCGAAAGATGCAACATAAATGCTGTGCTGGCACATCCCTGCTGTTCTGTGGATTTCCTCATTTATACTCTTGCTGGTTTATCTTGATCTAAAACTGGTACCTTCTTACAAATGATTAATGGTACTTATTCGAATTGTCTGGAGATCAGGTGCTTCAAGGTGAGGCACAGCATCTCTCCAAAAACAGAAAGGAGAGTCTTCTACCCAGAGAACTTATATCTGAGTATGATTCCCATCCTGGATCTGTGCCTCCCACTGGCCCAAATCCATTGTGCACATTTATCATAAGGATTCCAGGCTTGGTCTCTGGTGACACCAGAGGGGAGAGTTGGAATTGACGAAAAACCTAAATTGTTCTGTATTTGAAGTCTAGGAAGTTTTTCTTCCTCCCTGCAATCAGTCAATTAGGAAGTAATTTCAAAGTGTTTCATGAATAGCCATTGCTTGATTAGCCAGTCATTAGCACCACTGGGTTCTGATTTGTTGGGGTATTAACCACTCATGGCTTCCCTCCAGGAGAGCAAACAGATAATACGTGCTTTTGAAAACATTACTTACAGTAAGTGTTTGTTCTGCAGAGCACAATGCATGCAATTGCACAGACCTTCCAAATTGCAGCCAGGTGCCGCCTTATTTACTGGTCAGCTTCCTCGTAAGCACAATCTCATGAAGTTGAGTGGCAAAATTATGAAGCCCAGAGGCATCAAGAAGGGAAGGCATCTTCTCACCTCTCTCATTCTTGCTTCCATTTCTTCTGGGAAAAGCCACAAGCTGGCAGTAGGGCAAAATGTCCTTTATAAGAATACTTTCCTTGCAGGCTTTCTGTCCTGCTCGGTGTTAGCCAGCCCTTTTTCCTTCAGCCTTTCCTCTCTCACCTGCTTTAAGATAATTTCATTATGGTTTTCCTGTTGTCTTCTGCACCCTTGGCTGTATCCTGAACACTGCCCATTTAATCTTCTCATAAATATTGGTTTTTCTATTCCAGAGTATTTCCAGTCTCAGCTCCTGTCATTTTCTCCCAACTTGGACTACCATAACCCTGACATCCCTGAATGGAGACAAGACATTGGCAAAGTCATCAAGAGAGCTCTAGCACAGGTGAGCGACTGTTTCCTCGTCTGTACTAACATTGACTAGGCTGTTAAAACATACCCTTTTTCAACATGCTAGCCTAAAAGAATGGGAAAGAACAGCGGTAATGAAGCTATCATTTTAAATCGATAAAAAGCTTCTTAATATGCTGGATCTTTTTACAGAGGCAAACTATATTGGGAATTTTGTGGAAATATTATAATTACTTTTATTAATGTTTCTGTGGTGCTTTTTAGCTTTTAATATCCCTGAGGACTTTACAAATTCTAGATTGCAATAGTATCATTATTATTCTTATTTTGCCAAATTGATATTGCAGTATCTACTGTTTTCTACTCCAAATGTTTGGGTGGTGTTGCTGTGTGTTGTTAAACAGCCGATCCACTGCATCCCAGAAGACAGACGTCGTAGTATGTTGTATGCATGAGGAAGATATATTTACCTCTTCCTGATCCTCAGTCAGGAGTTCCACATGCAGCTAAGTGTGGCAACGGGTGAACGTTATACAGCTCTACTCCCTTTCCAACTGGGGCAAAGAAATGGGGATTCAGAAGGAAAATAAACTTACCTTTAAAATACAGGAAAATAGAGACTTCTGTGGGTGGAAGATACTAAATCTTCCTTTGGGATTAATTAGAATATGTAAACTAGCACTCAGATTCTTGCAGGAAAGGGGACAGAATAATTTATAATACCAAATAGACAGGGACTTTGGTTTTGTGTGAAATCAGGAGATAGATTTAGGCAAGCTTTTGTGTTTTTTATATTCTGCCAAAAATGTATCTTGCTTTTATTTCTTGCTTCAGCTACAGCTGTTCTTAAACATGGAGGCTGATTATTTTTACCAGGAAAGTACATTCCTGCTCAGCTTTTCTCATCTGCAGCCCACTCAAAATTCACAGTTTATAAGAGTTTCCTTGATTGTTTTCCCATCCTGAGAAAACACTAAGTTCATTTGTTCAAACTGTTGTTCTCTTTTACTGTATTCAGAGTCAAGCTTGCAGAAAAAAGAAAATAATTAGGTTGTAACTATGAACGGTTACAGACAACAGTAGAAATCAGGTAGAAGTGCTGGCTTGTATATCCTTTTGTGAATATTTGTTTGCAGCCTGTGGTCTATGCCTATCGGATGGATCACAAGGAATGGGCTGCTCCATTGATACATTTCAGTTCAGGAATAAGGCCAAGGAACTCGAGGTGGGGTAGGACCAGGGAGCTAATGGGGTTAACCTCCTATAGCAGAGAGTTTCTGAGGGAGGAGAGGCTTCCTGCCCTGCTGAGGATGCACAGCTTGGATTTGGGGAGAGAAGGCAGTAGTCTCAGTGGGCAGGTCATGCTGAAGAGAGCTGTGAGAGTCAGGTGTGGAACTGCCTCTTGGTTCAGCAAACTGGGCAGTTCCTAGCACTGCCCTCCCGATCGGCCCCAGTAGTAAAAAGTCTCCCACTGGAGACATTGTTATTCATGTATGGCAAATGTGGATCCCCATAACCTGATATTAGAAGGTGATTGCAGGCAATTTTCTTCATATCGCCCTGTTAGTTGCACACTTAGCAGTGGTCGCTCTGAGCCAGACTCTCTGGATCTGACTTTGGGTCATTCTTTTGTAGCGAGAAGGACTATATGGAAAATCCAGATCTGGAAACATAGTGGGTTTGGACATTGGGTTGAGATCTTTGGGTCCAGAGGTGTTGTCAAGCCTACATTTACTTCTAGAAATGAAGTACAGTGAATCATTGGCAAAATCTCTATTTCTGACCCGCCAGATGGGCAAAACAGCTCATTAGGACCGCAGCACCTACAGTGGCACTGGCAAATAACAATTTGATGGGAGCACAATTTCCCATAGTGAATGGAAACATCAGTAACAGAATAGCAGCTAGAGACCTCCTTTTTACTTTTCTTTTAGGTGACTGGTATCCCTGATGAACAGATCTTGGTAGCTGTATTTCCTGGGCTTCCTACTTCTGCTGAACTCTTCATACTGCCCCATAAAAACACCACAGAGAGGAGGAAAAGCAGTGAGGCTGATCTGGAGCAAGTAAGGAAAGAAGGATTCATGGAACATTCATTCCTATCATACCATTTGCAGATGGGCCCCTTAAGTTGTGCAGCATTGGAAATGACTTACAATAAGTGTGATGGAACTGGATGCGTCCGGGACTGTGGCAGTATAGTTTATGGCATTAAAGAAAATTATTTTCAGAGGAAAAGCAGGCTTTTCTAATACCTCACTGAGATATGTCACAGTCTACGAGCCGTGGTTCTTCGTAGATCAGTGGTGTGTCCTTATTACAGTAGTTACGGCCAAAGGAACCTTGAATATGTACTCCCTCTACTCCCTGGAGGAATGCTAATAGACAGAGGCCAAAGCAGCAAGATAATATACTGAGGTTTACTAAAAATAAATCAGGCTCTTCAGCTCGTATATCACTGGAACAAGACCTCTTTTTTTTTTCTGCAGCAGTGAACGGCGTGTGCAAACTATATTTGGAAGTTACAATATCCATCCATTTAGATAAATAGGTAATTACAGTGATGAATAGCAACAGTGATATGCAGACTTGGGAAGAGCTAGGAACAACAGCACTAGTCTGCCGAAGCTTTCATGCTAGCATTACCAAGTGATTAAATCAGCTCTGTAAAGGCAAAGGAGTGAAGGAGTGCTGGAAAGGCTGTTTAGTTCTAGCTAATGTTCTTGTATGCAGCATTTTTACTGCGTGCAAGCTCTGTGTGAGTCCATCTCCAGGTAACTCTTGGAGGAGTAACTCTTCTGTGATCAAACATTAAATGATTCAGAGGACTGCTGAATTCTGGGGGAGCTCTTGTCACCCTCTGAGCAAGGTCAGTCCCCTCAGAGTAGTGCATTTGTCCTAGGAAGCTAGCAAAGTTGGCCTCTGAAATTTGTGGTGGTGAGTAAGCAGAAGAGATGCATTGTGGTGGGAAGATTTGGAAGGCTTTTTGGAGGGATTTTATTGGGATTTCCATCCTGTTCAGTAGGATCTACCCATTTTAGAATTCCCTCTGAACAAGCTGTTCTGTCAATATTTTGTATATCAGTATTATGCAGACATCTCAGATTAGATTTCTGACTAGCTGCCCATGAGGCCTGAAGATCTAGTTCTCTAATTTTATTTGACCGTCTACTCTGTTGTATTTTGGCACCTGTTGTTGGCTTCTGCTTGAAGATCTCTGCCCTGGAGAGTAAGCCATCAAGACTACTCAGTAGCTGAGCCCTGACCATCAGAACTGCTCTAGGGAGACCAGGCATTAACAAACTCAGGCTCCATTGTGACATGCCAAGTATGTGCCCTGAGGCAACAAAAAACCACATCATAGCTGGGTTGCTGAGCCATGAGTAAGCTCCCGAGCAACGCCCCCCTTCTAAATGAAGGAGAAATATGGCAAGTTTACCATTAATCTTCAAAACTGCATTGTCTCATCTACAACAGCCTATCTAAGCAGGAGCTACGTGTTTAGGATTGTTCTGAATCAATGTGAATAAAGAAGTGTTACTGGGCTGGACTACCTAACTCAGTGCCATCATCCACCATTGAAAAGCTAATATGTCACTGATTTCCAAGTGCATTAGATCGAACTCACTGGATATTGTGGAGGGTGAAAAGGTCCTTAGTTCTTTTCCCTCTTCCCCTGTCCTCCAAAAAAAGAAAAAAAAAATTACTAACTTGCTTTCTTGGATTTGCTTCCCAGGAGAGTTATAATAACATACTCTGTGAGTCTCAAAAGTCCTGTAGAGAGACTTGCATGCAATAACACTCAGTTCCGTCTAAAGCACATGCGCGTGTTTCTCTCCACTTCCTCAGTCTCTCTCTTCCCTTCTCTTCCCGGAGCCAGTAAGAGATGTTAGTCACCTTTCATAGGCTACATGCATTCCTGAATGTTATCCAGAGCTTGCTGTCTTCTATATTGTAACTACTGTATCCCTTATTATTTCCTCAGGTGGTAGAAATCCTTTTTAACGCTCTCAACCAGAACTTGGTCCAGTTTGAACTGAAGCCTGGTGTTGAAGTCATTGTGTATGTTACTCAGTTAACATTAGGTGAGTGTGGAGTCAAATACATGGCTGTGGTTGTCTTGAGGCTTCAGACAACTCCAGGAGAACCAGTCTACATCAAAGCACTCACAGTTTGGTATCTGCTACTGGGATATGTAGGACTGATTGTATTGAGACGTTGTCTGTGGTAGAAACAGGGAGTTTTAAAAACAGAACCCAGCAGTGGAATCTTCATGCACCAGTTTGTACAAGTATTAAAAGTACCTTTTAAGAGTTCCCTATGGCTTAATTAACTAGTGCATTGATGTTTTTCAAGTGTTTTAGAAAATCAGGTGAATGGTGTTCTATTAAGCCCTCATTGGGCACCTGTGGAATTCAGTGGGAGTATTACTAACTTTCATGGATATTGGATCAAATCCTTATTGCAAAGGGCTTGTTAATGTTATGACTAGCCAAGAAGCTTTACAGGGGCAAAGTACTCATGAAAAAAAAATAATCTAGGCCTCTTACAGGGAATACATGCCTGAATATTGACTTCTACAAATTAGAACTTATTTAAATTACAATGCTACCTATCTCCATTTTCCCACAGAGTAATGAATAGTTGCTTTAAGCTTCATCACCCCCTTTGCTTTAAACCACCCTAGTGTGAGGCTCTCAGCTACGGCTGAGAATTTTATCCAGCCTAGTGTGAAGCTCCCAGCTATTGCTGAGACAGGGATGACTACAGAGGAGATGATGGATTTATTTTTGCCCTTGGTTTTTATGACTGCCCTTGCAATCATCTGAAATGTGGGATACTGTGCCTGTGACATTGCTGATAGTCGCTCTGAAAGACTGGGATTCCTGTCCCATCATAATGCACTTCAGCTTCTTTTACATGAGACTCTCAGAGAGCCAAGAGCTGGGCTAAACCAAGGCTTGTAACCTATCCTATAGGTAATGCCTTTCTGCCTTCGCTCTCTGAATATTGTTTGGGGATGAGAGTCAGATGTGAATAGGAGTAGGCTGGAATGAATAAAGTTGCAAAACTGGGAATGAGATATAAATATCTGCAGTCTGCAGGTTCAGAACCGGGGCTTGTTCTGGTAAGGCACTGCAAAGGGCGGATTTAGGTTACAGTGCTCAACTGTTCTCGCATCCTTCTGAGTGGGGGTGCTGCATTTATTCCATGACCATTCCTATAGTATTTTGACTCAGATGAAGTGGCAGTCAGTTCTTTTCCATGAAAGAGTCCCTAGAAGTAGTAGAAGCAGAATACTGGCAGACTCTTAGGTGTGAAAATTTTGCAGTGGAACCAGAAGTGACTCTATTTGCATAGACTTTGTCCCTATCATCTGGGTGACAGAAAAAGAATAGAGAACAGAAAAAAACAAACCCCAAATATTTATGCAGTGAGAAACACTCAGCTGCTACTTAAAATCATTTGCGCATCATTAGAGACTTCTCATCAGACTCTTGATTCTCAGCGCAGTGCTCAAGCCATTAAGATGGTCTGCTCCGATGAGCTGTAGGAATAGCTGCATAAACAAGAGAGAGTAATACGCTTTATTTAGCCCACCCAAAATGTCAAGGATAGATGGATCAAATCTCCAAAATGTTATAATGTAGTGCGTGCTTGGGTCCAGGATTATTGCTTTGGGCTTCTCTCACATTATGAAAACTGACTCAATTAAAAAGTCCATAAGGTCCAATACAAGGATGAACCTTGAGGTTTCTCACAAGCCCAGATCTCTGTCACATGTCAGACAGACATATGTCCTTGGAAGAAGAGAGTCATGCTGTTCATGGATGCTCTGAGGTAGCTTCTCCAAAGGGGAACAGACATACATTAAGCCACACATCATAAATTTCATTTCCACTCCAGTCCCTGGAAAAGCCTGAAAAGAAATAGCCCAGAGTGTTCACACAGGAGCGATCAACCATTCAGCTAAACATGTCTAGCTGTGCCTTTTCACTAGATGTTAGACTGCACTGTCTTGAAAAAGGAGCTTCTTTCAAAGGACAAGAGTGTTGATTTGTTTCCTACTGATTGGTCTTGTAGAAAACAGCATGCATCATGCAGTGGTGATAAAGCAGATGTGGCAAAGACAGAGTTGAGCTCAACTCTCTGGTAGTTACGTGTTCCCTAATAATATCTTGCAAATGTAATGCTCTGCCTTTCCTCCCGCAGCACCCCTTGTTGATTCCAGCACGGGTCATAGCAGTTCGGCGATGCTGATGTTGTTGTCTGTGGTGTTTGTAGGCTTGGCTGTTTTTTTAATCTACAAATTCAAGAGGTAAGTTGAGAAACTTTGGGGGATGGGAGGAGGAGACACTGGGTGGTCTACAGGAAATCTAGGCAGAGCAGCGCATGGATTGCAGATGTAGAATGAGTTGTGCTGGTCTAAGGCTGAGACCAGTATAGTTCCCTATTTCTCATATATAGAGAGAAGACCGTCTACTGCCCTTCCACCGCAAACCTGATACTCTGAAAGCTCACCAAGAGCTCAGAAATCAAGCTGTGACCTGCTTCAGCGCATATGTTTGAACCACAGACCAGAAACGGGAACGCTGTGCGCTCACTGAGTACTGAGCTACACAATGCAGACTTAGTCAAAAAAATCACGATGGATGTCTTCATACAGTCTATATCCAGCTGGCCAACTGCCTTAGTGCAGCAGCATCTCATTTGTATCTCGCGAAGTGAATAGTTTAGTCTTGCAGAGAAACAGGTGTGATTATGTTAAGGGTGGGAGACTCAAAGCCAGAAAATTTTGTGTTAAGCATCAAAATGCCTTTGGGAATCTCTGCTGAGGCTTTCTTTGCCAGATGTTAATATAAACCTTTTGCTTCCAGGCAGCAGGCAGGACCTGTGCTGGCCCATGGTACTTTGCTGCTGCAAGCTGTGAAACAAAATTAGGGATAAGAATGGCCTGTTTGCTGAAGGGCTGCCTTATGAGAACGTATTTTAGGCAGATGGAGCTTTTTAGGAGGAACTTTGCATTCAGTACGGGACTTACTGTGTTAAATGGTCTATGTGCCCAAATCCTGCCCTGTGGCAAAATATTGTATTAGAAGCATAAGCTAAATCTGACTTTAAAAAAAAATAAAAAAATATTCTGGACATGAGGGTTTCCTCCAAATTGGGAAGCTAGAGCTTTTCCTGTCCAGATTCCAGCTATATGTTTCTCTCTCCAGCTTTTCTGCAGCCTAAGATAAGGCTAGGATTCTCTAACAATGTTAGTGGGATACAAACAATATTAAAAATGGAATGATAAGACAGGCATGTATCCTAGTCTCAAGGTTTAAAGCTCCCCTCATTTCTAACCCCTCGCACTAACCATTTTCAAAATCAGTGGGTAGCAGTGCTTCTAGTGCTTGATCCTGTGCCCATCACGACCTCTTACCAAGCTCCCACTGACTTCGGTGGCCCAGGACAATTTCCAGAGAGCCCGTATGTGTGAATCTGCTCCGGTGCAGATTTCCAGGCCTTCAGTGTGACTTGCTTCTTGCAGTCTGAAATCCCCTCTCTGCTTCTGTGAGGTGGAATATAGCTTCCCAGGTGAACAGGGAATGGGACACAGGACTTGTTCAAGGCATTGATTTAATAATGTGCCGGGGAGGCGGCTGATGATTTCTCTCAATCCCAGGTGTAGAATGAGGAGCACAAAGACGTCTCTCTGGGAGATGTGTCAAGGTGTAGGTACAACCTTTTGTAAGATGTGCTTTCCTTTGTGTCTTGGTGAGATGGTTTCTTAGGTTTGGCCTAATGTCTTTGGCTCTGTGGTCAGTGATCAGTTACCAGGAAGAAGGGTCTGTATATTCTGACTGCCAGAGAGCAGTGGTAATCCACTTTGCTTTGACAGTCTCCAGGTCATTAATGCTACTACAGCTCATAAAACTGACTCTTGTACTACTTAAGCATCCTGAGCCTTGAGCATAGCAGCTATCAGCCTTGTTCTGTGCTCCGGGGCTGGAAAGACCCTGCCTTGTTAAAATCTGTCTGAAAATTGAATGTATTGCAAACTGGGAGTGAGAGGGAAGGTGGTTAAAGCATCGGTTTTGCTTAGCCCAAAGCTCATCAACATGCCATCCCCTCTTATATGCTCTGTCCCAAAGAGGACAAAGACAGGTCAAACTGACAAAGTTTAGGATTAAGTCAGATGCCCAGAGTGTCCTCAGCTTGATTTCTCGGAACACAAAGCAACTGTTCAGCTCTGTCTAGAACCTCTGGCTCAACAGATCAGAAGTGAGAGCATGCAACAATTCTTAATAGAAAAAGGAGGTGAAAACGAAAGCTTTCCTCTAGCTCTCAGTGATGCAGGAGTCCATTAGCCATGTGTACTTTTCTGATTAATGGTGATCCCAGTCTGAATACAGAACTGCTGCTTACAGGAAAAGGTTGCGGGGAGAGCATGGGCCTGCATGAATTTTTAATTCTACAACTTTATAGAATCGGTGCTTTGCTGGTTTGCACACAGACTCCTTATTATGAGTCCATCAAGTTATAGACTCAGCAGGCATATTAAACACTGCTGCCAGAGAGATGCTTGTTGAAGAGGCCCAGGTGGAAAAGGAAGGAGGGGGGGAAAAGCAGGGAAATAATCTGTAAAAAGGTTGTTTCTTTTGTGGGAGATTGAGCATACGGCAGTCAATACTATATGTGTGTGGGTGGTGAGTAATAGTGGGGCAACGGGGCAGTCAGTGTGTATGTGTCCTGGGACAGGAGCGCAGGAGTGTGTGTGTGCGTGCGCTCAGAGATGTGCAGTGGGATGTTGTGGCCACCTGTGTCTGTGCTGGGAGGTACGGAAGGATTCGATATGTGTGTATGGGTGCACATCTGTACAGCTGTCTCAGTTTCTTTTTTCCCTAACTCTCTGAAGCACCTGCAGGCTCTCTGCCTCACAGCTCTAAAGAGCTTTTCTCACTTTTCTTCTCAAAGCTCAGAAGACTGTTGCTTCTCTGCCATTGCATTGTTTGGAAGCAAAACTAAGTCTTCCAATATCTCCAGGCACATTCTTGTGTCCATGTCTCTACACATCTCCAGATGTATTTTGTGCACTTAAATCCTATGGGAATGCATTTGTCCTCTCTCATCCAATGTGTGCGTTCCCTGTGTAGTGCTTATGTCTTCTGGTGGTCTGTCAGGCATGTCTGAAGGTTAGAAAGAGTAGGTAGAAGAAAGGGAGAAGAACATGAGGTTTGTTAACTGCAGCTAAACATCCCAAATATGTCCTGACTTTCTGCTGGTTAAGAACAGAATGCCAAATCAAGCCAATAGCACAAGTTGTTTGAGGCCAGAACTTCACTGGAGTAAAATCAGCATAGATCTATTGAATTCATGAGAGCTGAGGCAATTTCCACTGCTTTCAATCTCTGACATGTCCAACAGCAGACAGGTTAGCATAAAGAGATGGCATTTTATATAGCCTCTTTTGAACACATCTTCTTTCTCTCTCCTGTGTGCTTTAAGGAACTGAAAAAATTCTCTGAATTTCCCTTATTTTAGCAGTGGGGACTGCATGGCACAGAGTCCTTACGAGGGCATTAGAAAAAACAGTCAGTCACCTTCCAATGGGCAACTCCACACAGATAATCCTAGCAGCCACCAGGATGCTTAACACATTACTTTTCAGTTCTCTCATTTTAAACTTGCATTCCACCAGGGATTACTTATCTAACTATCTGTCTAAGCATATCAAACTATCTGTCTAACTAACTGACTTTCAAGGATATTGTTCTAGCAGTCCAAGTTAACTTCTCTTGGAAGAAGGAAGAAGAAATAATCCCTTCACTTTCTTGGCTTCCTGAGCAGCAAGGGAAAATAAGTCCCTGCAAACTTGCATGATCCGTAGCACGGCAAACTGTTTTTGCAATGAAATGGTAACAAACAGACTTTGGGTGGGTGTTATGAAGTTCAAGTCCTTTCTGTACTCTGAGGCAGGACCAATTCTTTATAACTCTTCCTGGTGTGGCAGTTCCTACTGAGCCCGTGTGGGCATGTCAATAGAAACAAGCCTAGCAATTTTTTTTCTCAGTTGATAGTAGTGCTCAAATTGATTTTTACTTTTGGTTTCCAATGCACCCCTGATCGTGTAATAAATATTGAGAGAGTTGGCAATTGCAACTGCTTGTACTTAGCTGATTGCTGCTCTCCGAGTTGGATGCAGTGTCCACTGTGTATACGACTTCTCATTTAAAATGCCAGAACCAGAACGTTTATGTTAACAGCTGGAGGAGCCTTTGAGCACAGGGGAGGAAGGTAGTGGCCTGAGATTTGGGGTAGCTTTAGGCTGGTGTTGGAATTAGTGCATGCTAATGGCACTTTCAGAGCTGAACTGTCACTGTGGTGCTTTCACCATTCTGAGAGCTGATCCTTTGCAGCACTGGCAATGATGCAGCATTTCTGGGATTGGTCTCAGTTTAGTTGGTCTGATTAATCAATGACATGCCAAGGATCCCTGTGTTACAAAATATAACCTCTCGTTTTCCTTTCCTGAGCAGGAAAATCCCTTGGATTAACATCTATGCCCAAGTTCAGCATGACAAGGAGCAGGAAATGATTGGCTCTGTCAGCCAAAGTGAAAATGCCCCCAAAATCACTCTGAGTGAGTTCACAGACCCTGAGGAGCTGATGGACAAAGAGCTGGACACACGAGTGATGGGTGAGAGACAGCCCTCAGCTGGGGCTCATTTCACAGTCTGGGTGAGGATGTTGGTCATTGGGGTATGAGGAGAGGCAGCAACTGCGACCCCAGGTACAAGCAGAGCCTGAGGCACTGAGACAGGGAGCAAATCTCTCTCTGCAACATGGTTACAGGGAGTTTTTCTTACAGTTTTTCAGCTTTTCTCACAGTGTACATGACCAGGGTAGGAACCTGGCAACAGCAACTGGTATATAGGACTTAGGAATAGCTGTGACTCACACCTTCATCTGCTTGTGACCCTGTCTCTGCTGTGGAGGGGTCCCAAATTCCCTGAACCCTCAGAAGAATCAGCTGAGCCAAGCTTACACTGTTGGTGTGCTGTCATTAAGAGTGAATATGTCCCTAATAGCTTAGTGAGTTTACTGCTGGTCAACTGAGCTGTAGTAACAGGTTTTCTGCATGCTCCATGCTTATCGCAAATACATAAAAAGGATGTGTTATTTTTTAGCACCTTTTCTGTCTTTATACTTACACAAGCATAGCCTAAGAAGGAGTGAGAAATGACATAGCCCAAACTGTTGAAGCCACTGCACTGACTCTTCTCCATTTTCTCCTCCACAGGAAGCATCTCAACAATTGCCAACAGTGAAAGCACAAAGGAAATCCCCAACTGCACTAGTGTTTAATACTGAAAATCCACTTGGTCTACAACATTTCTGACTTTTTATTTGTAATTATTATTGTTATAATTATTATTATTATTATTATGAAAAAAGAAGGAGTTATATGTCATTATTATCATTTGGGAGGGGATAGGGTGGGCTTTTTCTGTTTACCAGGGCTGCATTCATAAATAGCAGGAGTTCTTCATCTTTAGGAAATACTCATCAGATTAGAAAGAAAAAGCAAAGTCAAGTGTGCAATGCGATTTGAATGCCAGCCTCCTGTTAAATATAGAATGGGAATTAAGTATTCA
This sequence comes from Anarhynchus alexandrinus, assembly GCA_008711295.1. Lineage (NCBI taxonomy): Eukaryota > Metazoa > Chordata > Aves > Charadriiformes > Charadriidae > Anarhynchus > Anarhynchus alexandrinus. The sequence goes on along the minus strand of VUYV01000011.1, from coordinate 2,155,826 downwards.
AATCCAACAGGTAGGTATAGTACCTTAGGCAACATGTTGTAGGTAAATCGTCCCTTTTCAGCCCTTTTCAAAAGAACTCATGAATCGGCTACTTCGTCTTGCCAGAGGGCTCAGGCTGGGTTGTTGGACCAGGCTCTGCAACATGCCAACAGCCTACGCTTACCGATGACATGCATGTCTCAGCTTTTTACAGGATCTTGCCTCTCTTAATTGCTTTTAATTTCAGTCACCCTCTGGCACTGTTGACTGCTGAGAAAGGGGGGGAAAAAAAAAGAAAATCAGAGCAAACACACAAGTCAGTGTTCCTTGGACTGTAGTTTGGCTGGAGGGGACAGCACCACAAGTAATGAAGGAGCAGGCCTGAGTTTATGAATGCAGCCCAAACCCCGTGCATGTGAATAGCGAGGATGCCGAAGGCCTACTGTAGATAATTAAAATGTACATAGCTTTTTATTTCTTGGGAAATAATTTAATGTTTAGTAAAAGAAGATATGTTTAAAACAAAACCTGAACCACATACACACATGCACGCACGCGCATGCACACACACACGTGCGCGCGCTCGTACACGTCAGTCAACCAGGGACTGTGGTGAGCACTTGAATCACGCTTTGGTTCCAAGTGTGTTCCAGTTGTCTGTCATATTTCAATCTGACACTGCTGTCTATAAACAGCATAGTTTCTTTCTCTGTGTATAACTGCAAGCCTTTTTTTTTAAATATATATATAGTACCATTTCCTATGATGGAGCAGACAAAGATATTAGCAGGACAGACTATGAGCCTGTCATGAATATTTTAGTGATGTTCGTCATCTATTCACCTCTGGCACTGTTGTCCACTTCTAAGAAGGATCTTGGCAGCATCCATCAGGGAAAATGAGGAAAACAAAAGTGAAATTACCACCATCTCAGCGTGGGCAAATATCAGTCTGCTTGCAGTACTCAGTGCAACCTCAACTCAACAGTGGGCCAGGTTGCAGTAGAATCATAGAATTGTTTAGGTTGGAAAAGACCTTTAAGATCATAGAGTCCAACCGTTAACCTAGCACTGCCAAGTCTGTTATTCCCAGTGAAAAGTCGTGCTTTTAGCAGCTGGTGAAATAAGGTGCTATTCAGGATGTGTAGGAGTAGTAAATTTTGGTTGAATGTGATGCATGGGATTAAGGACTGCTGTTTGGAGAGGCGGATGCAGGGTCAGACCTGCATAACCAAGCTAGGAAAGGTCTGTCTTACGAGTGCTGCAGAATGGCTGCTTCCAATTTTGGGTGGAAATGCCATCACAGTAATTTCTGCATGGTAGGCTGGTGCTTTCTGATTAGAACAGGGAGGTTAATGGAGAAAAGGTAGTGAAAAAGCTCTTTAGGCATCTCCTAGCGCACTGAGTTGAGATATCCCTCAGGAGTGGTGGAGTTTTGGGGCAGGAGGTTACTTAGTGGTGAGTTACTTTTATCCATTTTTCTTGAGCTGATGATGTTAAAATGGACCTTATTCTGCAGAGCGTTGAGTTATAAGACCCAGCAGGAGTGCAAGGAAGATTGGAGGCACATTTGGGAAGATGTTCTAGTGCTTGCAGTGTAACAGAAAATGAGGCCAGGTAACAGTGTTTGTTACCATTTTTTAGGATCTGGATACAGGACTCCACATCACCTTTAATATATCTGGACTGAAATGAGGAGGTGGCTAGAATTTAGGTGTTACTTGCTAGCTCTCTGCATTGCAACATGCCAGTTGGCTGCAAACCAGCCTCAGCTACCTGTGTTCACTCTGTTAATGGGCTGGAATGTCTTTCAAAGGTTATAATCCTGATGGGTCTGCAGGTGGAGAGAAAAGTGGTTAAACACAGTTTCGCAGGAAAACATGGGAGGTATTTCAAGATTAAAACTGTAAACCCAAAATTTAGGGAAATACTGTTTTGTGTTAAGTACTAAAGCTAAATATTCTCAATTCTTCTTCTCCTCCATTTCAGTGAGGCTTATGGGCCTTTTCTGTTGATTTAAAAATAATTCTTTTCTGTTTCCTCCCTCACTTTTCTGGTCTAGTTCTTATTATAAGCTGGAGAGTGATGGCTGTGTTATTCTATTTAACCTTGAGTTTCCATCCATCACATGTGCATAAACTGTTGCATTACTGTCTATGTTCTACTGAAACACCAAAGTAGTTTACAGTAATGGCCCAGTCTGGTGATAACACTGTTAGCACAAGGCCATAGCTTCCCATTTAGGTATAGACGGGAGGAACGTACATAAACAATAGTCTGGCAGGCCTTGAGTTAAATTGTGGGCTGATCATTAGGATTTGAGGGACTGCTTTTGTGAGCTGCTGCAGAAGACTGAATGTGAATTACTCGTTATCTTCCCTATTAATGAAGTAAAAATGTTCATTGTTTCTAGTTTTCTAGGTTTTTCATGGGATTGATCTCATGTTGATTTAAAAAGAAAGGCAGGGGATTACAGTTTTCACAGTTTCTTTTCAAAATTTTTTACAATATTTTTGCAATTTTTCCCTTTACACTGTTAAAGATGGCTGTTAAGTATCTCCTAACAGATGGGAGGAAGCAAAGAGGAAAAATTGGGAGTAAGCTGCTGAAAAAAACCAAAACATTTTGACTTCTCAAAAAGAAATTTAACCTCAATGAAGGCTGAGAAGTTTCTGAATGATGCAGTTAATTTTTGGAGAAACATCTGTCCAGAAAGCCATTTTCAATACAGAATTATCATAAAGGTACTACAAAGCAAACAAAAAAAAAATCCATGGAGCCAAAATTAAATGTCCAAACGCCTGCCTGATTCTTGAGTTGGCTCAGACTTCGTGTTCCATGAGACTTAGTGGCTCTCACTACCTGTCAGGGTAGTTTGTCACACTGCTGTCTGGACCAGAACGTGTTCCGTGCACATCTGGAAAGAGCTTCCTAGAATGTATGTGGGACCAGATTTGCCAGATTATGCCTGCTGCGTTAGGGCACAACCATGGCTGATGGCAGCTGGAAAAAACTTGTGTTCATGACAGAAACCTGCTCCTTTAGGATACTAGAAGGGTAGCTACTGTGTCCCAGTGGGATACCCAGGGCTGTATCTATCCATGGGACCTCTGTAAGGTTTGGATTGGGCAACCAGCACCGTCCAACTTTTTTGGAAGTTACTGAGCTGCGGTGTTAGCACAGACTGGACTGTTGGCCACTTTTATTTGTGTATGTCATGCTGGGAAATAATCACTTGTGGATGTCATTAGAGCTTTTTCCCCTGCAAGTTTTACCCCTGAGGAAAATGTAATGGAAATCCCTGAAGCTGTAGATTACTGTTTACGTGAGTAAGGAGGGAAAGATCCAATGACATGAGTAGAACGTAAATAGCTCCCACACTGTAGGTATGTATAAAGAGGAAAACAAAGAGAGAAAGAGAGAGAGAGAAAGTGCAAGACTGGGTCAGTACCCTCTATCACTGCCAGCCTTTCCCCATGATGGATTCTACTGTATTAGCTGTAATTTAGGAATAGTTCATGAGACCTGGAGACTAGATGCAGCTTTTGGCTCTGTACGGCTGTCAATCTGATGTAAGCACCCAATAGATCCTCTACTTAGTTTAACCTGTGCTTGAGAACCCCAACACTAAGCCTGGAAGGATCGGAGATGAGGCTAGAAGCGACTGGGGACTGCAGAGTTTTTCGGTTACAGTTGCCATCAATAGGAGAATGTGCATTTTCTTTGGGACTAAGCTTTGGTTTGAGGGACGTGCAAAGATGTCCTGTTCTCCTCCCTTTCCCTTCAATCAATTCCCACACACATTCCAGGTCTGACAAACCAAACCAGAATCCTCACGTTCTTTCTGATGATGTCGGACAGTGCATTAAACCCAAACCACCACCATGGTTTTAAAGGATTAAATGAGGCAGACAATTGCAATACCTGTATTAAACACAGTAATACAAATGCATGAGTCATATATATACATATATATATACTGTTCTTGGTTTTATTGTTCCATTTGAATATTTCTACTGTAAAAAAAGGCAGTGGTTTTGAAATTGTTGAAAATAAATGTATTTTTGTACATCAGAGTTACCCCTGGCTGCTCTTTCAGTCCTTGTTCTTCTCAGATTTCCTTTTGGCGAAGTCTGCTCTGTCTTCACTGAATTTCCCTTGCCATACCTAACCCTCCAACCCTATCTGTCATTCAGGGTCATGTAAAGCATATGGAGGGTGAGCAGAGAAAAGTTATAAGGCAAGATTTTTAAGATAAAAGATAAAACAACTACCTCTCCTTCCTTCTTACTGCTCCCCCTAAAAACAATTATCTCCTTGCCTTTCCATTTCACAGGCTGATTCTTTTTGGAGACTGGGAGATGAATAGGAGGGGAGAACTACCTGCTTATGCAGACAAGGCCCCATGAATCCCATGCTCTCATCTAACAGACCTCAGTCTGGAAAAGGCTGTAGAGTCCCTGTGTCAAAAGAAAAAGAAAAAGCACCTTCTTCACTCCTCAGCACAAGAGACTGTTTAAAAATGAAAAGAGAGCATGGAAATGTGTCTCTGGATATGCATCAGCCATTTCCCTCCATGGGCATGCATACACATCCCCCATCCCTCCCCCCCTCCTTTCCTTTAGCTCTGGAGGTCCATAAACTGCAGATTTCTGGAGTGTGGCAGAGTTACCTGGGAAACATCTCTCCATGGCTCTCTCCTCCTTATGCTCCTTCCCAGGTGCCCACTGCTGGTCCCTGGTGGAGGCAAGACTAACGAGCCAAATCTTTTGTCTGACCTGATGCAGCTAATCTTTTATGTCCATGTTAATTAAGAATGCAGCTGGTATCTGTTTATTCTCCCTTTTATAATCAATGATCAGTTGTTTCTGTTTTTTCTTTATGTCAGTAATCTGAAAAGGTCAGGCTACCAAGGGCTAGGTTGACCACCTCTGAGAGTGATATATGAAAGATCTCCAGTATCACAGAAGGTCTCTCAGCTTTCAAAATCTTTGGGTCTGGCCCTCTTTACAACAATGCCAGTGTAACTTTTCTGTTCATGGAATACTGAAATACAAGTTATGAACAGGCAAGCACAAATGATGAAATTACCATGGCTTAACAAGCTACCACTGAGACCCCGTAATCAACTATGTACAGAAACCCAGCTAAGTGCAGCTATGAAGTCAAATGCAGGCACTCAGACATCAGCCCTCATCATGGTCTGGAAACATGAGCAGTAGCTCAGTCTTTGCCTAAATCCAGCTGTTTTTCTGTGATCAGTAGACTTATTATTCCCTTTATTAAAGGCAGTGTAAGCACTGTTAGCTGCATTATGATATTCTTATGGTTGTGACGAATACCCCTCTATCAGGGAAAATGGTGCTGCTCAGGAAAAGTGCATCACAACTGCTCCTGGAGTCAGCTCATCGCTGTTGTGTTTCATTCTTCATCATGGTGCCCAACAGTACCCAAGGCTGCCATGTGTGGGACATCTATAGTATAGGAGAGAAAAGTACTGTCAAGGCCATTTTCCCCTGTTTGATGTGTTGATACTGAAAAGTTTGGCTTGGTTTGGGCTCACTGACTAACAATGCTCTTGTGTTCCTTGTGTAGGGAGAGCCTTTCATTACTTGTATGATGGGAGCACCTAGAGGGCCTGGCTGAGAACACACCCTACTTGTGCCCACCACTGAATGAACCACGTCACAGCAATGTGGGTGATGGAGTGCACAAGTGCAATGAGGCCTGTCTGGGGCTGGCTGCATCCTCACCCACACGCTGCAGTGTAGGACAGAGTTGGAAGAACGTGCGTGCCTGAACCAGCCAAGGCTCTGTCTTCACATTCTTTGGGGCATTGGGCTGGTTTCTCCTGCTGTAAGGCAGAATCTGAGAGGCACATGATGGACCTTTTGTACTGTTCTGGAAGATGAGTGCCCTTCTAAAATCATCAGCCTGAAGAGGCTTATACTTACTGCTCCCACTTGCCAGGAGCGTGCCCAGCCTTGCCAAGGTAGGAGAGGAGCTTCTTTCCCCTGGTTCAGTCCAGGCCTTGGTGCCACCAGAAATACAAGTTCTCATGCCCCAGAGAATTAGCCAAAGAGAGGAGGCCTTGTGGTCCACGTAACTCCCTGTGAATGCTTCTGTCCAACTTCTACTCCTTGCTCTGGGGACAAAAGAGAGATTTCCCATCCAGAACTCATGGCACCGCGCACTTCAACAGTGAGGCAGCGCTTAGCTGGATTTGCCTTCTGCCCAAGTCTTCCTTTTTCCTTGGCCCTCTCCCCAGTGAAGTACTCTGGTTATTAAGCGCTATCAAAGCACCATTGCATTACTGACATATTAATGTAATACATCACTTGAGTGCTGGTCTGCTGTCATACATCACGGTGCTACATCAGAGGACTGACAGATGACAGGAACCCCAGACCCGGAGATGGATAGCTTTTCGAAGCTTTATGGGATTTTTTCCTCTAAGACAGCAAGCAAAGGCAAAGCAAGCAGTGTTGGACTGCGGCCACGAAGCTTTCAAAGCCTTTGAATATATTTATCTATACATTTTTCCCTTGACCCTGCAACATTAATTAAACAAGTCTGCTGATGTTTCTATATGAGCCTGTAGAGATGGGTTTATTTTGGGTCATGGAGGAGGGAGGAACGGTTGCTCACTGTGAACCGTTTCATGGGGCTAGCATGTGAGTGTCTGTGTGTGAGCAGAGGAGAAAGATTTGTCCTTGCAAAACAAAACCAGATTTGTTCCTGAATGTCAGAGAATTTATGCAGTTGTGCGGGTAGAGACAGGGCAGAAGGTAATTGTGGTGTTTGTTGTTGGAATTTTACCCATGATCAATACAAAAAGATTTGCTTCGCCATTGCTTTATGCTAGTTCTACCTGTGCAGGCCCAACGACATCACTGAATTTAGTCTTGATTTATACCAGTCTGAGCTCTCACATTAAGAGGAGTTACATGCCTACTTCAAGGACAGAATAAATCCTTTTTAATGCCTGGTTGTGAATGTCAAACAGTTTTCAGGCCAAAATTTAGGGGAGATTGTAATAGTAATAATAATAATAAAACATATACAGGACATGGTGGGGAGGAAGGAGGAGGATGTTTATTAAGTGAAACAGAAATGCTATGATGATGTGTGCTTTTAAAAATCCTGGGTTGGTTACATGAACCTGGAAGGCAAAAAGGAGCGAAAAACTGGAAACCAGACGTGAAACAGAGTGAGGTGGACCGGGCTGGCTGGGAGCCTTTTGCTGACTGGATTGCATGGTGAGAGGGACATGGATGTTTAATCACTTAATAGTTTTAGCATGGAAAATTTTGAAAGTCTCAGACTGGATCAACTGAATCAACAGGAGATGTAGCACATCCAGTACATATAAGACAGGGTCATCTCTGCTCCCACGTCCTGAGGCTCAGCCTTGAAATTCAAGTTTTAAGCAGCTGATTCCCGACTGAAGGCCCAGTGTTAAGCATTGAGGTTCCTTCTAGAGCAGTGGTAGGTGAGTGATGGTTCAGGCAGGATTTGTAGGACAGTTTTAGAGCTCAACCCAGGGTTGTATGTAATTCTGTTCAAAGGGTTGGATGGATGCTGTGAAAATGAAGTGGCTCCTGATGCAGGATGTAGAGAAAATGGGCCTGAAGAGGTCAGTGGAGAAAGGGCAGGAGGGTGGGATTACAAAATGACATGCAATATTTGTCAGTTCATGGGACTCACTCCTCTTTCCTTGTTCTTAGTTGGACTGTATGCTGGGTAAGGGAATGAGTTAAAATCATTTCCTGGGAGGGGAGGTATCCTGGTTTGAGGTAAAACAGAACCAATTTTCTGTTCAGTAATTTTACTTTTTGGTTATGCCTCTTCTAACTAACTCAACTCTCTGAAATTAACATCATATTTTTCAGACACTGTCTGCTTCCAGAGTGATTAAGACCTGATTGATTATAATTTATACCGAGGCATGGTATGCAGAGATGCTCTCGCTTATACTTACTGCTCTAACAGCCAAGGACAGCTAACTTGGTTATTTGCCCCGTTGGAGGGTCAGAAGTGGAAAAGTGTAGAGGGGTCACCTGGGCAGCATCTCTTGTTCNAGTGTGGTTTTGGGTCTCCTGAGAGTCCACAAGGATGGGGAAGGACTGAGAGCCACAACACGCCACTGGGACGCTCAGGGACAGACAGCGCTGCCAGCAGCAGGAGAACTGTTTCTGTTATCTCAAGAGCTCTGCTCCACAGCATGCGTGTGCTAAAGTGTCTAAAGCTTATTGTAGACAGGTTTGGGAGCCTAAATCCATTTGTGGCTCTGGACCTTACTGCCTAATTATATCATCTACACTTGGAATAATCTGAGATATTGTTAGGAATACCTGTGAGACTGTGGTTTTAATCTTTTTTTTTAACCTTGAAATGTTCCTGTCAGTTCCACTCTACAGGCTGCTGGAGATCTGAACCCTGTTAAAGGATGCTGAGGGACTTTCCTCTTTTGTTTTTGTATAAAACTTACCTTCCCTTTGTAGGTTATGTAGCAAAGTCTCAGCATAAGCTTCACCACCCCCACCCCCACCCCACCCCCTGTTGCACTTTGGGACCATGAACAATTTACAATCTGAACAATATTTACAGTATGAACAATTTGTCCATTTCTGAAAGAAAAAGTCACAGAAAGGAAAAACACATGCGCTCCTGTGGCTTTGGTGCAGGAGAGCCTGGAAATAGTTTTTGGCACCAGTGGATGCATTCACTGTGGGTCTGTCATTAACGCCTATAGGCATTGGGGCTCACCCCCACCCCACATGAGCACCCACACGAGTCCCACAACCCCTACAGCTTACCAGCAGGGGAGGAGGGTTTAAGAACTGCTGCAAATTATTTATTCATTCAAGATATTTTCATCAGCCTCAAAACATTAACCGATCCTGAGTGGTAGGAGGGAATTGATATAATTTATTTATCTATTCAATTGAAGAATTTTGGACAAAGTTATTTTGAGAGCAAAGTGTGAAGACAATGCAAGATCGAAGCAAATTAGAATAGACTATGCTAGGCTGAGAACCACGCTTCTGTATGTCAGGCCAGTGGATGTTTCTGGGCTTAGGAACTCCTGAGTCAGTCCAGGGCTGCTCCTCAAGCTCCCTTTACATGGTCTGTGGGGATGGAGGGCAAGATGGAACTGAATAAAAAGCTTAGTTTCTCACTTAAATGGCTATTTGGGCTTACTTAAATCACTAACCTAAGGTCATGCGTTAGTTTCTGGTTTGGGCTAAGGTGCGTCTCTGCATACAGTTAAGCTCCATCATGTTTGAGTCTGAATATCTGGTTGTAGCTGCTACCCATCAACAATCTGCAAACTGGACTGAACCTCCCCTAAAGACCACCTGGCTTGCATTAGGACCTCTGACTGTGAGGAAGCCTAAAATGGACACTTGGGTCAGTGGACTGGAAGGTGTTGAAGGTGGAAAAGATTTCAAAGGAAAGCTGAGGGTTTACTCTGAGCCCAAAATGGTGCTAGACTTTTTGTTTTGTTTTGTCGGTTTTTTTGGTGGTAAAACCCTGCCTCTAATTTTAAATCAGAATTAATAGCTAGTCAGGAATGTTGGCTTCAGAAGTTATTATTATGTTTCAACAGATGTTCAACCAGTCAGATTATTTAATTAGCTTCACGGTCCTTAACCTCATAAATCTGTGAAAGCCATGACAAGGAAAAAGAAGAGGAATTAATGATAATAAATCAATACCCTAGACCTTCTTAATACCGTCTAAAAAGTTTGGATCAAAGCACCATTGAAAAGTTTGGGAAGAAAGCTGAATATCTCTGTCTGGCATATAAATCTCACTTGAGCACAGTTTTGGAGGAAAACGCTGAGGATTCTCAGCACAGCATCCTTGGGAAGTGGGAAGACCCTTTGTGTGTTCGGCATTGGAGAGACCCGCATACACTGATTTAAAATGTGACTTTCAGAAACTCTGCCTGTTCCTTTTCCTGTCCTGCCTAAACTGTGGGAGTGTTGTCTGAAGCAGAGTCCGACCCTGAGTACAGCCATGTATCTCCCTGCACAGAAGGTTTGCATCACGTCTACGTCTATGGTGGTGTAGAGACGGTTACTTTGGGAACTTCAGGGAGAGAAGTGATGGTAATAAACAGTAGCATAAGAGCAAGGAGACAGTCATAGTCCAAGTTTTTTTCCTTATTTTGGGTCCACTGGGTCCCTCCATTTTCATATACTTACCTAGAAAGCAACTGATTTTCTCAAAACAAAAGAAAAAAATGGGTCACCCTCATTCCACCAAGGCATTACTGCCTCTTTGCCCTTCCTTTGGCTTCTGGCTCTGTTACAGACCTGTTTGTCTCTCCTCTGGTACTCCAGAACCCTTTCATCAAAAAGGAGACAATTAATACATTAGTCTCTGTCAACTGTCAACTTCTGCTTGACACAATTCTGTGTTTCCCACCTGTACACTTTTCTTCCCCAGCATGGGAAAATCCAACTTCTCAACATCCAACCTACACCACCCCAGCTCTTTGACGGCTTCTCACACAGAAAATTAGTAGGACTCACACACATATATACACATACGCACGCATATATGTGAGGATTTTTCTCAAAATTGCTCCAGAGGAGAGGGTAATCATTTAAGATACTATTTGAAAGAATGTCTTCTTTTTTCTCCCCGCTTCCATTTGACAAGGATGCCTTAGGAGACTGGCTTCCTGATTTCCATACCTCTGTCACTCCCTTAACTTGGGCAATAGTAGTATCACCCCTTCTCCAACCTTTTTGTTATAAAAAAGGCCTTTTTTTTTTTCTGAGGTGGGTGGATGAATAGATGGGCTAGGGACCTGCCAGCACATCTGCAGAGCAGCAAGGCAACCCCAGTCAATGAAGATGAAAAGCTAAGTGATGATTTGGTCGCTTCACGATAGTTTATCTGAAGTACTTGGTGCTGTTGCAGACAATAAACTTAGTACTCAATGGGTATGAATCTGACATTGAAAAGTAATCCTCCCCTGTTGTGTTTCAAGCAATTCAGTAGACAAATCTTTCTATTGTAGGGCAAGAACTAGCCATTGCCAGGATCCCTGGCCAGCCGTCACCAGCAACTGGACTGATATCTCTGCATTTACTGCACTCATATGTTACGTGATTACAGGAGACACAAGTCAGTGAATCAAAGCATACAGTGACCCACTTCATCCTCAGCATGCCTGGAAGAACAGGGCTTTATTCTCATGTGTGGTATTTTAAAATGTGTTGCCCACGTCTTAATTTCAGAAAAATACTTTGTGGACAGCCTTTTGCCCCTCCAGAGACCGACTTCAAACGAGAGATCATTTATAGAGGAAAAAATGCATTCAGTAAGGGCTTTTTGTACTCTCATTGGCTCCAGCAAGCCCTTTTTTTGGTCTTAATTTTTCCTTCCAGCAATTTCGTATAACGTGTCTCACAATATGCCTGCTCTCCATAAACCAGACAAATCAGAGGGGACAGAAACCTGGGCATAGCAGGAATGGATTTGCTCCAGAAACTTCTGAAGGTCAGTTTGGACTTTGCTCTGAGCTCTGTGCTGTGGGATTTAGGTCAAGCATGGACAATATGGTCGTTCCCCTGAGATCTACAATTAAATGTTTTTTCCCTGTGTGGACCTGGTAACACTCGCTACACAGCACGCACCAGTCATTGCTCTGGACTTTGTTATGCCAACTGCAGTAAATGGCTCTTCTGCTCCTGCTGTTAGTGCCATGGTAGGAACTAACATCACCTATTGAGTTTGTCAACTTTTTTATAATCAGATACTTTCCAATGGCTGTATTATGCTTTGGGTTTTTTTTTTTTTTGTTAATGGCTTCCTTTCATCTCCAGCACCACCACCCGTTTCTCTGCCTTCCTTACTTTTCAAATGGCATCGTATCCTTGCTCAGAAATTCCTACCTATGCAGCCTGTTCAGTGGGAGGTGAAATTCACCCTTGCTGATTCAAAAGTACAGAACAGGAGAAATCTGGGTGTGGAGAATGGCCATCTTCTGCATGTTTGCATTACTGTCACAAGTAAGTTCAAAAAGGTCCAGGCAATGCGACCTCCCTCCTACAGAGGGTTAAGAAACATCACCTGCTGCATCTGCCTGCAGCTCAGTGACACCCTGCTGCTGAAAGCATCTTTCTCAAGCCAGGCTTTGATGCAACCTGTGAAGAAATTAGCAGGACTCTCAGCTAATACGCCATTTATCTTGTTCCCCCCTCCCATCCTGTAGGAAAACAAACAAATGATGTTTACACTTGTTGCTTTTGTTGCCTCTCTTTAGAAAATATGCTACCATTATGTATGTTTTTCTCATCATTTTTTAACAGGGACAGAATTAAAAATGAAATTGCAAGGGAGGAATATGTTTGTAACAGCTCCATTTTTTATTTGATGAGAAATACCTCCCAAGTAAAAGGAGACATTCTTCTTGGATAAATTCCACATTTTCTGCAGAGCACGAACAGGTGCGGTGAGGTTTTGCATGGTAACCCATCATTAGTACCCTTATTACTGCCCATAACCAAACAATTTTCTGTTTTCTAGCAGTTAGAAAGAAACCATTAAAATATCTTTGAGTGCAATCAGGAAGGCTTCTTTTAGAAGCTCTTCTTTTAGAACTCCAATGCCCTTTAAAAATATAGGAGTTTTTTTCTTCCCCTTTCATTTTTTTAAGTTTTTTTAAAAAATGAAGAATACGACAGGGATTAAAATGAAAAAGGATCTGGAATCATTTTGACTGAGAGGAAAGAAATATTTGTACATTATTCATCGTACTCTCGGTTATTCATCAAAAGTTTCATTCTTCAACTAAAGTCTTTTCCTTATCTTAAAGCCACTGACATGAATATATATCACCAAGTTAAAAAGATTGAATTACACTTCTCCTGCTGCTGCTAAGATTCATGGAAGCTCAAAGCCCAGCCTAGTCCCTAGGTGTACGAAGCCAGTGCATTTTATGATTTTCGGAGAACAACGCTAACAGGGTTTGTCTCTTCATTGTGATACGGAGATGATTGAAAATGCGCCGCTGTATCGCTTGATAAAAGACCTTTGCCAAAAAGGAGAGCAGCTTTGTCATTTGAGAACATTACCCATGGGGCTTAAGAGACCTACTTGACAGCAAAATCTCTAGCAGTTTTTTTTTTAAAGAAGTATGCTCTCCATTGCCATTGTCAAGCAACTTGAATGAGAGAAAAGAAGGAGCTGAGATGTGATCCATAAAATCTTCCCCGAGTATTGTGTTGCCCCATGAGCACCAGGGGAACAAGTGACGTTTTCTTGCTCTGGTTCCTGGTGCTTGTTCAGAGGGAGAGTCACTCTTGGTTCATACCGCTCTGCTACACCGGCTCGTGGCTTCCCGAGGTGTTGGCTGTTCCTCAGGTGCCCAGCTTTGAAATGAGCATGGCCGTAGTGGTCTGCTGCAGCACTCGGTGCAGGATGGCTGCCCACTTTGCTTGACTCAATTTTGGAAGTACTGGGGAGGTCTTTGCTGCCACAGTAACACTCGGAGCTGAAAGAAAGGTGGTTTAAAGTGAGTGTGGTGCATCTAATGGGCACAGCCAAGACATGTCCTTTGCAGGATGCACGGTGCGCTGGCTTGAGGCAGACATGTCTGGAGGTTCTACTCCCCAACCATCTGTGTGGTGGAAATACATAGAGCTGTTTTTAAGTCCTGCACAGGGATCTGGGTCAGTGGCATGAACACCACAGCCCTGTGGCAGACAGGCTGAGTTGGCCGGCACGCAGGGTATGGCGCAACCTTGCTCTGGGCAGCCTCAGCTGTCAGCCCTGCCTCCTCACTACCCACCACAAGGGAGAAAGGGCTGTCCCTGGCACTGCTGCACCGGGACATAAACTTGGAGGCATCAACCCCAAACTCATTGAGAAGGGAAAGTAAGAAGGGCTTGTGGGTGTGCTGAATATCCTACTAGCTCTTGATGAAATGGGTCTTCACTGATTTTACATTTGACACACAAAGGCTTAATTTTTTTCCTGATTTTCTTTAAGATGCATTAAAAGAGTCAGTTCATACCAAGGGGCCTCGAACATACAACAAACAGGAGACAAGTCCTGAGGTTCGCTCTCATACCTGTTTCGCAGGTGCCAATGCCGGTGCAAGGAGTGAGGCAGGTGTTAGTGTCTCTGCAAACACCCCAGGACCGAGGAGGTGCCTCAGGGCTGCCAAAAAGATGTTGTGACCTTCAGCAAGATGGAGCTCAGTCAAGAAAAGTCCTCTTACTCCTCACAGCCTATGAAGTGCAAATTTGGTGTAATGACACAGTCTCTGACTCTTAAGTAGAAATAAATTTTTCACTAAATTTGGCATGCATTTCTGGATCCAGGGCTACCAAACAGTATGTAGTATCAAATAACAGCAACAACAACGGCAATGCAATAATATCGTCTAATGATATCCAATTCTATTGTACAACTATTTGTTTTGGTAACAGTTCAGACCTAGGGCTATCATCAGGCATTTCACTGCAGAACTGGTATATTTTATATAAACACACAGAGCCCTCTTCAGCCAACTTCTCCTTTAGTGACCCACAAGTGCATTTTTCTGCCTGTGCAGGCGATTGGGCACCCACCAATCCCTGTTTTGCTCCATAACAAGGACAGTTTTAGATGATCCGCACTGAGCCGTATATCATTCTGCAGCAACACGCCTTTGATGGGAAAATGGGCTGCTGCAATTTGAGCAGGGCTGAGCTCTGACTTGCCAAGGGCATGTGGCGATAACTTGAACTGAGGGGAGCTTGGGAGAGGAGAACTGTAATTAAAATCCGCACTGAAGTTTGGGAAATCTGGACAGAATAATGCCAAATTGGCCCAGGAAAAAAATAGTGACATGGGCATTGTAATTTCAGATTAAAAGAATCCAGTTTAGTGTGGTGATGGTAAGAAAGGTATTTTTAGAAAATATAAAGGGCCTTATATATGTCTTTCTTGTCCTTGGCAATTTAGCAAATGCTGGTTTTGCCTTTGCTTCCCCCAAACCATAATACTTGCAAATTTTGCTCCCTTTTGCTGCTGTGAAGTCCAGAAAAGAAGGCTGGGTTTTAAACTCAGCCCACGTAGCCCTTTACTCACCCATTGCAAGAAACAGACTGTGAGAGGTCCAACGGGAAATCACAATTTCTGTGATTTGAATACCCTTCATTCTCCCTAAATCGTGAAGCAATGCTGGGCAAAAGGTAGCTGAGGAAGTGTGGTTTGCTCTCTAGTTGGTTGAGCAGCAGGGCTCAACCAAGCAGATGACCAATTAGTGAAGGCAAATAGCACAGGAGCAAACTCTTTTGAGCCAGGTTGCTGCTGCAAATGAAATGAAGGGTTATTCGGCCTGTGCCCAAAAATAAATGAAGCTGAAGTTAATCCAGCTGTCCTACCTATGCCTTCAGTATCAATATCTGTACACACTATACATACGCTAGTGAGTGTTATTTTTAACAAGACAAAGACTATGAGGAATTTAGAGAGACATCTGCTTTGTTTTGAGCTCTTAAATCTCTTAATTTCCAAGACCTGTGCAAAAGCCTAAGGAAGTTTCTAAAGTACACGTAAGAAAATACTGAAAAATCTCAGTCGTGCCACTTCTGCAACCAGAAAATGTGCTGGTGGTAGCAGGTCCCTGAGGTATTAAAGAAAAAGGTCACAGTCCATCAGCTCCTGAAGCTACAGGACTGGGAGGGTGGTGTAAATCAGCACACTGCTTTGACACCAGTCACTCATGCTGACTTTCAGAGAACTGCACTGATTTATGCCAGCCCTGGCCCTGACCCCTTGCAGTGCTGGATTGACATGTACTAGGCCAAAACCAGGAAAGATCTCTTCAGCAGCTGCCCTTATTTTACAAGTTAACTTTTTTCTCTGTTTCCTCCTTCTGAACTCTGGAGCTCTCTCTTTCCACATGAGCTGAGCTTTCTTGAAAACGATTGTTTAATGGGAACATCTGGTGTGTGAATGGAAGACTTATTCCTCCTTTTCCCTTCAGTAAATGCTCATTGCATACTTTAAAAGTTGATCTTTTTTTTTCCTTCCCCAAGCAGAGAAAAAAATATGGATCATTACTTGACAGAACAGACTGTGCTCTTTAGTTACTTAATGTGTGCGGGTGTAACCTGCAAGCCATGACTTAAGAGTTTTCCCCATAATTAAAAGTTTTCTGCTGTAAAGTCTTGGTTTCTGATTAAAATGTAGCAGTCCTTCCTATTGTTCAATTAGTGCTAATTAGATAGTACCTGTGCACAATACTCCTTGAAATTCAATAACCACAATCTGGGATATTTCTTCTTTGTGATAAAAAAATCTTACAAAAAAAAAATCTTACAAAAAATCCTGAGTTCACTTACTTGTGTGCTGTTTAGAACTCTGGAAAATTAAAAAATGGAGAGATAAATAGGTATCACTAAAAATATTATTTGCATTCATATGTTCACTTTCCCTTCCTGCTCCTTCCATTCTCTTCCATCTTCTCATTTGCAATGGAGGTGTTTGTTACAGAATGATGACCTCTGCGTGGGCTTTTCTAAGAACCGTCTTGGTGAACATCTAGTGTTGTTGGTGAATTCATAGGCTCCATAAAGTTGTGTTCATGCATTTCAATGGATTTTTGGCTAAGCCAGCTTTAGCTGAACTCCCTGCTAGCTGAAAATAATTTACGATGACCCAATGGGAAATGCATAGGCTGTATAGAAAGAGTGGATGTGCAAAGTTTTAGTGCAAGGTGCTGCACATAAACACAGCTGCTCTGACACCAGTTAATCACGATTACTCCCAGTAGGTCTATGCTGATTTATGTCAGCCTGGCCCTCACATGGGCAAATGGCAGTGACCCACAGTGTTGGCATGAGAAAGGTGGAAGCCCACCTTCTCAGTGTACTCAGGGATGTCTTAAATGGGGAGCTGATATCCCTGATTTTTTTAGGACAGGGCCATATACTCTACAGATGAAAGCAGTTGCACAAACCACACAGCAAGAAAAATAGGTACCACAGCAGGGAACATCCATCTGTGCTCTGAGTTGCAGGACTCTGCTGTGGATAACCTGGTACAGTGGTGGCACTGGCTCTAAAACTGAAGTGACGGGCATTGATTCACCTAAATGCATTGAAGCCTCCAGAGAAGACAAAATAGCATCATATTTCTTACCCCAGGATCAAAGCATCATACAGTTTGGCTAAGAGAGGGTGGGACAAAATTAAGGCATGATATGGCAGCTTGAACTGAGAGTCATGAAACAGAAGCCCTTCTCTATTATTTTGGCACGATTCATTGTCAACCAGACAGAAAGTGATGTCGCAGTTTAGGAAATGACATCCAGACCTCTCCTTGTCAGGTAGAATTACCCCTTTCTGCTAGTTTGGGTCAAAACTAACAAGTAAAATGATATAAAACGGCATGGCTCAGCAGCCCGTGCCACATCCACCTGCCCAGCCAACCATCTGGGAAGCACTGGCTGAATCCAAGAGCTCTGCAGTTGTTCCAGTTCATTCCCAGTTAAGCCAAGCAAGGTGTACTCACCATTTGAAACTGCCCGCACAAGCTGATTGCATGACAAGCAGAAAAGAAAACTCCAGATCAGAAAGCAGAGCCTCATTGCCAATGACTGATGTGCTAGGGCACATGCAGTGCTTGTGAGGAACCCCTAGCCTCCTGCGGTGGAATGGGCTGAAGCAAGAAGCATCTTGTCTGTCTATTCTTGCTCTACTTTTTTCCCACTCTGCATTGTCAAATAATTATATTTTGAATAAAGATGAGGATTTGTTAAAATCTACTCGCAGTTCACTGCAGGGGACCTCTGAGTCCCCTGTAAAAGACCTCTTGGTCTTTTGGCCTCCAGTTGTCTTGAGATATTCAGAAAATCTGTGCCACATCAGCTGGGACTTTCAAATGAACCCATGTAGCACCACGGAAAGCCTACACAGGACTGATTAAAATATATCGACCTGGTAAGTGAGAGCTTAGCTATCTTGAAAAACAACCCACCTCCTCTCTACTTTTGAGGCAATGTGTCCCACTGTCTTCATTCCTGCCAGCCCATTTCCTCTTTTGCTGTGACGAGACACTGTTCTCTGTGTATGCAGCTTAGTCCCACTCCTCTTCCCCTCTACTGCTTCTCTTTTAAAAATGCAAACATTCAGCTGTTCATCAGAAGCCTGCTGTTTTCTGAGACATTTTACTCTCAGCCTCGTGACACTGGCAATTTGGATCATTTTGCTCTAAGCATATTTCATTGTGCAATTATAATTTCAGGGCTGTGTCAGGTGAGTTATACAAACGACACTTTGAATGCCTCTTTGGGGTTTTTGTCTGTGTGTGGTGTTGTTTTGGTTTGCTTTTATTGAGTTTCAGTCTCAGAAATAATAGACCGCTCATTTATTTTCTGGGTTTAACAACCACCATGGTAACTATCAGAAACCACAGTTATACGATGTTACACACCTTCCTTCACTATTTGAACTCCTTCTTCTGAATTCATCATGGCAATGAGCTTGATGAGTTAGATTCAGATAAAAGGGGGACAGAGGGGACAAGCGCTTCTCTTTCGTTTTGATTTACTGACACCTGCATTTGAAGTAACAGGACTTAATGACAATAGAGTGGCTGAGATGGTGAGATTTTCTCCCAGAAAGAGAAGAGATGGAGAGGGGTTTTCTGATTATAAACACTGGAATTAGTGCTCCCCCAGAATATCCAAACCAGGATTATTGTTCTAAATCATGTTCAGTCAAGAACTTGGAGCAAAGAGAAATGGTCTGTTTTTAGCAGACATTTCTCTTATAAAAAGGAACAAATGGTCTGTAGGATGGATGTATCCCTCTTGGTCTCCTCTCTCACACTCCCCATCCCTCTGGGCAGATCTTTGCTTATCTATGTAGAGATGAACATTTAGCTGGGAAAAAAAATCAAACCCAAAAAATCATACCCTGACCCTTCACAACTCAATGATTTATTTCTCCAAGTGACTTGCGTACTCTATCTGTGGAGCAACTCTCTACATATAGGCTTCTATTTTGCTGTTTCCCCTTAAGGGGCTATTAACTATGTAAACAACTTCAAAACAAAAAGCCTGGACCATTTCATTAGGGGAAACCATCTCTGCTTCCAAAGGCCTCCTGGGAAACAGGAGGAGTTCATTAAAGCCAGGGTGGTGTAAAGGCTTTGTGCGCATGCAGAAATGGAACCACCATGAAACATTAATGACCTCAGTGCATTAGCAAATCTTAAACTAGAGTAGAATTACGCTGTCTCTGGGGACTCGAGTGCACCTCCTTGGATTTTATTTTTTTAATGCTGGGGAAAATGTAGGCTTCAATTTTTAATGTGAAGAGCAAAACACTTTGGTGGTGTGAACTGAAGAAGGCAATCAAGCTGGCCCTAGGCCAGTGACGTGTAGAAAGTAAACATCCTAATTGTCAGCTGCTGCCATAGCTCCAGTCAGTGATATTGCCAAGACATAGGCTGCTTAATTCATATTGCCAAATAAAGGCTTGCATGGTTGCATTTCCTCTTAATTCTCCATGAACAGAATCCACTTCTGAATCACTTTTCTTGTTTTGATAAGTAGCTCCATGCCTTGCCATTTATAAAGCACCGAAGAGACATTTGGCAATGTTACGTCAACAGCAGGCGACTGTTCAGGGCAGTATTGATCCCAATGGAAATTACTGTATAGGTCTCTCCCGTGAGTTATGATCTCTACTAAAGTTGGGTGACATTTCTCCAAGGAATACTTTGTTCAGCAACGGCAGGAAAAGCGCAATTTCAAATGCAGTGAAACCCTGCAGAACAATTTATTCTGAAATCTGCAAACATTATCAGCCCCTAGAAAAATATATACCCCTCTCCCCCAAGTTTAGAAATGACAGCTCAAGTTTGTTTAAAAGTTGCTATTGAAAAGAGGAGAACGTCTTTGCTGAGAGATGGTGTCTTAAGCTACTTTTGAGTTCTTTTGTTTTCCTCTCTTCTACCACAGGGTGGAGGGAACATGTCTCACATGGATGACACAGACCTTTCAAGATTGGAGGATGTGGGGAAGCTGGGGAATGTGCCTGTGATATGGATTATTTGGGAAGAAGGCATATAGTACAGTCCATTGATTCTCACCCTGGGAAGTGTGTGTGTGTCATTGGAAGGCAGGAATGGTCATCCAGGGCCAAAAAAAGGGACCACCTAGCCCAGGACCCTCCTTTCCAGCAGTGGCCCTGAGTAGAGGCTTACAGAAGAGAACAAGGCAAGTCTGTCAGATACATCTTTCCTAATGTTCTGCCTGCCTCCAACTGCGATTAGCTTGGGACTTTGAGTCTGATGGGGTTTGTGTAACCTGTAACCCTGAAAGGATCTCTTTTCCAAATACCTCACCATTCTCCCCTTTGCCTCTGTCTGAGCCCACAGCATCCTTTGGCAAAGGATACTTCTCCCTGCAGTGCTTTGCTCAGCTTGAGAACCACTGGTCTTGAAGAGAAGCAAGCTAATCTTTCTGTTTTCTCCTAATTGTTTTCAGTCACTGTTTGCAGATACACAGCTACCTTCTGACCCAAATGACAATGAAATTTCTATGATACAACAACTGTCCATTGCTTGTGGTGTACAAAGCGTGTTGGGATTGCCTGAGACAACTAATGATTCAGTGTTATGTCTAATGCTACTTTGCCCAATGCTAATTGAGTTGCTCCTCTCTGTTCCAGTCCTAAATAACCCAAAACATCAGATCCAGCCATTAGCAAGATCCATGAAGCAACCACAGTATTAAGTTAAGTTCCCACCTTGCTGTGATGACTAAATGGTACTGGTTGGTAAGGTCAGGGTGGAGACAAAAAATAGCTACGCCCACACACCTTTGTAAGGTGGGTAGTTAATAGGCAGGAATATTAAATACTCCCTGCTACTGCAAGAGCTGAGCAACCCCAGCAAGCAAGGTACGGGGAGAGAATCACAGGGAGTATCTTTGCACTGGCAATTATTCTGAGCTCTAGTCTGATTTTATGTCTTTGTCCAGACCCAATATTAAGAATAAACATTTTCCCCCAAAAATGCCTAGCACTGACAAAATTAAAGCTAGTGCCACAGAAAGTGCATTTTTAATTTTTCATTTACTTTTTTTTTGAAAAATAATGGAATTTTAAGAGTTTCTTTGTGTTTGTAGACACATGATGTGGTGCATATCCTGTTTGTCTGAAGGACAAGTTCTTCTGGTATGAGGCAAGGCTTTTATTCTGGGTTTAAACTTTAATGTTTGTTAAAAAGTAATAATGCATTTTTGTGGCATGGGGTATGGTGGTAAATATTTAAAGGAATTGCATAAATCTGCCCTATATCAGAGGCAAGAGTTCAGGAAGGATGCTGCCAAATTTGGAAATGGAACTTTTTCTTTTTGAAGTAGATCAAACATCAGTCTGCCCCCCCTCTGCCTTTCCCCAGCACAAATTCTGTAGAGCAGAAGGTACTTCAGTTCACATTCAGTGGAGGAGCTGAGTGTCTCTGCCATAAAGAAGCATCAAACACAGCAGTGTCACTTTCTTTGTGATCTGTGCATGCGTACTGCATTGATTTTTCCATGGTAGAAAGCAGATCAAGCTCTCTCTTCAATAGACAACTCAGGAAGATATTGTGTAAACGTTAAAAAAAAATGACAGTTTTTCTTTGTTCTTGATTCTAGCTGAGACAAACAGTTAGGGGAACACGCTCAGTCTGAACCTGCCAGTATGTGTCCTATCAACCTTTGGGTAATTCACCTAGATGAGAAGTTTGCCATAGTGTTGTTTTTGGAAGACTGATATCACATGCAGCTCATGGCACTATTAGGGAAGTCTAACTTGGGACACCCTTAGAGCAGCAGGGGCATGTTGATCCTTGGATGTCCTGGTGGTGCAAACACATGCTAGTCTTTAGCTCTCTCAAGTCCTAACCCCATTACCTGGTATAGGCAACTAATAACTGGATGTGGCAATTTTCTCAGGTTTCAAAACCGGAGGCTTGACAGCCTCCGTTTTTTAATTCTAACTGAGGAAAACCAAGATCTAAGCTTTATTCATATTTTTAATAATGAAAGTCAGTTCTTTTACTGCTAAGTTGAAAAGGGACAGAGGGAGAGCTGGGAGGTTCGTCGCTAGCTGGGAGTCTGTACCCGTCCCTGGGCCACTGTGTTCTTTGATTACACCAAGCTACTATCAAACAGAGCAAGCAGTTGGTATTTTCAAAGAGTCAGTCTTGTTGCTTGTGCAAATCACTGGTCAAGGAGTAGAAAAGCCCACATATGTCAAGCCTGACTCTCTCTGTACCCCTCTTGACTTACAGGGTTGTAGTATCTCCTCCAGCAACAGGCCATGTCTTTCTGCGCTAAGTGGTGGACAACACAAAGTTGCCACTTGTTTCAAGAGCTTCTCAGCTTGGCACATTTTGTTAGGCTCTCTTTGCAGCCGTTTTCAGCAAAAAACAAGTCAGAGATATTTTCAGTGCTTCCTGAGACAGCATTTTCCATCAAAATAATCACAGAAATGCTGGTTCGAAGGGACCTGTGGAGGTCTGTAGTCCAACCTCCCACTGAAAGGAGGACTGTCACCAGTGCTAGAGCAGGCCAGCTGTGGCTTCATGTAGCCACGTCTAGAAAGTTGCCAAGGACAGAGATCCACCACCTCTGGCAACCTGTTCCTGTGCTGCAGCAACCTCCTCGTGAAGAAATTTTGCCTGCTGTCCCACCTGAACTGCCCAAGCTGAAATCTGTGGCCACTGCCCTTTGTTTTAGTAAAAGCAGCAGCTCTAGGGATCCTTGCTAGGCTTCCTTAAAACATTTGTGTCAAGTACAGGACATTATTTGTAGATCAGGTGCATTTTGTTGGATTATAGAGCACTTTAGTCATTCCCAGCTAGATCTGCGAGCACGTCCTTGCCAATCCTCTCTCTTATAGACCATTGGTACAATGCACAACACAGCAGTTGGGGCCTTGCCACAAAGGATTTTTGGTGGAGGAAAAAACTTGAGGGAAAAGGAAAACTGACTACAAATCAGACAACTCTCCAGGCTGCTCCATTGTAAATCTAGCGTTTGTAGCCCTGCCGTGCCCCCCTGCCCCCCTCCTGCCCATGCCCAGTTAATTACATGGCCAGGCTGTGAAGGCAGCAGGAATATTGAAAAAGCCTTGTGTGACAGCCTTGTTGCCACAGCCAGCTGCCGTGCTTGCCCAAAGTCGAGGGAAGGAAACCAATTAAATGGTCTTGCTTTGCACATGGAGGCTGGTGCTGCTACTCAGCAGAGAAACAATCATCTCATCAATTCCTGCGGAAGGAGGGAGAGCTGAAGAAGACAAGGGGGAAGGCAAGTGAATGGCAGCTGGTGGAGGGCAAGCAAGTAGCATTTTCCTATTATAGAGCCTAACAGGGACTGGTTTACGGATCTCTCATTCTTTTCACGTTTGGCACCTTTCATCTGAAATCTGGAGACCACAGGCAGCACACAAACTAAACTTGGCAACCTCTCATTCAAAGCTGCTTCGCGATGGCCATGACGCCAGTTTTGACAAACACAGTCACTCCTCACCCTCCCATCCCCAGTATCCTTCCCTCGTTTATGCTAACTAATTCTTTTTCTTGCTCCCATTATGCGGCTTTGCCTGCCATAATGAGAAAGACCTGCTCATTAGCATCTGAGCCTTTGAATGCCTTTCTGAGGAAACCATCGCACAGGCTCATTAGCAAAGAGAAAATAAAAAACACTAAGCCCTGCAAAACAACAGCCCCACTCCCAAACAAACCATGAGCCTGTGTTTTCCAGTCGGTATCTTTTACAGGGAGATGCTCTGGAGACTCATGAGCAGATGTGGCAATCTTACCGCTACCAGCTGACCTAGTCATATGTGTCGTGTTGCCCTTCTAGATGCGAAATGCGAGGCAAGAAGTGCGCCTGTCTGAAATAATGAGTTGGCTGTGAATCTCACGCCTTGTCTGGATCACAACCACAGCCAGAATTTACAAGTTAGGGGGAAATACCAGTTCCAACAAACAATGGCCAATTGGCTCGATTGGCTCAAAGGCTGGCCAAGGGAGAGACTTTACTGAATACATTATTTTATTTTTTTTTCCTTCAGGTTCACACAAATGGCCATAGCCACCCAACCTATCTTCAGGGCATTGGGCTTGTAAATTTAAATTGCAACACAACGCCACCAAAGAACAACTTTTATAAATGCGTACCTTCGCCTCTTACATCTCAGGAAGCTTTCCTCAAAAACCATCATTCTGCAATAAGCCTGAGAAAGAAGAAAATAGTCACTATCCTGTGCGTAGAAGATTAATAAATCTAGGATATAATGCATTAAGAAACAAGAAGGTTTGAGGCTTTCCTGGAGGGAGTATCCCACTGTTGACTATTTCCCATTCAGAGTATGGTGTGTCTGTTTGCGCACACATATACCGATGAACGTGATTGTAATACTGCAAGAATAATGACCTCTATGGGACTTCGTGGTTGCACATCACAGACAGGGTCTGTGTCCTTCTGAAGATGGGCTATCTGAGACATCTGAGGCTGTAAATTGCATAATTCTGCTCCCATTAACTTCCATAGCCAAATTCCCAACATCTTCGGCCTAAGACTCAGCAGAGGTAAGCTCTAGCCATATCAAGGATAATAATTTACCGCTGAACCTCTGGAGGAAGAAGGACTCTGCTCTCCTCCATTTTGCAATTGCTAGAAAAAGAAAAAAAACAAGTAACTGTGAGCACCACCAATAGCATGGCTGCAAGGTATGGCCTCACAGATTTGGAGAACTGATTCCAAAGACAGGAGAAAAAGAAGGTTTGGAAAAAATCTCTAACTCTCTCCATACAACATCCTTTAAAGAAAAGCTTGAAAAAAATTCACCGTAGACCTTAGACCAAAGCTACAGTAGCCAGAGATACTGATTACAATTTATTTGGCTCGTATGCACATCCTTAAGGTGGTATCAACACTATTAAAAAGTGGTGGTGCTCATAGAAGGAAAAAGGTAGATGTTACAGCTGAAAAGCTGCCCACACCCTATAGTGATTAGACTAACGTTTTTGGACGTTGGCATGTCTGCAAAATCCACAACGTGCACGTTCATTGATTTAAAGCCTTTAAAGAATAATGTGGGGAGATGACTGGAAACAAGTTTTGATGACAAAACTAATAACATAATGAAAAAGTTCTGCCAATAAAGGGAACCAGTTGAAGGAACACATGTCATTGCAACACTCAGTGAATCGGGACCCAAAACGAGGCACTGCACCATGTCATTGGGCAATTCACAATTCACAGTGATATGCTGAAACACTTCAAAGGGAGCTATCTGGTCTAGAAGTGGCATTTACCCTCTCTTTGCCCAATATTTGGAAGATGTGGAAACAGATAAGGACTACCAGCAACTTTCCCAGGAGCAGACACATTTTACACATTTCTGTGCCTGGCAGCAGCCCTAAACCCATATCCCCAGAACTCCCCTGGTTCAACATCAAATGCATTTTCCTTTCCTTTGCAGTCAGAAAAAGACCACAACAATCTGAAATAGCTCATTCTAGTCTTAACAAGGATATGAAAAAGCCCTTGCTCAGAGTTTCCATTCAGGTGTTTTGCTTTTTCTAAAACCCTAATATGAGTCTCTGTTTTCATTAGTTCTTCTTGGAAAAAAAACCCCGAACCAACAAACAAAACCAAAAACCAAAACACCAACCCCAAATGTAATTTAATTACCAATAGCACTGTGATTAAATTTGGCCTTTTGCTTTCCTTCACAGTCAACCTCCTCAATTCCATCTCCCCGACACCTCTCTCTGTAGTATCGATTCAGTATTGTTAACCTTTCTTTATTACTTGTTTATGTTCCCCCATCAGTTTGAAAACATCAATAAGAGGCTTTTTAAAAAGGACAGAAGCAACAAATAGAGAGACATTGAGGAAAGGTCAGGAATGCAGAAGGAGGCAGTGCCTGCTTTGCGGAAGGAGCAAACAGACAGTACAGAAAGGTTAGTGGTCCTGCTGCTGAAGTGAAGGAAGGATTTGTTTATTCTACAGAAATACCTGCTGGTGGTGCAGCTTTTGCAGCAGATGCAAGTATCTGTTCTGCCCAGACTGAACTCAGGGCTACTGAGACAGGCTGGACATAGCCTTAGTGATGACGCTGAGATGGTCTGCGGGCTCTTTCCCTTCAGGGATCAGGAAGCCTCAGGTGTGTTTGGGTGCTTCTACTTTCTGTTTGAACATTAGCCCAACCTGAGTGCATTTACTGCTCTGCACAGGGGTGTGCTGGGTGGAGATGCATTCGCTGGCTGTGACAAGAAAGCAGAGTGGCTGCATCAGTGTGGGACTGAGTGTATTCAGACACCAATATTTATATCATCAGGCCATGGAACACCCAGGATCCCAAGATAGCTTTCTCTGTTTGGGGCTCTGCTGAACTGGGAAATTACCCCAGCTTGGAGGAGCTAGTTCAGGGTTCTCTGCCTCCACCTCCTCCTCTTGGCCCATAAAGATATATTGTGAGCAATTTAGAGTTTAATCCTGGACCAGATTCTGTCCTGACTGATGCTAGTCCCTTTGCTATGAAGGGCACAAAGGATTGAGCCATTACAACAATAAACTCTTCACTGACTTCAAAGGAAACCTAAATCCTGCTCAAGGGCCTCCACCAAGGGGCAAAGCCCATTAAGGGCTTTCCAGTCTTGGCTCCCCAGAAAGATCACGTCAGCTGGGGAGTAGAAGGTTAGTGTGATGGAGGAGGGGAGAGACACCTTGTCCAGCCTCAGCCCTCTGAAGCCTTATAGATTCCTGGTGCATAAAAGGTAACTGCATCTCACTGCTTGCTCTAGTGGTGCCACTGCCACCACCAGACAAGAATCACTACGATGAGAAGAGCATACTTGTTCTTGTTATGAATGCCTGTTTAAATGAACCCTGATGACAGAGTGTGTGTGTGTGCTCCCTCACAGCTTTAAATGCAAACGCAGCTTCTATAAGCTTTGCTGGGGAATAAAATGTGCTGTGAGAAAGCAAGAAGTAGAAGAGTGGTGACTAATTCAGCACTGGGCTGTGCCCAGCTCACTGAGCGAGTCACTGAGCAGAGGGAACTGAAAGTCCCTGAACAACAAGGGCTCCCTGAGTACATAAAGGTGCTTCAGCAATTAGACTGTGAAAGGCGTTATTTATTTTCATATCAAAAGGTGGATCGAGGAAGGAGCCTGGCAATTATACAAGGTCGTGTATGAGCTGCAATGAAGGGCTCAGTCCTTGGGAAAGTTGATGTTGAGGTCCCTTTGAGGGTTAGTATTTATGGACTGTCCGCATTAAGAAACTCTCAGTTCAACTCCTGACAGCAGTCTAAGCAGATCCTTGCTTCGGTCAACAGTTAGGTCTGAAGTGGAGCAGTCCTATGACCCAGCCTTTCCCAATACGTGACTAGGCCGTACCCATACATGTAGGTCCTGAGCATAGGAAGCTGGTCTCCTGCTTTTGCATCTTGCCCTTCTTGCCCCTGACCCACACCTTGTGTCTCTGCTTAGATGAAGGGCTGTGCATGTGGGTGAGGAACAAACCTGGGATGCCAGGGATTTTGAAGGAGAAAAACACTGAAAAGTGATATTCCTGTCTGCTGGGCAGCTGAGAAGGCTCTTCAGAGTTGGCTTTAAATATCTGTAGGGATATACCTTGTAGGTAGCGTTAATGTTAGTTGAAAAAGTCCTTCTCCTGAAAGCAGACAAAGACCTGAAACAAAACTATGCACAGACTTCATAGGATCATAGGGATCATCCCATCATAGGAAGATTCAAGATGACCTCAGAAGGTCTTCTAGTCCAACCTTCTGCTTCAGCTTTAAGGAAACTCTGACTTAGCAGAGTTTCTTTGCTAAGCACAGTATGGCCCGTTGTATGGAAAGAATAACTATTTATATTAGGTTGCATCGGGGGATTTGATTTTTCTGAGAGGTACCTTCCCATCTATAAAAAGCATGTCCTGGCTTGGGCTGTTCAGTTACCTCATGAGATCAGTGGTTTTGATATCTAGCACCTTAGGCTCCATTTTCCATCCCAAGGAGTAAAGCCCCAGAGTTTAAATGCTATCCATTCCTAATGTTCAGCTTTCACCTAGTATTATGGAAAGGCAAGGGATAACACAGCTTTCTCCTTTTGACTTCCCAGTCACCTGAAGATCTTTACAGGCAGTCAGTAGAAGTGTGTTAAAGCTGTCATTTTTCTTCTTTTTTTTTTTTTTTGAAGTTCTTTATTCCACTATGTTGTGGCTATTTTAGCCTTAGGCATATTGTTTTGCTGCTAGTTTACAATAATACTCTTCTGCAAACAGTAACTTGGAATCTGATCCATGTTTTAGGAGGGAACACGCACATCTTGTACATGACATTTTAGCAACAGTTTGGATGTGAGATTATAATAACCAAAGTTAGTTTATTTCTTCTAGTTGAGATTGTTTTCAGGTCTGATTTTGGCACAGAAGTTAGCGGTGAAGCTTATCATCCCAAGAACCACATTTTGGGGCAAGAGTTCTGGCACGTCCTGATTCCAGGTTGCGCCTTCTGGTCTCCCTGAAGACTTGCAGTGCACTTACAAAACCTCACCAGCGGCTAAGTCTACCACTTCTTTTCCATCTAAGTAACTG
Organism: Anarhynchus alexandrinus; assembly: GCA_008711295.1. Taxonomy (NCBI): domain Eukaryota; kingdom Metazoa; phylum Chordata; class Aves; order Charadriiformes; family Charadriidae; genus Anarhynchus; species Anarhynchus alexandrinus. The sequence continues at coordinate 2,127,215 of VUYV01000011.1, read as the reverse complement.
TTGGGAGGAACAGTGGCTTAGCTGTCACTGAGGCAGAGATGATACCAGTACCATGTTGCTCTTCATCAACAGAAGATATACTTGCAAATCACACTGCTAGATGACAGAGAAGTGGAAAGCTACTAGGAAGAGAGCAATCTGTGTGAGTCCATCTCAGAGAAACTCCAACTGCAGCCTTGTCTCCTTAGTCAGGTTACCTTTCTTCATTTGGAGAACGTGCAGTTGCAGGGTGAAGTCAGCATTACCCCTGCTAAAAACCTACTAGAAACCTACCCCTGCTAGGTCTGTAGCTAAAGACCCTGAGGAACTGTCGCTCTGTGCTTCACTGAAGAACATAGTCACACTTTCGAGGTTGCCATTTTTACAAATGAAAATGAAAAGAAGGAGGGTACTCCCTGGGCGATATGATAAGGGGACAAGTCATTTGATTCAACATAGTATATGGGTCACAGTGTCTGTCTTTTGTTGTCATGAGGTGATTCCAGGAATGGGAGTTAAGCGAGAGAAATGCGAGAACAAAGAAAATGTTTTGTTCTGGAAAAAAGCTTGAGCCAAACTCTCTTTCCAATATTATCTCAGGAACATGAGTAAAACCCTCTCTGTTGTAGGTTTGCCTCAGCTAAATCAAGATGTCTGTCTCCTGCTTTACCCTGGTTACTCCACTTCATTTTCCTGCAAACATTGAGATAAGAGTTTCCTGCAGCAGCAGCCTTTCCTAGCCAAAGCATAATACATGCAAGGGAGAAGAGTTTCTGCCTGAATGGCCTTTCTTGGTACCCCTTAGTCTCTTATTTGGAAATGAGTTTGTCACCCAATCAGGGAATGAAAATGAAGCCCAAATTGGCAATGAATGATCAGTGGAACATATATGTTTCTTACACCCAGAGAGTTACATGAAGGTTCCAGTCGTCGGTGACAGTTATTTAAGCACCAACCTATTATAATAGAAAAGCAGTAAATCTTCATTTACAAAACTCAAAGCAACAACAACAACAAAAGCTCTCCTTCTCAGCGGTTCTGAAGAATTGCAAGTGCTTAATCTCCAGGAGGAGAGAGAGCAGAATAAATGGTTTGCTCAGAAAGGTGGTGGAATAAACGGTTAAAGGCAGTGTGAGAAAACTCATTTCGGCAGCAGAGAGAAATGACAGCAAAGCCTTTCAAGTCAGCGGTTAACAGTGATTCACAGAGATCTAAGTATCTTATATTTAAGGTAACTCTTTACACCAGGGAAGCCAACACATCCTCAACAAAGTCAAAATGGGTTAACAGAGGAGATTAACAATCGCTGATGGTGTTATCAGGGAAGAGGTTTTCACCTTCTTTTTACAGACAGTGGTTCTGCCTTTCTTAGATCCCTGGTGTGGGTCATCTTGGATGTATAGATTAAAGCTGAAAAACATTAAACTTGTGCATATAATGACCCAACAGAGAGATCCAGGCTATTGGAAGCAAGACAGCTCTAGGACTAGAAGTAATATCACAGAAAGAGTTTCTGCCTTCACCTGAACTGATGAACTTTTGCTGCTTTCCGGACCAAGCTACAATCTCGCCACTATGCTGCACGCTCTGCAGCTGTGTGTTATTGCTATGTTGAATGTCTCTGCATCATTCTCCACTGAATGATGCAGACACCCCATAAGAAAGCCTATAGCTTCAGTGAAAACCCTCCAGAAACTGCTGGTTACATCTCAGTAGCCTTCAGAACATAAAGAAAGAAGGATGTTGAAGGTGAGACAGGCAACGCCTTAAGGACAAAGACACAGCAGTGAAGCTCATTTTTAGAAATGTATCAACATAATGATAACAAAAGGAACTACATTCTTATCAACCCAAAATGATAAAGACTTTCAGTCTGTTTTGTCATTTTTTTTCCTTGCCACAACTTTGCAAAATCAGCAAAAGTAACCATTAATTGTGGCTGAAGAAGAACAATGCTTTTCAGGAAGCAGACAATAAGGAAACCACAAGAAATCCCCAGCTTTCCTGAAGAGAAGCTGCAGGATACAGTTTAGAGACAATTCTTGCAGAGAAGACTGTACTACAAATCAAAGTTAGTTCTTGAACTAACCTATTAGCAACGGATAAGAATGCCAACTTTTTAAATCGACGCACATAAACTTAAGAATAAGGCCAGACAAATTGAAACTGAAAAAAAAAGGTACAAATATGAGTGTGATGGAGTATTAGAGGAAGATGCTAACAAGGAAAATGAAGATTCACTGTTTTCTTGTGAAGGATGCCTTTGTAGAAGATATGCTTGGTCTAAGCACATATTTTGTGTCAATTAATTACCTACCAATTAGTAATATCAATGAAATGCCATAGTTTTTGTATTCAGGTCAGCCTGAATAGGTCCTTCTGATCCTGAAGAATCAATCTCTGAGGAAATCACTGAGTACAAGGAGCAATAAATATGAAAGTAGAGTCCAGGCTCTTGGCTACACTCTGAAGAACTGGATGCTTAACCAGCTCTTGGCTTCTTAATGAAGCACTTGTACCCCCTCAAACATATACTAATGTAGCTCAGTGCAGCCTGTAAATACAGAGATTATTTTTTTTTATCCTATGACTGTAAGTAGCACTTTCAAGAAAGGATCCAAGTGATACACAATGAAGTAATTTGCCATAATTATGATTATGTACTGTTGATAATTAGTCTAACCAAAAGAAAGAAAGAAAGGAACCAAGGAATTTTTATGAAATCAATTAAGTGGAAAGCAAAAAGAGAAGATGGATAATGAGATACTCTAAATAGCAAGTTTCATTTATGTGAACTGTGCCGCAGGGTAGACAGAGCATTTGTGGGTGGGCAGAAGATATCATGCCTTGGCAGCAAGCTACCCCCTTCTTTCCTTGAAAGACCACTGATCTCCGTAACTAGAGATCAGATTGAAGGTAAAAAGATTTGAAACATCAGTTGGGAATTAGAACTTACTTAGAAGAAAGTTGTCTTCTCTATCATTACACTGTAAATTAAGATCACTTCAAGATGTTTGATAGCGGACATTTTAAGACCATGAAGGTAATTTTTGACCAGAGAATCCAAGTGATGGGCAGTCTTAAATTCTTTTACTGCAAGGTGTTTATGTATGTAACTTTTGCAAGGACACTGTGAGGGTCAAACACTGGAACAGGTTGCCCTGAGAGGTACAAGGCTCCATCCCTGGAGATGTTCAGAACCTGACTGGACATGGTCTTGGGCAACCTGCTTTAGCTGACCCTGCTTTGAGAAGGGGGTTTGGACCAGCCTACTCTGAGAAGTCTGGGAGAGTTATGCTAAGCTTTTTGATAGTCAGGTAATTTACAAATACACAGTGTGAATGACTAAACAAACGGCACTCCTACAAGTAAGAAAAAATAAATAAATACACTCTAAGAAGGAAGATAAACAAATTATCCTAAATTTTAACTACACCAACAATGATTACCTGTCCTTTCCTTTGGGTAGACAACTGCTAAGACACTTCTTCTACCCTTCTAAAGTAACCTTACATCATAGCTTCTTGTTTTAAGTCTTGAAGGATAACAAGACCTGATTTAAGCTGATCTGATCTGTTGCTGGGTTTATTTTTTGCTAACTGCTCCTTGCTTCACTAACCTCTATCAGTCTCAGCTTTGCTTCACTCCATTTCGTGACTCACTATATTCTCTAGCTGGCTCCCTGTTTTGCTGCCAGATTTTGCTACTTCAGCTCCTAAGAGAGAATGAAGAACAATGCACAAGTCACAGCTCAGCTCACAGGAAATTAGGAAGTAGCTTTTTCTGTTCATACAGCTGCAAAATCTCCTGCTTCTCCCTGTCTCGTCTCTAGACTTTGAACCACATTGCTGGAAGCGACTGTTTAAAATTAATGGGATGCCCAGACAGAGCTAATTAGCTTAAATTTCTGTACAGTACTATAAACACAAACTTCATCTGCTTTACTATATAATTTCTTCTTTTTCAACTGTAACACAACACCACAAAGCAGCCAAGTTTGAGGCCTCAACTTTCTTCCTTTCCATTCTTGTTCCTTTTTTCACAATGTCCACTGTTGTATGTCTTTCTTTTTAGTTTTTTCTCCTGGGTTTCTTCCCTCTGAAACTCACGGGGGAGAATAAGATGTGGGAATCTTGCCTTCATTTAAGTCTTGGCCTCATACATCTGTGTGCTCCTAAACCTTTGGCCAGTGGTGATCACAAAGAGATACTGGGTAGATCCACTTTTATCAGGACTCTCTTTCCAAATCATTACCAGTTCCTAAGAACAGATTGTACCAGAAAACTATGATCTCAGTGAAAAATTCGAGTTTGAAATAAACTCCTATTCTTCACAGTATCTTCTTGAGAAAGAAGCAACGCCTCATATTTAGCTGTATCATATTTCTTGAAACACTCTGGAGTGCTTTTCCTCTTAGGAAGGAATATGTAATTGTATGTAATGGTATTAGCTGGTAATCCTTGCTATAATAGTTATGGTTTAGGGCAACTGGTGGCACTGTACAGTCCCTATGTGTACACATAGTAAAAGAAAGTCCCTATCTCAAACAGCATACTGTTTAAACTGACAAGCCAGACGAAGGCAGGAAGATACTCTCTTCATCCCCCTCTTAGAGCTAAAAATTCAAAGCTTGGGGACATTAGACAAGTGTTTTGTCACCATAAAGTGGTTTGCTGCTGAACAGGGAGGTGAACAGAATCTCGGGTTCATGTTTAACAATAACTAAACTAGTCTGGAAAAATTATTTGAAGAAGCACGATGCAGCAGTGGGTGCTCTCCTGGATTCAACTCATCCAGCCCTGTGGGACAAGGTGACAGAAAGAAGAATAATGTGGCCATGACACACACAAAAATATGTGCTATTAGGATAGTATGAAAATGTTGTAATTTGATCTAGCTCTCAAATTAGAATGTTAGGAAGTTAGGAAAAATAAAGACTGTAATAAACAACTACAAAATATGTTTTTGAGATGTACATCTGACAGTGTTTCATGAAAGGATCTTGTTAGCTCCTTTGTTGGGGTGTGTTGTGTATCTAATACGGTCAACGATCAGCCTGACTTTCTGTGGGGAGTGCTCAGGTGTGAAGATGAATGAAACCCATTCCCACACTGCTCCTGTCTACCACCAGCCCTCAAACCCACCCAGATAAGTTCTCTTTCTCTACTGGCAGCTTCCCCAGCCTGTGAATCAAATGCCTGCGCTGGCTCTGTTAAAAACCCATTCGATCTGGGTCTTCAGCTATTATAATGCATCTGGAAGCAGCTCAGGTCTCACCCTCCAAGGCAAAGCACCCAGTTTGCTTGAAGACCTGAGCAGGGTCTCTATATCCACATGATGTCACAGTTTTTCTGACCATGCTCTGATGACATGAGGCCTTGGTGCCAAAGTCTTTCAGTTCCCAAAGGCAAAATACTCTCAGGAGGGAGGGAGCATGGCTGTCTCCAGCACCTGATGCAGATCGCCTCTGGGCTACATAGTTTAGAGAGGGCACCATCTCAACTGAAGTGGCCATATACACAGCTGAGGACTTCTCTGAGCCTCCTCTGAGCCCCAGGTTTCAGCTCAAAATGCCTGGTATAATGAGAGGGCTGTGCTGCAGCCTGCCAAATTGTTGTTTTCCTACTATGATGATGAGAATGTGTTTCATGTGCCCTGAGGCTGCTTGGATAGTGTTAGAAGGCTGACCTGGGTAGAGGAAAGAAAACTTTTTTGTTATTTCCCACTGAAAATTGCTAGCTTCTTTCTACATATATAAAGAAAAAGCTGCATTGGCTCTGAAGACTGCACAGCTGAAAAGGTGCAAGTACACAGATCTTCTGTCAGAGCAATAGTGGAAATGGGAATGGCGTGTGAATGTTAGTGATTCCCAAAGTGTCAAACAGCATGGTGGAAGAAAATCCGTCAGAACTATTAACTACGAAAAGGCCATTTCTGCCTTAAGGAGCAGTGGCTTAGTGCAGCCTGGGAGAGTGCGTTAAGGAAGTATTGCTATTTGCTTGCCCTGCTCTGATATTCTTCCCAGGTGATCTTTTACAGTCTAATGCTGGAGATGGTGAACCGATGGGATGAAACCTTAGGGTGGATCTTTGATGCAGTCCCTTACTAAAATTTTGGCAGTGTCACCCATAATTCTCTTTCAGGAGTGTTTTGTAAAAAACATATAAACAAATGAAAACACAGTTATCCAAGAAGGCTGAAGAAGCTGCGGTGAGAAGCTAAGACCTGATTGTAATAATAATAATAATAATGATGATGATGATGATAATAACCGTCGTCATCATCATCAGTCTTACTCCAAAAAGGGTACAGCTTTGACTTTGACATTTCCTTAGCGTTGGTGTAAGCTATTCAAGAGAACTCCTGTCTTCCATTCCCCATCTAGTACCCTTTAAAATGGTGGTGGTGGGGGGTGTTTTAACAGCTGAGAAATTGCAAAATGTGGCAAAAGCACTTTGGAAGGAGACCTTTAGGGACTGAAATTGCTGTGCTTTGCTAGCAAAGTGGGACGCGGTGTCAGAGCGATTCTGTGCCTTAAGTATGCGCACAGAAACAGACACCCGTCGACAAGTGCAGAACTGCTTTCAGGATCACCTTATTATTATGCAGAAGAACTGGTGGTCTTTGCTTCTTGCCAACAGGCTGTATGGGAGCAAACAGTTCACAGCATAATGAGTCCAAGAGCAGAGCAGTGCTTAGATGGTCTTTTAATGCTGAATGCATTTTAACCCATGTTGTTGGAGATGGTGGACACAGCTGGTGTGCATGGCTTTCACTGAGTGGCTTCAGGAGGTGGCCAGACCTGGCTTCTCGAATGGTTACAATGCTCAGCTCCCCAGAATTAAAAATCCATGCAAACAGATTGAAGTGTTTGCGACTTCCAGCCATGTCTGAGTTTTAAGAGTAGCTCAGAGGAATGGATTTAAATCCACATCCCAAAGGCAAACAACGCCATAAGCTACTGAATTACTCCTGGCCCTTTTTCAGTATGTGCATAACACTGTCTCTACAAGGAAATCCCTAATGTCCTTTCATTCATGCATGCATCCAGGTGGTGTATTTAACCTGCATCATCCTCAAACCTGCTCTTCTCAGCATTTAATAACCCACCATCTGGGTCAGTGGAATTATTCCCACTGAACAATGTGAATCCTTGAACTCAGGGCTCCTTGGGCGTCTTCCCTCCATTAGAGACCACTCTCACATACACTGAACAAGTCCCCATGGGATCAAATCAACGCTGTTTTGATGTGACTGGCATTCATAGCAGCTTCTCTTGGCTTCAGTGGCTTTAGGATGACCTGCTTCATAAATGAGTATTTTTAAATACGTACATTGTAAAGTAATTTTAGAAGCATTTAAAAGTGGATAGATAGACAGACAGATAGATAGATAGAGGCACAGGCATGAGGCTTGACCAGGGTCCCAGGAGATTGGCTTTAGGAGAATACTTAAGAGCATAACATAAGCAAACCCCAACAAACCTTCATCTGAAATAACCATATCTCTTTTGTCCTCTTTAGTTCTTCTGATAGGAAAAATACCCCAGAAAAGAATCATTAAGCTGCAAATGCTCTTGCACCTGAGCCATCCAGCCAGTCAGGGAGATGAACCCATTGCCACGTGCTCCATCGTGCCCAGCCAATATCTGCTCCTCAACTCAGTTCAGACACAGACAGCTCTTGGCCATCAAACCTTGGATTTAAAACCCTCTGGGGATTCTCTTGTCTGAATAATGCATAAGGCTGAGGAAATCTCCACAAGCTGGAAGAAAAAAAAAGAGATGAGGTTTGTCAAACTGGCACAAGTTATTTGCTCAGTGCTAATGAGGTGGTGTTGACAGCTGAGCAGAAGAACAGTTACAGCTTTTTTCACTGCTTGAGGCTTGAAGGACTCTGTTTTAAGTTGGAATACATCTTAAAGAGTGAGTGGGGTCTTGCCTCTGTTTTCGTCGTCACCCTTGACCATCTTTTACTGTCACCACTTGCCACTGGATTTTTTGAGGGGTTGATTATCTGTGACCCCAGTTTTGATAGCTCTGGGAGGTTCGTGATGTGAATGTTAGTGAATCCCTTGTTGTACTGGCACCTTAAAAGACTTCATGTCTTTTTGGATATCTGAAGCAACCTATCTCATCTCCCTGTGCCTCAGTTTCCTCAGCTAAGCTGTATAAAACATCTTAGTCGGTTTTTTTCCTAGCTACAAGAGCATGTCTCTGAAACCTCTTTCTAAGCAGAATATACTTCACTTGAGTTATGGTGGTCCTCCAAAGCTACTGTTGAGGTGCTTTGTGCTGCTGCAAAAAGCGGGGCTTTACATTGACACAGCAAAGGAACATACCATCTCATTAAAAGTGCACCTACAGGCAGAGAGGTTGCTCTCGTTAAGCATCGCAATCTGGCCATTTCTGACCTACCTAACATGTCTCTGTCACATGGACTAAACCAAGCTCTTGCTTAACAGGGACCAGCAGAGCTCCTGAGAGAAACAAAATCGTCTCTGTTACATGCAGATTCAAGCAGCAACTATCTAAAACTTCCACACCGCGGCAAGTAACAACTGCTCAGCTGAGCAGTGGGACATACATGTGCTTCTGGTCCATTGTTAAGGAAAGTTGTCAGGAATCCATTTTAAGTGAATCTGCTTTATTTTTGATCTGTGATGGATTAGCAATCTCGTCAACAGATGAACGGTAGCTTTTTAAGACACTACCTGAATTGCTTTCTACTGAAGTACAATTCCCAGAAAATTCTCTGTGCCCTCCAGTGCTTCTCTATGCTTTTCATCTTTGTCCTGTGAAGTAGGACAGAGCTATACTACTCCCATTAAAGAGATCAGATAGTACATCTCCATGATCCCCATTAACATCGGGAGTGGATTTGGGGTAAAAAAGGGCATCTTTCAGCTCTCTTCCTCCAGTCCCTCAGCTCCTGCAGACTGCACAGCTCAGTCTGAATTTCAGAGGATTATGGGCTGGAGCCTACTTTTGATTATAGTGATATAAAGCTGGAGTCCCCTGGCTTTGAGGGACAGGCCTATTGTATTTGCAAACAGACACATGTTTTCAGAGAGCGTTTTTGTTCCCAGCCTGCTGTGCATGTATGCAATCTTCCCCCACCTTCCTCCCTGGCTGCCAGCTCCCTCCAATCACTCATTCCGAGAGTTTATTTGTAAATGAGCAATGAACAGGGAGAGAGTAAATGATCTGCTGAGGGAACTGGGATGAACCTGATTAATATTCTGTCGTTTCTCCCAAGTCACAGGGTAGGTGACCACAGCCCCATCAGAGAAGTCCCGCCTGCCCGGTTCTTTGGAGAAACAATTATAAAATGCAAATATTGAGAGAACACCTCGGTATCTCGTAATCTTCCGTATTATTTCCTGGACACGGGTTACATGTAAGAAACAAAGTCAAATAAGCCTTTTTCTCATTAGCCTGGGGTTGCTGTTCAAATAAGATGGGGTAGGGCAGGGAGAAGGCTGAAGTAGATGCCCTTTTTCCATGAGCCAAAATCCACTGGACAAGAGTCAGGCCAGATACAGCCCAGAAACTTCTTACTTGCACCCTTAACTGACTGCCAGTGTTACAGCACTTCTCCTGCCAGCCACATCCTGGAAAAGCCTGTTCTCATTTCACTGGAGATAGAATGGCTTGAGGAGCTGGTGTCCAGTCCCTTTTTCCCAGTGTACCCAGGAAAAAGTCATGCAGAGCTCTCCCGTGCCTCATTTTGTTTCCCAGTGAAAACTGGTGCCACCCTGCCTTCCTCTCCTTTGTCAAGGTTGGGTTTGAATCAGAGGAAAAAACCCTAGTAGACTCTGGATCAGGACTAAGACTCTTGAATGAGGTGATGCATGTTAAAGTTATCAAACAGACATCCAAGGAAAAACCTTCTGGTATCACAGCCANTAACACAATTGATTCCCATTCTCTGGTAACACCATTTGGAAAAGAATGACATGAAGACAAGGAGAGTTTCATGAAGAAGTCAGTCCTGGACTTGTTTATTTAGAAGCTCTGCCTTTTGGTGGATGCTGCAAACCATGTACATTATCAAGCAGCGAAACCCACTCCAAATTAAAAATGCAATAAACTAGAATATATTGAGCAGTGTGACTATATTAGCCTAAAATAATCAAAACACAAAAGGAAAAGAAATGTTAGAATGGGTCTGTGACTTCTTTTTATGGCAGGATACTACTAAAGTGGTTCCTGAGTGGGAAAAATGAAGCTCAAGTCTCAGTTATTCATCCTGATGATGGGACGGTATTTTTGCCTTGTAAAGCTGTATCATGCTAATGCTATTGCTGTCATACCAATGAGGTTTACGGTTTCCTCCTGAATCTTCTTTCTGTTGTTCTCCATTTTTAAAAGCCTATTAAAATAACCAGGTTACTTGCAAAGAAGGATAGTCTGGCAGTACTCACACATGGATATGAGGCTCAAGAGATCTGGATTTGACTACCGATAGTCTCACTGGTCTCCTACATAAGCTTAAGCAGTGGCTTAGGTTGTGGATATGCAAGTGGGTTAACTCAGTTCAAGACAAGCTGTCTTCATTAAAACCCAAAAATCTAAAGCCTGCAAACACAAGATACAGGCTTTAACTGTTCTAGTTGTGTCCCAGGAATGACAAATTTACCCCTGGATTAATCAGGGATAAGCATTTCATCATCCAGAACATCTGCCTTTTCATACACCTTTTTCTCCTTCATACACAGTTGTGATGGGGTGATTTGTTAGGGTTTATACCCTGTATTTCATTTCTCAGTTCAGGTGGTGCTTATTCACAGTCCATCAGTACGCTATGTCTTGAGCTGGGAGAAACGTTTTCAGATGAGCAGCTAGAGACTGAATCAATTCAGAAATTCAGGGTGTTTTGGGTGAATCATTTCCATCAAAAAAGCAAAAAGTGAAAATCACTTGACAAGAGCCCTGCTGTGCTGATTCAAAGCTTTTGCAGAAGTTCCATTTCTTCTTTTGGAAATAGCAATTACACATCTTTAATCTTGCTAATTAATCTTTACAATAATCCTGGAAAACAAAACATTTTTTATAAACTATGAGTATTTCTTTAGTGAGGGGGTTCCAGTTAGAAACATAGAAACCCTTTCATCAACCTAAACTGACTGATTTTTTTCCTTTGTTTGGTGTAAACACTTAACAGAAAAATCAATTTTTTCTGCAAGGTCTGTGTTTTATGAAGTGAGAGCTGTAACACCTCTTGTCTGTGGGTCTGCCCTTTCCAGAGGCTGTGGTTACAAAAGCGTTTCTCTTGGCAGCTGCTCTGATTTTAGCTATCCTCCCCTAAGCACACAGTCCCCCTGGTCCTCACCTGAGCTCCCACTAGCTTGTCACCTCATTCCCACCCTTGGCCGTGCATTTCTGCTCCCACATGGCTCTCTTCATCACGATCCTTAAAGGGGCTATCAAAACCACAGAGTTGAGGTGGTTTAAAATAACCATTCCTTCCCTTACCCCTTTTTTAAGGTTTATTTTCAATCTGGATCAGTTCCCTGAGTGACTGATCAGAGAACAACGTGATTCACCAGACGGTTACGTCAACGCGGCTGAACTGGTACTTTACAGCGGTAAGAGGAGAGGTGCCACTGGAAGAGGGGAGTTGCAGTTGGTGCTGAATTAAACGCTCTGTAACGATGGGCTGCCACCAGAGCTGCGATTGCAGCTTCCTTCAGACTCCACTGACTTTAATCTACTGCTAACTGTGTGGGTTTGTCAATGCAGGATAAGGCTTTGTACAGACTATTAGATGAAGAATTTATCAAGTATTGATTTAGCTCCTGCTAGGTTCTCCAGCCTTCCCTGACCCTTCTGCTGCTTCAGTTTCATTGTTATTCATCTCTGAATAACTGTTAGTAAAAAATAGGGTTGGTAATTTGGGTTTGTAATTGGATCTGATAACTAAATAAGTAGGAGAGGGGAAAAAACCGACAAAAATGTGCTAATCATGAATAATTACAATCCCAAATTAACAACTCTATTACCTCTTCTCCAAAACAAACATGCCCCCCTTCAATCTTAGTTTCAGAAACTGAAATGTGTGGGTTGCAGGTTCCTAAACAAAACCTAGAAGGAGAGATCATTCTAGCAAGAGTCCTCGGCACTGAGACCTTTCAGAGTGAAACTACTGGACTGGAAACTGTCCTTGTCCCAGGTGCACAGCACAGAAGTGGTAGCTCTGGCAGAAGGCAGTGCCTTGAAACTCCAGCATCTACGGCAGACATGTGCTCTGCCAAGTTTTCAGAGATCAGCAAGAGCTCAGGGACAGAGTACAGGGGAAATTTCTGCAATGCCTTTCATTCCTTGCTGCAACAGAGCAAGGAAAGTAGGACGAGTCTGAAGAGTTCTTGTGGGAGAGTTAAAGGAGAACAGAAAAATCAACCCAAACTTCACCCTCTCTCACTGCAGCCTTCAGCTGCCATCTCAAGGTCCTTCCTGTCTGTCACGCTGAGGAAGTGATTTTGGAAATACACCTTACCATCTTTTACTTGTCTATCATATGAAGCGTGGCCTCCTGACAAGTTGCCTTTCATACAGTGTAACGTTCTCTTAATTGACTGATTGAGGAGAAGGCTGGGCTCTATGTGGGGTGGGTTGATCCCCAGAAAAGATCTAGGCTTGTTTTCACAAAGACTTTCTACATAGCTGTGGTTTTGCCACCAACAAGCAGCTTTGTTGCTATAGCCGTGACCAGCATGGCTGGGAAGCTGCCTGTACGGACTGGGCAAGGGAGCAGATATTTTTGTCCTTTTGTTGAGTCACAATTATGGGAATCTCATTGCAGGCATTCATTCTGTATTGTAGCTCATTTATGATTAACAAAATGGAAACTATTTCTCTTTAGAAATACAGGGATGCAAATGTACAAAACCAGCAAATTTTGTGCTGCTTATCTGAACCTCCGCCACAGAAGAATGTATTTACTGATGTATTTACTGAGTGCTGGTAAATGGTTTGTGAATTAATTGGAGTTGGATCTCATACTTTTAGGATTGGAAGAGGCCTTTTGTATGAAATGGTCACAATGTATCCTGCGAGCCCATTAAACTCTTACGGCTCCACGTGTCGTCTAGGGACAGAGCTGTGATTAACAATTTAGAGAGGGATCCTTGTCCAAAAACTGTTGCATCATTCAGGACTGGGGCATTGCCTTCTCCCAACAGAGAAATGTTACAGTGCTTTGCTATGAATTTATAGATGAGGTCTGAATCTTGAATGGTGCTGGGCAGCATCAAAACGTTATTTCCCAAAAGGCAAAAATATTTAGGTAGTCTGGAAATTTTTGAACTGCCACCAATACTTCCACAGCTAGGTGGGTTTAATAGGATACGCTTTAAAGATTCAGAAGGAGCAGTTCATTTGAAGGTTGATGTCACCTTGGCTTGAGAAAATGCCTTGATGTCTGACTGATATCCTTGGGGTTTTTTCCCCAAAAAATCAGCAATAGAGCCCTCTTTGCCCATTGCAGTGTCCTAGTTATGCCTATGTGTGACATTCCTAATAAGAGTTGTCATGCAGTGGCAGATCTGATCTATTTTCTTATGAGATTGCAAAAAAAGGTTTAACTACAGTTCAGTGTGTCTGACAGTATACCTCCATCTTTTTCCAACATTTTACATTGCAAGCGGTTGGCAAAGAGGCAAGGAAGCAATCAATAACGACCATACAGCACCCTGAGGAGCGATCTAAACCGTGGAGTACTGTTACCCTCTGGGACTTGCATGTACAGTACAGAAACACTGCAGCTGGGGGGGCATGCAGGTAAAAATCATTACGATAGATGTCCCAGAGGCAGCTTTTCCCAGCATCTCCTTTTTGAGAGGGAGGGGGGAAAAAAAAAAAAAAGCCACTCTGAAGCCTGTATACCTTTCCATGTTCATTTACAGTATTGCCCATTTTTTGCCTCTCCATTCACGTCTCCCTTTGGATTTCCTCATATGGACTTGCAACTGTTTTAGCTCCTAGTTTTGCAAGTCACTGGTTATTCCATCAAAATCCTCTGCTCCTTCATGTACAGAAGAACATTTTACTCTTTCTGCTCTCCCTTCGTTAATATACGCAGTGTCCATCTTATTGCTGCATCCAGCTACAAGTAGGGAATACAACAGTCGTGTTCATAGTGACACTCGGCAAAACAGGTCACCTGCTTTGACGTCTACTTCTTAGACCAGCTTTAGCCTTTAGAAATTTGCAATTGCCATCTCTCTTTTCTCTTGAGAACATTTTGCTTCCGCGTGTTGGTTCAGAATATTGTACATATGACACATTTACCAGCAGTTTGTTACAGTAACTCTATATATCCTGGGGCATCGTGCAAAGTCCTAGGCAGAATATAGAAAGACGAAACAAAGCTGGGATTAAAGCTCTAGAAATGCTTTCCTCTTGTTGCCAGAGTTGCTGTCCTCCAAGAACACACAGGTCTGAAGTACTCTGCGTCCTTACAGTGACCACAATACTTGCCAGTCTGCTGATAACATGTGCTGAGCAGGAGGTCTCATAAGTCTCTATGAGACATATATATGTCTCTATCTCTCTCTGTGTGTCTCTCTATCTCTGTATATACGTCTCTATAAATGGGAAGATGGTGTTGAAATGGTTTCTCAGTCCTCCCACCCTCTTTTTTTTTTTTGTGAAGCCCTTCTCCTACTTCTTATCCTATTCTTCGTGTTGGTTGCAAACTACGCTGAAGGAGTCTGCTCCTTGTCACATTTTAGGAGGAAAATGACATTGATATTGGACTAAATGCAAAAAGAGACATTCCCCTAGTGAAAACTGGCTAATTGATGTCAAATCAAATAACTCTAAAGAGCCGCGATGGCTACAAATCAGATCAGAGAGGGCAATACCAGTTCATTCTACTTCACGTGGGCGCTGTGCTTTGCAGCTTAAGCGACAGCACTTTGGCATTCAGGGCTTCTTTATAACCCAAACAAATCAAATCTCAAATCTTTTTGATCTTGATGCCTGACAATAGTTGATGATTAAAACTACTGCAGTGGAGCCTGGGAATGGATTATCATTATGAATAGCTGCAGTCTTGCCATTCCCTGTTCTCTTCTGTGGGTCTGGAGGCTCGAGGCAAGAAAAGCTGGGGAGAATATAATAGATGCTAACAAGAGCGGTCAAGCGAGACCAGGGAAAAAAATTATTTCTAATAGATTAATTTTAAGGATACCAGGTGTCTGTCTCTAGACCTCTGTGCTTTAGATTCCAACCTAAAAGGTAACAAAACATAAAGCACATTTTAAGAGCTAAAAGCTAGTTTCCCAGTTATGATTCTCTGAATTAAGACTGAATTATCCATTGGTCTGGACTAAAGAAGTGCAGTTTTAGACTGTATCCACTCACTGTTGCACTGAGAGGTGCAAGCTCACTCTCCACAGGTTCCTCAGGGCACATGCATTAATCTGAACTCCACTCTGGGCATTAGAATACGGTAGATTTTTTAAAGAACAACAGGGAGGCTAAAAGTTAAGCAAAAAAGAATTGTGAGCAGTGATGGCTGACAGAAGGAGTAAGAGGTCTATTTTTTTTTAAACAGGCGGCTCATCAATTGACTGATGAGGGGAACATATTCCTTAGAGAGAGTCATTTGGACCCAAAAGTTTTAGAGGGCCTCTGACCTTCTCTAATAAGTGTTGTGAGTGGGTAGGACGCAGGGGACTTTCACCCCAGAAGCCTCGTGACACATCAAAGCCCATTGTTTGTGCTAGCCAGCCTGCCCCAGAGGCCAGATACTGTGCAGGACTGCCAACACAACTGTGAGGCTGTTTTCAGAAGAAAAGAACCCAAATGGTCCAGACAAGTTACCTCTGTGTGGAAATGTCCCGTGTCTCTCCACCCTTTTTTTTCCCTGCACAGCGTAAGGCAATGCTCACACTAACTCTGAAGCTGATCTGCCCTCAGTAGTGGATATTCATACTCAAGTAATCCCGAGGTTCAAACAAATACCATTAAGAAGGGCTGCAGTTTTTCACCAGAAACAGAAACTGTCACACTAGAAACAGGTCTCAGGGAAAAACAAGCCTTCAGTCGGGCCATGGTTCTCTTCCTACCACAAGCAGCAATGGTTAGAAATCTTACCCAAAGCCTGTTTCCATCCTGGATTGGAGTGAATGCAACATCAGTAGGCACATTGGCAGCAAAATATTTGGCGCACACCACTGCTTTCATCCTTTCCAAAGCCCTGGAAGAGACTATTAATCTCTTTTTGCAGATCTTTCATATTAATAGCATGATGACAACATAGGAATGTCTGTACCTGTTCAGATCAAGGGCTGTCAGAGTTTTGTCTCCAGCAGTAGCCATCAGTAGGTGCCTAGGGAAGAATAAGAATGAGACAAGTGATTTTTCAATTTTCCCCACATAGTCTCCCTACCAGGCTATTTCCTATCAGGAGATTTCCTGAACCCGGTTTCATTTGCCTACCATGCATAGGAAAAAGGGATAATGAAGAAGAATCTTTCTGGAAAACAGGAAAATCTGCAAGAAGAAAATTCTTTGGATGTTTTTTAAGGCAGTGGACTAGATCTTCAACTGGATTAAATTAGCACAGTGCAGATGAGGCTAATTAGTTGATAGCAGTGGAGGTAAAATGATTCTTCTTCTTTCCAAAATTTTGTTGAAGTGTATATTTTACTTCAAAAAAAACCCCCAAACACTCAAACAACCAAAACCATAGACGAAAATCACTAATGAAAATCTTGGAACATGTTCCAGTTTTTTAATAAACCCCTTGCTTAGCAATGTTCTATTAGTCTATTAGGGAGGACAGTCCAAAGTATATCAAAACCTAAGACCTTTTGGATAGCATCACCCAGATCTGCTCTGTGGCTCTCATTTTATGCCAATTCAGTAAGAAGGTACCTGCTGTTGTTTCAGGAGAAGCATGCCAGGTTTTAAAGCTGGCTTTAATTTTTTCATTGTAGACTATTTTTTTTTTTTTAAAGAATAAAAATGGAAGAAAAGGTAAGCCATGTGCTCAGCTGGGCTTAGTATGAATTAACATCATTCCTTGCAGCAGGGACTTTGCATATTCAAAGACAGCCAGGCTGTAGATCGTTTTTTTTCTCTCTGCAGGATGATAATTAGTAATAAAGACTGAACGATTCCCAGTCTGATTGCTGACACACATTTACAATTTATCTCATGGCAAGCTCTGGATAGAGGACATTTTCAGAACAGATTGGGATTTAGGCAAAAGAGATTCATGTTCAAAGACATCCCTTAAAATTTAGTTAGCAGACAAGGTCCTAAAACTAAGATTAGCTTTTCAGGTTGGTTTTGGTATTAGTGAAATGTAAAATAGAGCCATTATATTGGAGGGTGGTGGAGGGGAAGGGTGGGGAGGGGTGTACATTTAGACTAGAGAGAGCAGACAGGTTGAACCAGATGGTGAAACTTAACAGTGAGAAAACAGCATAGAAGAAGACAAAGTTTCCCCACTGCTTTTCCACTATTTAGTTGTGGTACTGAGAGAAACACCAGCTTGGTTTCTTTATTATGCACCCATAGCATGAACAGGAGCTGATATGGCAGATCAGCTTTGATGCTGGAAACCATTTGTCATGTAAAAGCAAATGGAGACCAATTAAATAAAACTGGAAAAGAAAAAGGTGCCTTTTCTGCTCTTTACATTACAAAACAAAGTTGATCTGACATATGAGCAAGAAATCTTACGCTGCAGACTAGTCATGGGTGGCAAAACGTAGATGGACAGGAAGAGCTTCAAATGATCATTAGTAACATGACCCAAGTAGAGTGGCTCATAAAAAGACTTTCTTTTTTTTTCTTGAGAAGTCTGAATTTTCAACATGGCCAGTGAGCTTGGCTTTGAGGAACTCATCGCAAAGAATTTAAAGGACAGCATGCTAAACCCACCTCAACCTTATACCATAATACTGACCTGGAAGGACCTTCATTACAAGTAAGTGTTCCTACAACATTTTATTTCCAGGTTTGTTCAGTCATCGTGGCCCGTTCAGTCCTTGCTCCCTCTGTCAAGGTTATCCATGACAAGAATCACTTAATGTCTGTGTGTGGTGGTAATTTTTGTGACTTGGGAATATCTTCAGCAAAAAGATACTGAAGATATCACATTCTTTTAATAAAAATTGTTCAGCCCAAAGCAAGACAAGAGTTACCATGTGTGCTGTGTCTTGGATGCGGAATACTGGCCTTTGAAATTCTGCAGTGTAGAGCTAACAAGCCTGCCTGGTGATGTGGTGTGAAGGGGCAGTGATGTAAAGATCATTTTAAACATTTACTCTGTTTTATTGCAGTGAAGACTTTCCCTTCCCCAAAATTTAAAATTTAAAATGTGCCTCCACTGAGCATGAGGGCAGTGCTTTTTGCTTTCTGAGATGGAACAGAGTATTTCCTTGATGAAAAAAATATGATTTTGATTTTAAGCAGTAGGAACATTTTCCCATTGCATATTTTTCATGCTGTGGAAACTAACCATCCACCAAATATTTCAAATGTGAATTCTCAAACAGCTCTGCTGAAAGACATTTTCCTCCTCATTTTGTATTAAAGTATAGCCCTGAATGTTGTGATTCCAAACAATACTCTCCCAGCATCCCCTCCTCCCAGATATCAGGGTATCATCCCCAAATCCCCTATGCATAAAGGAAGTTTTTCATTCCACTTGTAGAACCTGAAAAGCAAGAGGATAAAGTTAATGGGCTGGAAATTAACAGAGAAAGAAAAGAATGACATAATTTCATTTTTAAACCTCAAAANGAAGGGGATTAAAAAAAAAAAAAAAAAAAAAAAATAACATATTTTTTTTTTCAAAGGTAAAAAGGGGGGGGGGGGGGAACAGGGAGACAGAACAAACTTAAGGAAAGCACATGGTTCATAGACATACATGAAAAAGTACAATGGCACAGACTCCTTCATCTAGTGAAAAACCGAACAGGCTCCCTTTAGCTTTGGTGTATAACACTGATTTACACCTTCTAAGAATCCAGCCTGGGAGATTAGTGGGGCTAATTCCTCTTTAAAAGAAGAAAAAAAAAATCATTTGCCTTAATCCGTTTAACATTCAAACATCCCATTAACCTAAATTAAACGCTTTCCTGTAGGTTTTTAATTTAGCACACTGACCCCCAAAATGGAAAGGCCACTTACAATTACAAACCCCATAGTGCAGCCACCGCTCTCTCCGAGTTGCAGTCATCCTTATCATCCCAAACATGTTTCTCATCTTGGCAAGCAGGAAACCTTTTTTCTGTGTGTATGTGTGTGTGTGTGTGTGCCGGCAGATTTTCACCTATGTGCTTTTCTGTTAATGTTCATTAATTTATGTGGCTTTGGCAAACTAATAAAGGAAAGGAAAGGGGATATATGGCCATTATTTTATTTCCTGAGGGTTCCTGGGTTCTACAGAAATGGTCCAAAGGGAGAAAAAACACCTGTAAAGTATGCACCGTGAGGACAGCCCGGGCAAGTTTCCCTGCATCGCCTGGCGGCTCAGGGCTGCCCTGTGCTTTGCAAGGTGAGGTTAGAGTTTAGGCAGGAGGCCGCCACTGAAGGAGCACGTTTAGTTTTCCTTGAAGGTTTAACAGAAATCTCTCAGGCAGCTCTGAGCTCTGCTGAAAAACAAAGCATCGGGGTGCTTTTCATCATGGCAAAAGGGCCTTTCGAAGAGAGACAGGAGCAAATGCTTTCAGAATGGCCATGCCATGTTCCTGCCATGCAAGGAAGCTTCAGGCACGAGCATGAGCTGCGGAAACAGTCCTGAAGCTCTTGAGACACAAGGAGGATTTTATGCAACTTGTTGGTGTGCCTTCACTGACGATGGTGCCCTGCATTATGCTGGAGAGAAAGCATTGCCTAATTAGTTTCAAAGGCGGCCCAGTGATGTTTCAATAAGGGTAGCTTAATTAACGGGAAGGTGTGTGCAGAGATAAGTTTTTAGGTACCCAAATTATCTATCTGGTATGTTTGCTCAACTCTCTGTATGGCATATGCCTCTGGCACACATTAGTCCTCTGGGCTCAACAGGCCGCTGAGTGAGGTGAGTGATGGGAAGTGTCCTGTGTGCCCTCACCCCGCAGCTGGTATGAAGATAATTGTAATTATGGGGTTGTATTCGTCATGCAATGCAACAGTGTTTGGTGAAGCTGCCGCTGTGTGCTCAGTCAGGTGAAGTGTCCCACCAGGCTGTCCATCCACAACAGGTCTGCCGAGCTCAGTCGCTCTGGGGTAGCCTCGGGGCTGACCTACACAGAGTCAAAAGATGAGAGTTTCTGCCTGCTATTATAAACATACAAACAAACAAAAAGATCAAGCACCTATTTTCTGACTAAAGATTAAGTCTCATTTTAGGTACCTAAACCAAAAACTGAGATTAGCTCCATGCTAATCCAGGAAGAGCCAAAACTCTGGTTTTAGTTTTTGAGTCGCTTGCACACAGGTGTCTGAATGTATCTCGGTATTGCCAGGGCTGAAAACTTGTTGTTGGTCCTGCACCTGAGCCTGAAAAAAGTTTTCCTCTGCCTATGGCCTCATGGACCCAAACACAGGTTATCTACCGAAGCCAGAGTTGGTTACTGAGGTTTTTTGTAAAAGATGGTGTGGTACCAGTGTCTGCAGGGAGCCTGCTGCCTCCTTCCCTCCTGTCTGGTCCTCCCCACGGTGAAGGCTGTGTTCAATCCTTGTCTCTGCCTGTGAGGAATAGAAACCTGCCTCTTTGCTAGCTCCCTGAAAACGCGCTGCACATTTTGTTAGACCAGTCTGGGCCATTTGCACCAGCTACGGAAAAAAAGTTATTTCCACTCTATGGAAAAAAAGTTATTAAGGCAGAGAGGAAGTATCCTAGAAGAGGGTTTCACTCCACAACAGTCAGGGGATTTGTGTCCCAAAGATTGCATACCACAAGGCACTCGGACAAACTCCCTTTCTCCTTCCTCCCCAATGGTTACCCTACAGCGAAGAGCTGAGCTCGCTGTCTCTGACCTGACAAACCGTGGGTCTGTCAGGCACATTTCTAGCTCTGTTTTCACCAAGAAGTTGTGAGCCCCAGTGGCAGGTAGTACAGCAGAAGCTCAGGTTATCTTGGTAGTTATTAACCTTTCAGAGCAACTCAGTTGTCTATGAGGAAGGATTATACTGAACCTCATGACACCTACCAGAAGGGCAGCTCATCAGAACGAAGGTATTGTCCCTCACCACACATATCCACTCCTCTTTCCAACCCCTTCCCCATGGATTGGTGCAAGAATACCGGCGTATCTTCTCTTATCGAGATCAGCCAAGCGATTCAGGGCAGAGTTTAATCCACCGAGCAGAAATATGTCTATTATTTCTTAGTTTCAGCTCTCCTTTTAAAATAAAAAGGAATTGAATCCACCAAAATCCCAGTGGATCCACCAGCCTCCCAGTCATCTGTCTTAAGAGGGCATGAAATGAATTTAATCTCCATAGATTGTATTGCACACTGCATTGCCAGCTGTCTTCTAGCAGGGTCTGCCGTTGCTCAAAGGTCACAGTACAAATCCCTTGATTAAAAAACAACAACAAACATGTTTTAAATGGGTAAAACCATAAGACGCTGCCATAAAGCAGATTATGTGAAGTAGATACTGTTAAAACAGTTTAAATGCCGCTTTCAGGCATGAGTTTAGTTATCTCAAAGCATATTAGAGAAAGCAATAAAATTTAATGGCCAGCAGTAAAGTGTTTATGTGTGGCCCTGAACACAGTATTGCCCAACTGCAGAACACGTTAACTTCGCCGCACGGGTCAGTCATATCCAGGAAAGGGAGTTTGGGCCCTGTTGGAGTTGGCATTAGATCTGCTTGGGGGGAGCTCAGCAGAGAGACCCCAGAGAGCCCACAACCTGGGAAATGAGGAAAGCAGTGCCGCTGCGGGGCTGTCAGGGCAGCAGCTCTGGCTTCCACCCCTCCCAGGAGCTGCTTCAGTCAGAACGTCCCTGTGTTGTGTGCGTATGTGTTGAGACACAGCCCCAAAAAGGACAGCATTGAATTTCAACCTAAAAGCAATTGTTTTTCCAGCCTGGCGTGAAGGCTGGAGTTCTTCCATGCTGACTTACATAGTCTGGAGGATCCTGGTTTTACGAGGTAATTGCAAGGTCCCTTGGCTCTTTCCTCGGTTATGTTGTGGTGCATCCTAGGACCTGCCAGCATTGTGCCATGCTGGAGATGGTGCTGACGGTCATTAGACATCAGCCGCAAACGTCTGATGGACCAGCCCTGGGAATGCAAACCTGTCAGCGCATATGGACACCAGTAAAGAGGGCCTACACAAAAGACAGGCTCTCATCCTTGCCTGAAAAATAAAAAAAGAAAACAGGAAATACATGACATTTTGTGGGTCACGTTTGGAGTGAGTATTTGCAATGACAACAGAATGAGAGGCAGACAGTAGGAACCCATCTGGCCAAGATGCCAGATTTGGATTCAAAAATCTGATCTTTTTCTGATCTGTCAATGAATGTGATGTGCCACACTGCAAAAGTCACTTTACAAGTCCCCCCCTTCCCATCTGTGTTTATATTTAGCCTGTTGGATTTCTGTTCTTCCATGCATTTGTGTAGCACCTAAACATGATGACCTAGCGTGCAGCACCTAAGCATTTCCATCATACGAAGAAACCTCGGTCTGTCAGTGCGAGAAAACATCTGGAGTATCATTGTCTGAAAGGTGTTACATAAAGATACAGGAGGTGGATTGTAACGTGAACTCTTTACTGCAGTCATACTTCTTTGATAAATCCGTCCTGTTTCCAAAGCGAGCAGATATGCTTCTGGCTTTTTAAGGTTTCCTTTTGCCTCTTCTTAAGCATGCAGGTCTCCCCGAGCTTTTGCCGCAGACAGCAGGCCATCTGGTTACACCTGGCTGCACGGCTGCCTGATGCTGCCTGCGTGGCTGCTTGGCCTTTTCACAACCCAAGGGCTTCATTTAATCTCCAGGGCCGTGTTCCCTGTTAGGGACAAAGCTCAGCAACGGCTTGTGACACAGTTAGTCACGCGCCTTATTCCCAAGTCTGGTTCCTGGACTCTGTTGTGTTGTTCCCGTGCTCTTGCCCTTCCGTCAGCTCACTGGGAGCCCCGGCTCTGCAACCGGGAGAGTGCGATATCCCACGGGAGAGCTCCTTCTGCTCGGGCACAGAAAGCAGTGCCCTCCCCTGCCCGCAGCGCTCCAAACCAGGGGGGGATGCTGGCACATTTTTGTTAGAGAGTGGGCAGAAAAGGGACATCGAGAGGGGCAATTCAGAGTCCCCCGCTCATCCCAGCTGAACCCTTAAAAAAGGTAAGTAGAGGGGAGGAGAGGAGAGGAGAGGAGAGGAGAGGAGCTGGAACACTGCCATAAGTAGCAGGCAGTGATGCATATTCAGGATGACTGGAGCAAGCAGAGATGTATGCGTGAGCACAGCTTTTCCTTTTCCTCAGAGCATGCATTACAATATTCCCTAAATAAGTAAAAAAACTGGTTTTAGTCAGTTCTATTTGTTTTCAGCTGGGAGGTGTGGATAGGCAAGGAGGTGAGTAGGAAGGGGGCTTGCATTTTAATTTGCAAACTGGCTAACTTTTTATGCTTTAACCTCCCTGATCTTTGCTTCTCTCCCAGGACTATGCTAGCTTCTCTTGCAGAATAAAACAGAGAAGGGGTTGTGTTATGCTTACAACATTTTTTGCCTTCATTTTTTTTGGCGCTGTTTATTACCAGTCTGCACAGCCCAGGTGCCTGGGGGAGCCCTCGACAGGGTCTGGTGAAGCACTTCAGTGAGATCTGCTGTAGGTTCTTTCACGTTGGGCTGGACTGGTGCATTTGTTCTTTATTGGAATGTTCTGTTATTTTAAAAATAGGAGCAGTGATTCCTGCAGCACGTCACCGCCATGTATTGGATGTTGTTCTGATGTTATACCTTAACCCCAGAGCTCAGAGGTACTGAAGAGCATTCAGTGTACCCCCTCAAGGGGAATAAACCAGTCCTTAGTCTTGCTTCAGGATACCCCGTTCATGAAACTGAAGCGCTGTCATCATTGCTTGTCAATATGTTGCCTCGGACTGTACAGCTGCTGATTACCTCCGGTTACGGCTCAGCCCGGTTATACTTAAACTTCATTTGACATGTGCAGAATTTTGCTCGTGTACCCAGCAATGCAAGTTGCTGATTATTACACGGCTGCTAGGTTTGGCTACTTATGAGACTGATCAACCAAGCCAACAAGTAATGAATTCTCTTTACAGCTTGCTGTCCTCATTTGGATAAGCAATTGACTAAGCAAGAGGCTCTTTTTTAATCCGTGCCCATAGTGCACAGCTCAGCTGTTACTCCTCATATGGTACAAGGGAACATCTCACCTTTTTCCCATCAGTTATGCACTGCTTCCCTCTCCATCGTGTCATACCTAGTTACTGCAGCAAGTTATTTCATTCTTTTTTCCTCATGTTTTTTGAGCAGAAACTTATGTGCTTCTTGGCTCAGGTGGATGAACAATCCCCTGAAATCACCAAATCCTAGGCTCAGGAAGCAATGGGAATATAAGGCTTTGAGGCCACCCATTTTAAAAGTGTCCTGTGTGAGGTGAATGCACATCTTTTCGCTGAATTTTAGTAGTTGAGCCATAAACAGCTTTCAGTATTAAGGGTGCTACTCCATGAGTTTCAAGAATTTTTTATAATGCATCTTAAAAAAGACCATGTCTGGAATGAGGTCTGTGTTTACTGGCTCTATAGGAAATATAGGCTCTTAAAGCGTTAGTTAAATCAGGCATTTATGACTCCCCATGTATTCTAATCAGCCAGATCATCAGCTAGTATAAATGAGGTAAGACTCACAAATGCCAGTAGATATTTACAGATCTGGTCCAAAGGTCTACCCCCCCACCTGTTCTCTTCTTTCTGCTAGACAACAAAAGACTTCAATTTTTTTGACCAAATACGTATGTGTATTAGAAAATGTATTAGAACTTAGGAAATTACAATGTTGGAAAGGAGATGAAGTTTGTGTGTGCAACAAAATTGGAAAGTGAGAGGGGAAGGGAAAGTAGGGAAAGGGAGTAAAAAAGAAAAAGGAAAGAAAAAAGAAATAAAAATTCATCCTTGTTGCATAATGTACCTTGTGGGGATTTTTAAGAGCAGTGGAATTACACGTTACTTATTGGTAATCACATGTCTAACAAGCTGTTCAGTATCTGCCGACATAAGTAGCTAAAGGAAGCAGGGGTATTTCTCTTATCAATATTTAAACATCCTGTAAAATCCCTGCTAACTGGACTATTGGCATGCTAGAGCTGTCATGGTGCAGGTCTAGCTGCCAGACTAGTATGAAGAACAGAAGTGCGTGTGTCTGTGTGTGTATATACGGTTTTGTCCCTCTTTCTCTTTGCTTTAAAGAGAGACCTGGGACACTTCAACCAGGTCTGTGCAGAAGAGTTCTATCTGGCAAATAGAAAGGCTAGGACACTTTTTCTAACAATGAGAGCTGAAGTACAGGCTTTTTCTGCCTATCCCAGTGACTCCAAAAGTATTAGGAACCTTGCACACACCCTGAAAAACAGTAAAATGGACAATGAGATTATTTTAAAAATCCATATAGAGGTTCCTTTCTGCTTGAGCCAGGCCCTGAAGCATTAAAATTCAAATTTCTTAAAAATAAAGAGCCCCAAAATCTTACTTTTAAAAATAAATTAGTGATGAATTTCTAATAAAACAAGAATCCAGAAAAAGGGGATTTAAGGAAATAGAACTACTATACAGTTCCTAGTAGAGTAGAAAAATAACCACCAGCCCCTTCAAGACTAGAAACAGTGGGAGAAAAAAAAAGAAATTGTATTGATTTTAGGGATGAATACATTAACCCACACATTATTAAGGAAACAGAAACAATTTTCTTGCAACTGTAATGAAGGGTGTAGTTGGATGAGTTCTCGTGAGCCACTTTCAATTAGTTAACACCAGTCAGCACCAGTTATTGGTTGTTTAGCTGAGATGAGACACTAGGGGAATGGGAAAAGGTGTTCGGTTCGGTTGGTATCTAGCTTATTTTCTGAGTTGTGGACATAGCCCTGGAGGATCTACTCTTCTCAGAAACAAGAAGTGTTGGGGAAAAGGGAAAGGGCAGTTGTTAGGACTGAAGAGTAGAGATAGATATTGTCATGACTCTTCACATCACACTCTGCTACCCTCTGGTGTGTGAGCCCATCTCCCTCTGAAGTCACTAAGAATACTTGAGGCTCCCTTTCAAGTTGTAGGAACGATTAAATGAAAGGTGCTATGACCTGGTTTAAATGGACAGTTTGCTACTACAGAAGAGGGCAATCTTCCTTCTTCCTTCTGCTCCTCCACCTTCTGATTCTTTCCCTGTGCCAATTCACGTCACCCCTGCTGAACTGATTCAGCTCTCAAAGCAGGCAGACAGCACCTTACTTTTCACTGCTTGTGGCTTTTTTGATCACCTGCTGAGCAGAATCAATCCACCGAAGGTCAGGTGAGCATCAAAACCTGTGCAGATAAGCAGAGAGACCATAGAGGACCACTGCCATTTTTTGGTGTTACCAGGAATTATTCTATTTGCCTCACCTTACTGCATCTTAAAGAACAGAGCATAAGGCAGCATTGGCAAATATGGGAGGGCTGAGGGAATAGGCTGGGGGGGTGTGTGTAGTTGGAGTTGTTTCTGAAGGTGGCAGACTTCAGCGAGAAGAGCTGTCACACCTTAAGCTTTTGCCTAGAGGTTGCATGCTCTGTGCTAGCTCTTGAGAAGGCTGTGATCATTCTTGTCTATTGCCACGTAGCATAAATATTGTATGGCTGCACTATAAGATTATGAAATTATAATAGTCTAAGCTAGAAAGGAAAGTTGGCTGGATGTGAGGAAAATGCTTTAAAATTAAGAAGACATGTTCTGTCAGTGGATATTGCTAGGAGACTGACTCTGGAGGCTGAAACCTTTTTTGATTCATGTTGGTCACCATTGGGTGAAAACTACAGTCCACACCTCAGAACAGGCTGTTGTAACAGCTTAGAGCCATCAAAGAGAAGTTTGATTCCTGCAGTCTGATTTCCCTGATATCTTTAATGGATTAGCTGATGTAATGACAAACAGGGAAGGCAGCAGGATTTCAGATGTAGATAGATGTCCACTAGGAGTTTGAATGACTTAATCTAATCCTCCTACAGAGGACCCTATCCATAGCAGAGTAATGACTTCTGAAACTAAATCAGTTCTTGAACGACAGGTTCTTGCTTAAGTTCATGACTCCAGTGCAGCTATCCTTATTTACACAGTAGTTCCCAATTCTGTTTACAATTAATCTAGCTTCTCTGTTGACACTAGCACACTTACTCATGAAATTTTGTAAGTAAGAGCACAGTCAGGCCTCTAGAGAGAAAAATCTCTTTATTTCCTGGAGCCACATATTCCCCAACTGCTTGTTATTTCCAGCATCTTCTATTTCTCCTGTCATGAAGGTACATTTCTCACTATAAATTGACTTCATCCAATCATCTTTCTGTTTTTCTGCCTCTTGTCCTATATTTGTTTCCCCAAGAACACACTCACTGCACCCATTACTGTAATGATTTAATGGCTTTTAAATCTCTTCAGCCCTCATCAGTGAGCTGAATGTTTTTCTGCTGCAATATTTAACACAACGGTACTGGAGGAGGGGGTGGAATAAAGGGAGAAAGGACACCTTACATTAAACTCTTCTCCAGGAAAGTGACTTTTACATAGGGTTCTATGAACTGGGATCTTCTACCTTTCCAACTTACATAGTCAATTGTTAAATGTTGGGGGTTTTTAATATTTTAATTGTTAAATCTTTGTTAAATTAATTGTTAAATCATTTAATTGTAATTATTTGTTAAATTTGTTAAATCAATTGTTAAACCTTTTTTTAATTCAATTTCAAAATCCTATTTCTAGAGGGAAAAATAAAAAAAGCAATGTGATCTGCCTTCAAGGAACTAATCAAAACTGAAAGTGACTGGGAGACATATGGGATGGCAGAGATTTCACCTCATCTCGAAGACAGACAGAAGTTAATGACAGTACTCTCTCTTTGTACCTTTTTCTTGGCATCTCTCACATACATTTATATTTTGCTTCCTTTCCCAGTGGGATGCTTATGTTTTGAGAAATTAGAAAGACTTTTTGTGGAATAAATATTTTCCTACCCCTGCGTATGTCTTTGGCTATTTGCACATTCCTCTATAAAATAGCAGCTCCCCCTCATGCTCTCTCTCCACGGCTGTGCCTGTGCTGTCGGCTGTGTGACACATAACGCAGAGGGAAATGCAGGGCATCCTTGGAGGAGTACGGGCTTTAGAGGACTGCAGTTCAAAGCTCTGTTCACAACTTACTGCAAAATGCTGGTAAAAGAGACGTCCTCCACTGGCTCTTCTAGAAATCTCCAATAATCACTCATCAAGATCTTGGTGGTGCAGGATATCCAAGGGACAGCCTAGCAATGCCTTCCATCTTGTTTAGGTATTGGCAATGTCTTGCAAGGAAGACTGTCTCCTGCTGAAATATCCCATTTCATAAAGACTGCAAGTGTCTTTTAGAGGTATTGAAGGAGATTCTGCAGTGCTAAGAATGATATTCAGAGAGACAGCTGGATGTGCTAAGTAAAGCTGAGATCAGGAGATATAACAGGAATTCAACAATGGGCAATGAAACCATGTGTTACCTGAGATTTATACCTTTCTGCAGCTCCTGTATTGCTGGTTTTACTCAGGAAAAAAAAAAAAAAGACCCCCCCAAAAGTGCTGGGTAAGATATACTGGTGATGGAATCACACCTGGCAATTCTAAGGATGCTGCAGAGGCTGCTGCATCCGGAAAATTATAGATGTTCCTTTAGCAGCAGAGCAAGCTGTTATACTGTTGTAAAATAGCTTCAGGACCTTGCAGTTCCAATCAAATCTGCAGGCCTCTCAATTGGTGGTGAAAGAAGATTGAAACTGGAGTGGGAATTCCCCCTGCCCAGGGGAAAAGAAAGCTGCAGGGGCAGGAGAGAGTTAAAGCAAAGCTCTCCTCTCAGCAGAGGGTGAGGTGTTCGGATCTCCCAGCTGTATATCTTCTGGTCAGTCTTAGCTGCTAGCAAGCTCAAATAATTGAAATAGACAGTTAAATGAAGGAAAAAGTGAAACCTTTTTGGAAAGCTTTTTGGCTACTAGAAGAGATGCCCCATAGCCAAAAGCTGTAGCCATGATAAACTCATTCCAGTCTGCCTTAGTAACCATTGCTCTACATCTTCCTTCCAGAGCTCAGACTGGCCTTTTGCAGCAAGGTGGTACAATTCATCACTGATCTTCCAAATCTTGCTCAAGCAGCGGAAGCTGGGAATACAGAAGTGAGTGCTTTTGCTCTCCAAAAAGACTGCCAGAATAAAAGATGTATTGAATGTATGCTTGAAACAGCCTACTGTTAAGGAGGAGCTCATGGCATAAGAGCTCATGGCATAAGAGCTCATGGAAACGAGCAACTTGACTCTTATCTACTTGTTTCACTCAACAAGTGACTGCTGGGAGAATGCATATGAACTTGCACAAACAGCGTCATAGCAGAGGTTACTGGTATATAATATAAGTCTGAGTTCAAGTAAGCAAAGCTTTAGTAGGCTCTTGTCAGGGAAGCAACGAAAAGTTACCATTTTCTGAGATAAGGGTGGTCCTGTAGCATATGGATTGTTGAGACCACAAGAGATATGGATCAGCTATAGAGACATGTGAAGACTTCTGTGTCCTGTAGTTAAGAAAGTCGGTTCTGTTGGTGTAGGGAAACAGTTTTTTTTAGTATGCATCTCACCTAATCTATTGATGACATCTGTTTTAGGATGCCTGAATTTGGTTGGATAACCAATGTATCAGAGTAAGAGAGCTCTTCCTGACTTCAGAAGCCTAGTGGGAGTACGTATGCTATAGTAGAGTCAACTAATTACCATGACGATGGGAGATCCAGACCTCACAACCCACCTGTTCACAATAGCAGAAATAAATCCTCCTTGCCAACAGTTTATATCCACAGAAACATCCCAAAGCAGCACAGGAGTGCCAAGGCACACATGCTTGAAGCCATCAACAACTATGCATTAGCAATTATTTGTGGTTTTACTGTGTTCACCAATGTAACTGAGCTCCTAACAAAATCTATCACAACTATAATCTACAGGACTGCCTCTTGTTACATTATCGGGCTTTTAGAAGGGGAAGTGAATAATAACTTCTCTCCTTCAGGTTGCCTCATAAATTTATACATAAACAACCTTTCTAGAAACTCCTTTTTTGACTCAGAAATCTGGAGAGTGCTTTGTATAAATGTTATTCATTGTGAAAGCCCAGAGGTGGAGCGAGAAATAGAGGAGCTAAAATCAGTCACTAATTTTGGATGATCAACTTGAGAGTGATAGCATAGGCTGTATCTGTCTGCAAATGAACAAATGAGCATCCACAAAGTGGACTCCTGAATCTGAACTAATCGCCCTGAGCCCTCTCAGCGTGAGAGGAGAGGAACTGTGTGCAATTTATCTCAACATAAAATAGACATTTAGAAGAAGTTAGATGGATTGTGTTCCGAATGTGTATTTATTTCTCTCCACTGACTGTGAAGAAGGTATAATAACTAGCAGAGGTAGAGCTGTTCACACTGTACACAGTTAAAGTTAGGTGAGGTGAATCACAGCCCTGGGTCTAATCCTGTGAGGAATCAGAGTTTACATATTTCACTGATACCAGCTATAGAGGATAGGTGCTTCTGAGAAACCTGGAGAGCAACAAGTGGGTTCAAGCCAAAAATGGAGACACCCTTGATAGGTAACTGTTCTTGGAAATTGTTGGACTCAAAAAAGCACATTAAATGTTCTTCATCTCACAAGCATTGTTATTAGTAGTGGAAGGTATTCACATTGGTTTGCTTGAATTGGTTGACTGCATTCTCTAATGCACCCTCTTGAGGAACTTCTAGAGAGATCCCAGCATATGCATCTCCTATTTTATGTGGTGTGAATGGACTTCAGAGGGAACTTTGATCCCTCTCACCATCCACAGCAACTCATTGCAGTGCTACAAGACAGCTGGGTCAGTCTCAATTACTTCATATCAGATTCAGTTACTTAATTGGAGACCGTGCTGGAGGAACTTTGTGAACTTGCAGCAAAAATAGCCCAATTAAATACACTTTGCTTCTGAAAATGGACCCAGTATATGAACTAGCCATCTCCTTTCTCAGCAAAACTTAACAATAACTAAATGAAGCTAACATTTTCCAACTCAACAATTCTCCAATACACAGCATTTAGGTAAGGAATAAAAAAGGCATTATTAACTGACCCAGAAATTATGACCAGTGCCCAAGAAATAGCCCATTCCTATCAAGAGGAGGAAATGCAAATTGTTCGACTACAGAAAAAAAAAAAGGTGATTGAATAATTAGATACATTCAAAAGCCTGCTTATGGGAGAGGGAACTTTTCACCAGAAGTGCTCAGTGACCAAAATGGACTCGCATCGATAACTATAGATGCTATTCTAAATCTAAAAAGATGCTTCTCACGCCAATATTTAATCAAAAGCAGGAGAAAATTCAGGAAGAGCCCACAGTCTCTGCACTGATTTCAGTGGATCCAGTTGGTAGCTTGGATATAGCATGGCTGAATATTTCAGATTGCACTGGGGCTGAATTTAAAATTTGTTACCATGGAAGATGGAGAGCTATCACATTTGGGTGTTTTCTTGACCACCTCAAATGAGAGACCAATCACAAGGTCGGGTTCGAACTTGTAAATTAGGTGCATGAAGAAGAGGAACTGAGTGGCAAGAAGTTCTAACATGCTGGGTAAGAAAATGAACAGAAGATGGCCTGCAGTCTCATTCATGGCATGAAAAAGCAAAAAAGTGGACACTGGTGCAATATCTATAATATTAAATTAACATACCCCTTATGTGGAACTAAAGCCAGAAAGAATCGAACCACATTTCTAACAATATCGCTAAACTCTCTTACCCTGCAGAACTAAGATGGCTATATCCAAAATTGTTTATAGCAACTGTCTCTGATCATCTTCCCAGAAACTAGAAATAATTTTGGAGAGTCCTAGATCACCTATACCAGAAACAGGTCTGGGAATGTTCCTTACCCTTGTTTAATCTACTGGTACAGCCAATTGCTGGGGTAGCAGGAGAGAATTCCCAGAGCCCACACCAGAACTGTGACAGTTCCTTCTGGCTCATTTAATTTCTGTTAACAAAAGCTTCATGATAGAGAAAGCACAGATGCAGTGTTGTTTGCTTGACTGAGGGGAAAGATGATTGCAGTCTGATAGGGAACCCAAGCAAAACAAATTTTTAAGAAGTGCAGTCTTTCCAGGACTGCAGCTTCAAGTAAGAGCTGAGAGGTTTCAAAGAAAAAACACACAGCACACCTCTACAGCAGCCTAATCCTGCTTATCCTCTCCCAAGTCTACTCCCTCTATTCCTTCTCCAGGAAACACTTAATGGGCCAATGCCACCCCAGAATCTGAAAGAGTTTCATGCAAACCTCAATAGCGCTGGGTGACTTAAAACAAAAAGGCTGGTAGCATTATGGGCTCTGAGTGAATTCCTTGATAAACATTTCCCACTTTGTCTTCCTTTCAAATCATTCACTTTAATTAGTCCAATCCTATCCAACAAATTATTCACTCATAAGCTTTCTCTGAGGAGCATATGAAAGTTAATTTCAGCCACTGGATGTAAAGATTTATATTCCTGCTCCTTGTCATCACATACTGAGGTCCTTTCTAATCCCACTCAGCCACTCCACTTTCAGAAGGGTAAACCACCCCCTGCGGGCAGAGCACGGCGATCCCAGATTTATCCAATATTTGTGGAGCCACCGCGCCGGCTAACAACAACCTGTGGTGAGGATGCTTAGTTCGATTTTCCACTGTTCGCTTCAGTGGGTGGGTTGGATGACAGAAAATGTGTTCTGGTTCTTTTTTGTAGCTGTCTCAGATCAGACAGAAATGACGAGGAATTGGAGATTAGCACCTCGGGACAATGAATAAGGATCAGCAAATGGAGAGTTAAGCACACATATGGACAGCTTCAGAGGCACTTTTTGCATTTATTTTGGTGCTTCTCTCTTCTGATTTTAAAAGGTAGATGTCAGATTTCCTTTTATAAATAAACTATCTATTTTTACATTTCTAGGCAGAGAAGTTGCATATGCATTGTCAGGAGTGTACTACAAAAAAAAATCCTAAATAAATTAAGATGGCAGAGTAGTCAGTGTTTGGAAATCGTATATTATATAAAGGAAAGCTTCACAAGCTGAAGGAAGAAAATGAAAGGATTAAATAGATTCACCCAGTTACACTATTCCTTTCATTGGGAGCAGAATTAGTCATCAGCTAATGAGAGCTGACTCTGGGGTCTCTAACACTGCTCTGTGACCTACTCAGTGAATGCATTCATGCTATCTGCTGGGTACGACAGTGATGCCAGGAAGGTTGTGGTGGAGAAGGAAAAAGCTGGAAAAGGATCATGCAAGCTGTGGTTATAATAAATGCACCTATACACAGGCATTTCCTACCTGGTTGTGAAGCCTTAATGTTCTTCATGTAAGGAAGCTACATTTTCTCAGCTGGCTTGATAGCCTGGGTTGGATTAGGGTCCCACCACACCAGCTCATGGAAGAGCCTTTTCTTACCTCTGATAATTCCTCATCTAAAGGGACAAAGCACACAAAAACTGTCAGAGGAAGAAAACTGTCAGGAAGAAAGAGGTGAAAATTGTTGAAGATCATACAAACCTCCTCCCAAATTAGTGTTTTACCCACTGAGACATACCAGCTCCTAAAAGTATGCATTAGGCCATCACACAAAACCCCCTCAATCCTGTCCAAAAGACAACAATTGTTCTTTCTCCTCCTGTGCCCTCATTTCTCCTCTTCTGTCCCCTCATCTGATAGTTTAATGGCATATTTTACCCCATACTGATTCTCAAGTCTCTATTTTATTTCTCCCTGGCCTAGTAACAGCATTGCAAGGCTCACATTTCAGTATCACCCTGTGGAGAAGCAATGCTGATTTGCTTTCCTTCCAGATGTGAAGCAACCCGTTTATGTTTAATATTCGCTCTTCAGTCACACAGCCGCCTGCATTTAACTACATTTTTATGCATTATAAATGCACATACATTTGAAAGAATAAAATTCCCTCTACCCAACATCACTCTAAATGGAGCTGAGGTGAGCTCTTGTTTTCCTGAGGCAGCCTGACATTTGAAGATCATTTTTAACCATTTCAGTTTTGAACTGTACTTTTTCACTTCCTAGCTCTTTGTGTTGGTGGGTCTCCAGGCACTTCCTAAAATAGGCACTGAGTAACCCTCCAGATAGTGTGCTAAGGAATATAAATGTAACTTTTATCAGAGGTGGAAAGTGGCTGAAAAAGAGAACAGGCAAATTTATGAAAGATCTTATAGGGATTTAATGTCAGCTCCCATGGACACCTGATGCCCAGGTCTCTGATCTACACTGTGTCCTCATAAGCAACTGGCTCCAAGTAAAGGCTCCAAAATCTGCTTTCCTTCTTGGACTTGGATGATAATGGATCAATATGCTACACACACACACAAAAACACACACACGTCTGCACCTCTAATCTGGAACACTGTCATCATGGGCTGCTATTTGTTTCTAAGCATCCTGATGTCAATATCTAGTGTGGGTGACTTTGCTGTGTGGGGGATTGAGTCACCCAAACTGACCAGAGGGTGGTAGCAAGCCTGGGGGTATCTCACAAACTCACTGGAGGGCTCAGGATTCATTCACAAGGCTGTGGAAGGAGCACACCTGTAACCCTGCAGTCCTTTGCCACCTTAACTTAATTCTCTGTCTTCTTCAGTCAAGTGAAACTCTTGTGTCTAGAGCAAGCCTCCACCAGCCCATGCTACATCCGCCTAGCTGTAATAAATCATAGCCTAACCTGAATGTCAGTGTCAAGTGTCTAGGCTCCAAGGTTCTAAAGCGCCAGAAGAGCAGGAGATACTGGCTTTGTGTTTTGAGCAAGACACATCTGTTGGCATGAGTCCAAGTCTTCTGCAGCCCCTGCAACTCCACTGTGCACGGCACAATGCTCCTTTTGTCTCCATGTGGCAGAGACAGGGATCATTTATCAAGATTCATACCACTACAAAACTTTTGCTGACAAAAAGGGCGACATTTTCTAAAGCAAGGCACATCTCATTAGCCTTCTTAATCCATGTATTTATGGAGAACTTGTTTCTGAATGGACTTTGCAAACCTCATTTGCAAGTCACAATACATGGTGAATAATTGCAATTACTGTCCACTTAATGAGACAATGATGCTTTGCTTTAAAAAAAAAAACCCACACAGAACCTGTCTGCCTTCAAGTGTGTGCATGTGGGGTAAAACCTCTCCAGTGCTGGTTAGAAAAGAATTTATGGAGTGTCAGCCACTCGTCACATGATGTGAAATGTGGTATTTTATGGACTGACCCTTTTAGATCTCCAAACCTAAGCAAACTTTTTGCTTAATCAGAAATCAGAGTAGACCCACTACAGAGCATCAAATGGTAATGTGGCATTGACTATTCCCTTTCAGTCTCTTTAAAGATAGTGCCTCACCATGACATTGTTGGCTTTGATTTTTGAAAACATGCAGAGAGAAACTGCTGACAACAGATACTGCCATAATCTAGCAAGAAAGACTGATTAGAAATCAGTGACATGGATTTCAACAAATAAAGCATGACCTGTCTTGCAACAGCGAAAGGAATCACTGAACAAGGTTCCTAAGGATATGGTAGATTTACCAGCATACGAAGCCTTGAAATTCATTTGTTTTCAGCCATAGCACTTCATGCAATTTACCACATGGGCACATGAACACTTCTCCCCAGCATAAGGGAGTGGGAGAGACTGCACAGCCAAGGACAATCAGTTTTGGCAGTNACACTTCTCCCCAGCATAAGGGAGTGGGAGGACAATCAGTTTTGGCAGGGTGCTTACGTCAGATGAAAGCTTCCTGCACCCTGAGGAAGCACAGAATACTTTGTAGTATAAATAAGATTATTACTCTTGAGGAGCTTATTCATTGTGTTTGGAATTCATCCCACACAGCTCTGGACGCCTACATCTGAGGTAGTTACCTTAGGCTTCCATGCTAATTACTGA
This sequence comes from Anarhynchus alexandrinus, assembly GCA_008711295.1. NCBI lineage: Eukaryota > Metazoa > Chordata > Aves > Charadriiformes > Charadriidae > Anarhynchus > Anarhynchus alexandrinus. Next base: position 2,091,058 of record VUYV01000011.1, on the reverse strand, counting down.
AGGAAAAATAAGCCACAACTCATAAGGCTTGGATGAATCACATCTTAGAAATGTCTATTTCTCTCCCCTGACTGTCAAGGATGTTGAGGGTGGCTTAGAGATGTCTGCTTTGTGAATCTCACCCTTTGTGTCTCTCATGAACTGGTAGCAGACACAGTGAGGTGATGCTAAATAAATTCCAGACTTATTGATGCTCCCTAGGATCCCTGAGGTCATAACTACCCAGTTCCTACAAGGTACTTAAGAAGGTCATTTCCTGCAAGACTTCTGCCAAATTCTGTTGTCTGGTGCAGTCAAGGAAGTGAGACAAAGCAGTATCTTCTGCTGATCTCAGTTGAGCCATGACTTCAAGCTGGAGGCAACAATTCAATGCTTTGAGGTAGATACACATAGGGACTCTTTTATAGACATGACTGGATCTTGTCCACCTTGCTCCTAGGCAACTGTTTCGATCTGGAGTAGAGCCACCATGGTCTTGATTCACCAGCTTGAAAGCAAGCCCTGCTGCAAGAAGGAAATCTGGAGTGGATCCCAGCAGCACAGTCCATCCTAATTTCTTAAGATGTCAGAAGGGGTTTCTCTGGGATAGATATTATGAGCAAATTAAGGATGTTAAGGACAACAACATCCAGTCAGAGAGTATAGAAAATGGGAGTTGCTAGAAAACAGACCCCTGACATCTTTGATGACCTTAAAAGAGAAAAGCAATGTCTTTCCTGAACACATGGAAGAGAGGTGGGAAAAAATGAAAAAGTAAATGGCAGTTATTTCATTTTTAATCTTTCTAAATGCAATTTCAGTATGATACGAATGATAGCAGCATGAGCAGAGATTGTTACTTTAACAGGATTATTGTCAGATGCTGGCTGTGTTTGTACTACAGCAATGAATTTCCTGCAGTGTGGATACATTTCCATGTTTGATAAGTTACAAAGACTGCTAAATGTATTTCATTTTAGATATCAGGCAGTCTCTATTTTTCTCCTATTTGAAAGATTATATCTGTGGACATCTCACCCACAAGGCTGAGATCCTGATTATAAGTTCTAAAGGCAGTTTGTTAAAAGTTTGTCACATGGTGTTGATTCACTAATATCAATCATGTGTGCATGTAAGTACCTGCCTTGAGGAACCTTTCTTACTTCTCTGGTTGGAACCGGAGACGATGGCCATATCTCTACTTGTAAGTCTTAAGCTCTATGAATTCACTCAAATCCAGTGTTTAGATGCAAACACAGGCTTTAAGCTAGGCTGGAGAAAAGCTGCAGCAGGACCCTGAGCCTTCCTTACACCTTAGTATAGCTCCAAATGTAGCTTTTCCTATAGGACAGAGCGCCCGCTTGGTGGCTGCGGCTACCCTTCGACATGAAGTCCTCGTTGCTTTGCGATGATGCTATGGGGGCAAAGCACCGGGAAGAAAAGTCAGATAGACATTTTCCTCAATGCTGTTTGTCACAAGGGACCGTAGGAGCCGTGAGGAGCTGAGCCTGCAGGTATCCAGTGTAAATACACGGTGCGTACCTCTAGATTGCTCTCAGACTCTTTCACAGGTGCCTCAGCTTTGATATCATTTCTAGTGCCTGATTTCATTTCCCTGAACTGGCAGGCTGCCAATTAATTCTTTGTAGCCTGTATTTAAGCAACAATGATTTACAGTTAAGATGTCTCAGCTAATCATAATGTAATTAATAGTCTGTAATGCTTTTATGTCTTGGAGAAGGAAGCATTTCATACCTAGGAATTTTGGCTGTACTGCAATGATGGACGTTAGGACACCACTTTTTTTTTTTTAAAGCTATTACCTTATTATTTTGGAAACTGAGAATTTCAAAGAGCTTGAATGTAAATTTGACATTTTGATACACTGCTCGTTACTGCAGCATATTCAGCTCTTAGATTTGATAAGTAAACATAAACCAGTTGAATTTCCTTTGCCAGCACACTGTGAAATTTCCCACTAAGAATGCAGCAGACAGTATCAAATATATTAATTCAGCATTTTTGTATGTACACCAGAACGTGGGATAAAAAGAAACTCACTGTGCTGTGAATCAAGACCGCTCTCTGTTCCTACCTATTTAATGGACTATCCTTGTAACCTGGAGGAGCCCCATGACCCCCGACACCAGGAGTTCTTCTTGAGAGCAAGAGCAGAGGTGGTTTGGGAAAAGCAAGGAAAGGGGACTTCAGACAGCCACAAAACCCCTATGAGAGACAAATCTAAACTTCAGACAGCCTGTGGGAGCAGGATGGGGTGCAGTCACCTTTCCCCGGCAGAGCCCAGTGTAGGCAAACCTTTCACAGGAGCAGCACATCTGCGAGACCATCGTCTGGTGGATCAATCATGCCTCCACTGAAATCTTCAGAAGTTTTACAGTGTAAGCAATGCTGATTATGGCTCTTCTAATTGTTCGTAATCCTGATGTCAAAAACACCTGTGTCCAGTAAGACCACCTGCAACACCACTGTTACATCTTCTGGACAGAGGGGTTTGGAAAGGCTGTGGTGGAAGGCTGTCTAGGCTCTTGCTAGCACAGCTGGTATGATTCTGCTGAGAAGGGGACAGAGATTAGAGACACGTCCTGGGGAACTTCATAATATCCTTTACATCATGTAGTGTCCCGAGATACCTGGCCAGGCTCAGGGCTGGATGTGTCAGCAGAAGGCAATCCTAGCCAGTGCTGTAGGCTCAGCCCAGGAAAGTGATTTCTGGCAGGCACCGCTTGAAAACTAAGCTCTGGGCCTTTTTAGCAAGCTTTGTTTGGAGAGAAATCGTGAGGAATACCTTTTCCTGCTGTTTGATGGTTGACCTTTGGATGAGGCAATTGTTGCAGCCTCCCAACTGGTTATGCTAGAAAGCTATCAGCTGAAAACTTGCTGCCTCATTAAAAAATGGTGAAGTAATTGAAGACTGAACTCCCCTAGAACAACTTCAACTTGTTTGAGAGATAATTAACTGAAAATGTGTAAATAGTTTTTACATTTGTTTCTGTTAAGAGAAAAAGAACTACCTGGATGCTTTATATTTTCATTTCAAATAAAGCATTCTGTTACAAGTTACAACTATTAAGGGATGGGGGGGGTGTACATGTATTTTAAAAACACAGAATAAAACCCCCACATATCAAAGCAGAAGCAAAATTCACTACTGTGTATACAAAATTCTGTTATGTTGTCATAGAAATTCAAGTAGTTTTTCCATCACAAGTCCTTCAATTAACACTGATAACTGAAGGCCTATAAAGAACCCTACAAATAGGTTTCACATCGAAGCTTGCAAAGTGTATAAGTAATGTAAAACAGTCATCTGCAGTTGCAGTCTTCTGTCTTTGCATAAAAGTAGCGATTCTTTCTTTCAAGTTCCACAGCGAATGACCACTTTTTCATTTGACACATCTGGAGAGTGTACAGTAGCACTCTGAAAAATCATTCAGTGTTATTCAAAAAAACATTAGGGATAAGTGAATTTCAGTCCATGGGTCTCTTGGAAGCTGGATTTGCCATCTGGGCTGTGGATGATTTCATTAGGAGGTACACTGGCTCAGATGAGTCACACAGGGCCTTGTAGCTTTATTTGGGACAAATGTAGTTATTACAACAGAGCGAGAGAGAGATCACATCCCTGAGTCTTTGATTGTCTCTGGCCTGATATGGGAAGGAAAAATACAGTTTGTGCTGTTCAAAGAAATCAGTAAAAAAGGACTTTAAGGGAGTTTCTTTCCTCTTGTCAGGTCTGATCTTACTGGAGGCCTCAGTTCTACTTAAAAAAAACCCAAACAAACGTTTACATTGATGACATTTAAATTAACCTGTCTTTACTTCATGCGTGTGTGTCATTGAACAAGGATGTATTTTCTGCACAGTGGTGGATACTACCCTTCAGGTAGCCAGGAAGGGGGGACACAGCCATGGCACAGGGTGACAGTTCGGGTCACTACCAGTCAAAAATTGTTTCTCATTCACTCTGCTGAACTGACCTCCCAGACTTAGGACTCCGATCTCGAGTTCACAGACTTGACTGAGGACTGAATGGTTATCAGAGTATTTGGTCCATGGTGATGAAAAAGGGCTCACAGATGGCAGTTAATCACACCACCATCTTGCGTGCAAATAACCTCTGAAATGTATGTGTTTAGCCACACCAAACCTACGGAACAATTAAGCTCAGGTGGACCTTTGATTAAAAATAACTGGAATATTTACAAATGCAGAGACGATACTTTATATTTTTACAGCATAGGTGGCAGAATTACAGATTGTTTCATTATTCCAGCATGAAAAAATTAATTAAGAGCAATTTAATTAATTGCTACAGACCCAAATTAGTAGTCTGTTAGTGCCAGGAGTTTTGGTTTCTTCTTTCTAATTTTCTTCCAAAGCTGTAGAGTTTTCTCTCAAACGCTCAATCTATTCCTGGGCAATACTGTTAAATTTGCACACTAAAAAAGAGCAAGTTAAGCAATAACTGCCAAGGAAAATTAACCTTTTTCTTTTCTCATTTACTGTGGGTCATTTTCTTCTCCCCTCTCTTTCATTGTGGTATTTTTTCCTTGTGCACTGTTTGTCATGGTTGTTGGGCTCCAAACTCTGACAACAGCAGGTGGGATACAGCCCTCTCATTTCTTTAGGGCATCAAGTGCAAGTAGGCATCCAACCCACTCTCTGAACCTGGCAGACTTGTGTCTGCTGAGAACCATTTCCTGACAAAATGTCTTAGCTACTCAAACAAAGCAGCTTGTATAACTGGAATAAAAATAAATTCTGGCAACCCTCTCCCACTTTCTGTGGAGGGTCATGAAAAGAGCTCTGCTCACTCAGGTCACAGTGCTTATCTCTTTAGGGCTGGAGCATAGGAGAAGACTTTACATTTTGTGGTAGATCTACAGCCTAGATTAGGAAGGTGAAGGTCTTGAGCTTATTCACAAAAAAGCCAATGATTTCAAAGACTAAGAAAAAAAATTCATTATGTAAATAACCTTCAGCTATTATGCCTACCCCTGTGCCAGGAGTGGACACATGCCTATCACTACAGTTCCCAGTCCAATCCAATGTGGTACACAAACTGGTCTTTGCCTGCTGTTCAAGACAACACAGGGGAGAGAGCTGGGATGGTGCCAGGGAGCAGGGAAATGTGTGCCATTTTTTTACTTCTGTGTCATGGCAGGAAACTGATGATGGATATGTAAGCACGACAGCATCCTAAATACCCTGTGCAGCTCCTCTGGAAGTCAGGAGCCCTCTTATCCCTGATTTCAGATCTGAGGAAATGTGGCAGAGGTCTGATATGAATATATGCAACTCTGGTACCCACAACAGGATATTACTGCTTATCAACAGTGACAACTCCGAAAGTCCCCAGCTGGGAGATATCTAGGTTTTTTTTATCAATAAATCCTTGCCTTTGTCACATTGCTTGTTGATATTATCTGCCTGTAACCTTGGCTAAATCTCACACATAAGGTCTAAACCTAGTAGTCCCTTGAAACACTGCATGTAATAGCAGAAGTAATCAGGAGGACTCGAGGGTGCTCCTCTTATTGTAGAGCAGCTCAGCCAGGGCACCCATATTAGAAACAGGAGACTTGGGTTCAGTTCATGAGGGCATCTTCTCTAGAAAGTCTATGTCTGTCTACACTTTCCAATTCCGTTTTGTTAAGGAAAAAGCTTGGGGAGGAAAAAAGGCAACAGTTTCTAATGATTTGCCAAAAAGGGAGAACTAGAATCACCAGATCCCATTATTTAAAGCAGTAGTGGCAGAAAGAGAAGCTCTACGATCCATGCTTATGACTGCAGTCAGTCCACCCTCTTTGAGGTTTCAGTACAAGTGCTAGCTGCTTGCTTCAAAAATAAATTAATCTCAGTTTCTAGCTTAAAATGTAGAGGGAGCTTTTTCTGACCTAGAGAATAAAAGTATGAAAACAGTGTTAGGGTGTGCTCTTGAAGCTCACATGCCAACAGTATAGAACTTATGTTTATTACTTTAAAAAATTATCTTTATTTAAGGAAAACAGCAGTGAAGCAAGCTTAATTCAGTGGGAAAAACTAATGAGGTAGCTGCCCCCAGGCTTCAGCTTTAGAGGTTGGCACAACTAAAGAGACCTGTTTTGAGAATATGGGAAAACAAAGCACAGGATCTGTCTGGGAAACCAAGCACTGAACAGAAAGTATTATTCATTTGCTTTTGAGACATAACTACAATATTGGATGGTGCTTCCGTCTCATCATGCCTCTTAGCTCTAAGTCATTTCCCAGCTACTGGATTGGAAGAAGCTGCTATCAATAAGGTAGCTGCTAAAAGGGACAGTCCTCCTGTTTCATGACTCACCTGGATGGTTGAACCCTGCAGGTTTGTTGGCCCAGTCATCACTGGTCCAACACAACACACAGTAGACACACTGCTGACTTCACTTCATCTAAGCTCTGCCATTAAAGTCAGTGCAACTTTCTGGGGAAATGTCCATCCACTGATTAAATTCTTCCCATTTCATATATCTTGCAGGTAAATACACAAGGCATCCTAGTATTTAAGTAGTATGAAATAATGGCAACTATCATCTTTTCAAGTGTGAGAAAGACGGATGTACTTGAATTCTTCTATATGTCTTTGAAGCTACAAAAGAAATCTCTATTTATCAAGAAACATGGTTATGAATATACACAGTTCATAAGATTATTCCAGTGAGTAATCCTTATGAAATCAGCAGCAAAACTCTTGACCCAAATGAAGCTACATAGACATGTAGGTTGTCATCAGGTTAGGCCATGGTCCTGCTAAAATTTCTAAGGTTTTGTGGGTGGTTTTTCCCTGTACTGGATGCCCAGCTTGAAACTCCACAAAGCAATACAGTCAATGATCTAAAATGTCTGATGATCAAAATCATGTATAAAATATGATCTTTTATACATCTGCATAATTTGTTAATTTCGTAGTTAGGTTGTCAATATATCTGTCCTGTAATTCTTGAAAACAATCTTAGATAATCACATTATTCACTCAAGAAGGGCATCCCATAATTGTACATAAAAATTATTGCTCAAGAGGTTAAGTCTGCCAATAAAGCATAAGAGCCAAATACTCCTTTCTCCCCCACCCATTATAAACCACTGGTTTCCCTCCTTCCTAATTTTTTTAAATCCTACTTTCTCCAAAACTTCAATACACACACTTACAGTGATTAGTTTTTGAGATAATCCCAAAGTCAAAATGTCACTATTAAGAGGATGAAATAACTTTCTGCCTGAAGAAAGATATCTTTGCTTCTTCCAGCTACTGCCTCAGTATTGCAAGATCCATAAGAACTGAGGCATCACGAGCAGCTTGAGAGAAGAGGATTCAACGGTCAGCTCTTCATGCCAAGAGTTTGGCTCTTTTTCAGGGGGAAGTGATGCCTTAGCATAGGCCAGTGAAATTATTCAGCTGGGGCCATGCTGCAGGGTTTAAACAGAAGGTTATCCTCAGTTGCCTAAGCTTTAGGGTTTTGGAGTCAGGTCAATAGCACTCGGGTAGACTCTCCATTGAGTTTCCAACCAGTAATGGCTTGGGCTGAGATGTATGTCCAGGGGGATGTCCAGATGTATATCCAAGGGGATAGACTCTCCAGTGTGAAAAAGGAATTTCTCACTCAGGCTCAGAAGCAGAGAAGCAGGCTTATCATAGTGCAGAAACTCACTCTGCTCCCTCCTCCACCATGTTCTAGAACTGACTCTTAAATCACCCTCTCTGCTCACCCAGGGAGCCCCCCTCAGCCTCCTGCTCCCACAAACCAGGGCAAGGAGTGGCAGCCCATTTCCATACCACCATCATCACCCTGTCCTGTATTTGACATTTGTCTTGTTTCAAGGCAAAGCAGCCAAACCAAAAGAAACTTTTGTGCAAGAAACAAATCTCCCAAAGGGATACACAGACATGGTTGCCTCCTGTTCACACCTACAAGCAAAAAGACATAACTAGTCTGCATTTCGGAGAACACATCTAGCACATAGACATAGTAGCATCACAAGACAGAAAGAAAAGATACAACACATGGCACCAGCCATTACCAAATCTCCTCTAAATACCTATAAGAAAACACTTCCTTTCTTCACCCTAGAATATTACTTACCTCACTTGCTGATCTATCATATCTTGCTCTGCTCTTCAGTGAAAGAGAGGAGTTGGGCAGCACAACTCTGTTATCTCCCTGCATGCATTACTGTCCACCCCTCTACTCCTGGGAGGGAGGGAGGAAGGACATGGTGCTATCCATTTATAAGCCATCTTTACAGGCTATTAACTCAGAGTCCACACCAAGTTTAGTAACATCATTGCAGGTGTCCACCACACTTGTTTGCATAGCAATTGCTAAAAATACCATTTTTTTTTTTAAAGGAGATTTCTTTTCCTAGGGTTAGGCTATGAGAAAGAATCTGTTGCAGACTGGGAACAGAGGAAAGAAACACCAAGAGATTGGTGCAAAGGAAGGATTAGAAAAAAGCACAGGAAAACTAAACTTACCCTCTCCATAACAAATATCACATTTGTGTTTCTCAGCCTCACTGTACCTCAGGTTAAATGCCATCCATGCATTTGTACTCACATCCAGTAAAGCAAGAGAATACAAAATACTTATAGTGAAGACACTCGGTTCAATTAGCATTGCAGGCAAAGTCAGCCACCTCTAAAGGCAGAGCTCTGCACTACACCTGCTTGGCCACACGGGCTGCTGCAAATTGATCGCATCTGCCCTTAATCAGCAGATTTGCCAGGTTACCGAACTTCATAAAGGGATCCAACCCAATTCCTGAGATTCCCCAAACTATTTAAAGGGATAATATGCTCTTTATATATATATCTATGCTTTTATAATATATATAAAATATATATCCTCTTATACATATATAAATGCTTTTATACTTATATGTAATATATGCTCTTATATGCACTCTTCAAGGTTTTCAGTGAAGAAGGTCCCCACATGGGGAAACCATGGTTTAAGAAGGCAATTATCTTTGCTTTATTCCACACAGGATGATTAGGACATCAGTATCCTGATTCCCAGCCAGGATTTCACAGAGGATGCCCTGTCCTGCTGCAAACCTGATGTCCTCCACAGAAGGCAAATGGACTCGCTCATCTCAGAGATGGGTCTTCAGCATCACAGGCTATCTGCAAAGCTGTTTGGAGGAAAACAGCTCTTTTCAGTGCTCATGCTAAGGGTATAAAGGACTGTAATCTGGAACATTAGACAAGGACTTAAATCCCTTGAAAGAAATTAATTTAAAAAATGCATTTAAGGGATTCAATTGAACTGCACCTTGGAAACACATCTCCCAGCACTCGAATGGCTTGGACCTGGACCTGGCCCAGGATTCCTTCACATTTGAAAGTATGAGAGTTGCTTTAGTCATTCAGAAAATTACTATCTATCAAATGACCACATCACAAAACCTCCTGACAGGGTAACACACTCACCACATAACAAAGATGCAGATTACTGAAAAATGTTGTTGTCAGAAGACTTTTTCCCTCCATATTGAATAGGTAAAGGTCACTGGAATTGGAATGGGGTTTTCCAGCTACCAGACTATGTGGCTGAAGTCCTTGGACACATCCCCTGGTGTATCCCACTGTGTTCCTGACATCCATAGGGAAAAGTGTTTTTCTATTTAGGATGCAGGGCAGGTGAGCAGTGGTTGAAAGATGATTGCTTGCAGCCCCCCACACAAATCCACAGTATCAACAGCGTTAAAATAATACAAACATCATTAGTGACAAAGACAGATTTATTGCCTCCAGCCAGACTATGCTTGTTAAGGGAGCCCTGTACAGCGCCATAACGGGATATGAATTCTAATAAAGTTTGTTTAAAAATGCGGTGGTATTCCAAAAGCAACTGTGCAAAATTGGCAATTCTGATTTTAACAAATCTACTCCTTGTAACTCCTCAGAGACCTACAGGTTTGCTGTGAAAGGCCCTTTTTTTGCTTTTTTAAACACCTCTTACTAAGAACGCAGCAAGTCGGATACTTTCCTCACTCCCACTCCCTGACATTGCGGTTCTACTTAAAGGAAACAATTGTTTATTTACATTTGCATATATTGTGAAGTTGCCCAAATACGCATGCGTGCAGAAACCCATGTAGAAAATTTATTCACAGTAATGAGGCGTAAGCCATGCTCTAATCCCAGAAGAGGAAGGTTGCTTGAGTTTCTTCACCAGAAGGTCATGTTCACTTTGAGATGATGCTGTTGGAGCTCCCACCAGTGCTACATTTTATTGGAAAGAAATAGAGTGGATCTGTACTGACAGATATCCTGGGAACTCTGTCTAGATATACAGTACTTCTGGGAAAAAATGGCCATTCTGCTACTGAACAATTTAGTCTGGATTAGCCCTCAGACGTAGAAGGAATCATCATAAATGGCAATTATGAAAGACAAATGAAAAGACAAGGACACAACCATACTGAGTGCAATGAATGTGCTCTGAGGACAGATAGAATCATCATAGAATCACAGAATAGTCTAGGTTGGAAGGGACCTTGAAGATCATCATGTCCAGCCATCAACCTAACACTGCCAAAACCACCACTCAACCATATCCCTAAGCAGCACATCTACCCGTCTTTTAAATACCTCCAGGGGTAGCGACTCCACCACTTCCCTGGGCAGCCAGTTCCAATGCTTAACAACCCTTTCTGTGAAGAACTTTTTCCTAATATCCATCCTAAACCTACCCTAACGCAACTTGAAGCCATTTCCTCTTGTTATATCACTTGTTACTAGTGAGATGTCGCTCCATCCCCCCTTCCAAAACAGAATTTCAGTCTTTGTCCCAACCATGGATTTTATAGGAGGACAGAAACCACCACCTGGAGCTGAAAGTAAGAGCCTGCGGCGTTTGGTATGGGATTTTTTCAATAATATTGACATTAGAGGTAAAGGGGAGAAAAAAGATGTTCACGGAACATTTAGCAATGAACAGCCAAGTGACAAAACTTCACCATGCTACCTATGGTGTTGCTTTGTGGGAGCTGTTGTTTGGGAGGTAAAAGCCATGGTTGAGCAAAAGCTGCTACACTGCAATGCCATCCCCACCCTGCCCGAATCACAGGACAGTTTTACCAGTCAGAGCTTCTGGACTTCAAGTGTGATTGTGGGAAGCAAAGTACAGGGGACAGTGGATCAATAGGTTAGTTAAGTAAACTGGTTCACTTCAGAAGCTTCTGAGGGAACAGGAAATTAAAATAGGTCTTTAGCCTTCTCCATATGGGAATACGGGTACAGCCTTTGAGCTTGGACCACACCAACATAGTAAATAAGAAACTGCTGCATCTTTCTTTATACTGTTTTGGAGAGTGTACTTGAAAGAGAGGAAGATGCAAGGCTCATCGTTTGATTTTGTGTCAGGAGAGGTGTGTTTCAGACTTCAGAGATGCTACAGAAGCAATTACAACGGTAAATAAAACTATTATTAAAAACCTGATGTTTTTAACTGCTATTTGCGTGTAATCACTCTTAAATAAATGAAGGGAAAGTAAATGTTAGGAGAATAATTTGCTGCTAATCAAGAGTAATAAAGTGAGCAGCCTCATTTCCTTTCCAGACTTCTCTGACTTTAATGCTGTTTTATCTCTCAGAAGTTTGACAGAGGGAGGAAGCAAAAAGCGAAGTAATGCTGTGAGGGGGGGTGCGTGTGTGTGCAGAAATTCTGGTGTCTTAGGACCCTGGATCTTGTTCTTTTTTTCTCCCTTTCTTTTCCCAGCTCTGATACAGCTCATTTGTTCAGCTGTGCCTTTTGACAGACTGGGATGGGAAGTAACACGATGCTGAAGACTGTGCAATCCTGGAAATGTTGGCTTGACCCTGAGAAACACCCTTCCTTCCTGGAAACTGGACCATTCTCCAAGGAAAAGTTCAAAAATGTTTTGAAGGCTGATGCAAAGAGTGTCACTGAGTTTGATGAGGTTCAGATCACCCCTGCTCCCTGCCTCTAACCACCTAACTTGTAGACTTTCACTTAACAGTCGGACCATAATCTATTTCTAGAAATGTAGAATAGGGAAATGGAATCAACCTCATTTTCATAATGTAATTTTCATTGATTTTACAAACTGGAAGAGTGAGATTTTTCTCCTTAGGCACCCATATTTGGGATCTAAGTGGGAATTCTATTCCAGGGTTATAATGTTAGTATAGTATCTGACACAACTAAGCAAAAGTGACCATTTGGCTCAACCCTATTGAGTCCCTATAATGATATCTTCTGTGTACAGCAGTGATGAAGGCACATAATGCTGTATAACCACAGGCAAAAACATTTATGGACGGGTGCTTATTATTCAGTTCTACATTGTGCATCTAATCATTTTTGAATGGAAAAGAAAATTCAATTCACTCCAATCACAATACATTGTTGCTGGTAAAATTGAATATAGCTTCAACAATGAAAAGAGAACTGCCAATAAATCTATGCTGGATGTAAACAAGGGTGGAGGAAAGTTTCACAGTTGTTACACAGTATTTTAAACAAGCAAAGTTTGATTTTGATAATGACTCTACTCTCAAAGCACCTCATTCTTTTTAATTTATCCTGTCATTAGCCCATTCAGGAGGAATAATACTGATAATAAAAGAGGAAACACGGAGATTAGATATTTCATGAGAGTGCTACAGCACCACCTCTGAACTCCCTCCTCCCTGTTTTTCTGTACACCCTCCCTACACCTCTGCATTCACGCTGTTTCCAGCCAGGGCCGGGCTGCGCTTACTCCAACACCGCTCGCATAAGACTAAGTGGGGGTCTGAAATGCAGCATTAGTGACTAATTTGGGTGAGGTAATCCAAACCAGCCCCGTGCAGAATAGCCAACAACAGACAACTCCAGCTCCATCTAACTATGCGGCATGCCAGAGGCCACAGAGAGAGTAAGGTCTGGGATTCAAATCGCTGCCTTCCAGCTCCATCTGCTCTTTTTGTCACTTGTTCCAGCTTTTCCTAAGTACTCCTCCAAATAGTCTTGTTCCTGAGCTTTCCCATGGTTCTATTCCTCTTCTCTTCCTCTTCTGTCTTTCATCTACCTTTTTGCTGCCTTTGGTATGTCCCAGAAACTTCCAAAAAACCTGTCAGTCATATGTGTCAGGGTTTGGTCCAGGGCCAGATGCAACAGGGCTGCCGACAGTTTAAAGAAGGGGAAGGAGGGGCTGTGCTGCAAGGTGACGGCTCCATCCTTACTCCATCCCACTGCCTGGAGCAAGGACAGTGAACAAGATGAACGGTGAGGTGATTTTTCTCTTAGATTCCTGTGTAAATCCATTTTATTTCACCTCTTCATTCAGAATTTGGTATGGGCAGAAAATGAATCAGAAGGTGGAAGATCCAGTATATTTGCTGAGGAAATGTGTCACTCACGAAATCAAACATTTTTCTGACACTTTATAATGGATAAAAAACCATGTAGAAGTGAGGTCCCAGGGCCCTGATTTGGCAGCTGGGACATGACCCTGCAGGCTGATTGCCCTCAGTGCAAAGTGTTGGGAGGGCAAGCAGGGCTGAGACTCCACACCCCAATCAGCAATGGGTTTTCAGGGTAGGGGGTGTGAAAGGGACTAGACCGGGAAACTCTCATTAGGGCACTGTGAATAGACAATGTACCTTTGCACTTTCAGCTATGCTCTGGAGCAGTATAGGCTAATTGATCAGTTGATTAGTGCTACAATGACATCTTGCTTATTGTGTCAGTGAATGTCCATAAAACCTGAGTAGAATCCAGTTTGAAGAAAAGCTGTTATTATTTTACTCACTCTGGCATGGAATAAAGACAGTGAAATAAATATGCCACCTCTGTATATACTGACCCCTTGACCACAAGACCTTCTTGTTTCATTCTTACCCTTGAGAGGAGGAGAAGTAGAACTAGAACAACAAAATTGGGTTGTGGGAAGGACTGTGACGGGGAGAGGTGGACCAAATTAATCAGGAAACACTTCAAGCCAGGTGGCTCCACTGGATGTGAGACCTTCCAGGAATCAGAGGCTTCCACGCATTTTGACTGTTAAGCTACCAAGGTTATGAGAGACAGAGAAGCTTCCATCACTCTTCTCAAAGTGGTCACAGAGACTTGAACTGTCTCTAATATAACATCTTAGGCCAAGCATTTTAGACCACTAAGGAATTCTGTGATTCATCTTCCTGGAATACCTCCCCTTCTCAGTACACCTTCAAGTGAACATCAACTTCTTTGAATCATACCACAGTTTCATTCTGGCTTTTTCTTACAAAACAGTTTCAAAGTCCTACAATGACAGAAATATTTTCATGGTTTATTTTGGTTTGGTTTTTTTGCTGGTTTTTTTTTTTTTCCTTTTTCTTTTCTTTCCCTTAAAAACAAAAAAATTTCTCATTGGAAAGTTCTTATTAATGGAAACTTCCTCACCTGGCTGAGTTTACTTACAGAAACTACGAGGAAGTGTTCATCCCAACATCTTTTCTTTGTTATGCCTTCCCATTTGAAGTGGGAGTTGAGGCACAAAACAGAATCATAGAATGGTTAAAATAGTTTAACTGGTTTGCCTAGTGTGACACAGGACACAGGAATTTTGTGGGAACTGTACCTAAATCTATGGCACCCAGAGGCTTGAGGACAAGGCTATTCATCCGCTTCTCCATTTCATCTCCAGCTTTCCATTAATACATACATCAAATAAATTTATGAGAGGAAGGAATAAATCTGAAATCCCTGTTACGGAATATTTCCAAGCAAGGATTTCATATTAATCTTATTCTAACCAGGCGTTTGGTGCCTCTCCAGTTGGAGCATACAGACTTGTAACTGTTGAACCATGGTCTGGCTTTCAATAGCTTGATATTTGCGATCATTCATTGGCATCCATATGCAGATGATGAATAATTCATAGAAATCAAATGGGAGACACTTGTAAATGACAGCTAAATACAAGAAAGGGATGTCCTTCTTTGAAATGGACAGTCTTCAAGTAATAGAAGAAACAAATTTTAGCGTAATAAAGAATCCAGTGTCAACATCTGGTTTAGCCCTCACTTTTCCCCAGTAAGTATCTCTCCCTAAACTGTTGACAGTAACCTGGGCAGAATAGGACAAAAAGTTGAAGACATACACTGTGGTGTGATAGGCTTTCTCAGTGCTGTCCTTTGCTACATCTCTGACATTTCTGTGTATACCTCAGGAGGGAACTTAATCTGTACAATAACTGAAATTGCTTCTATTCTAAGAAATACAGAATGTAATTACCTTTTTTTTTTTTACTATTATTATCTCTCCTTGTTTTCTGGATTCTTATTTGGAAACTTTAATGGAAAACATTTATGCTAATTTAAAAAACAAATGCACAAACTCCAAATACATCTTTTTTGTTCAGATGTGTTTTTGAGCTACCCAGGTTGATTGCTTGCATGGTTGGTTTTTAAAAAAAAATCCTTTGTCAATCTTGGATCAATGGACAGTTTTTGTTAAATCAAGATTTGACAAAAGGAAGAAAAGCAAAGAGGGAGGGAAATGAAGTGCAAAATAAATGCCTAAGTGATGAAGCTGTGACCTGACTAGCCAGGGTAGAGGGTAGGAGTTTGCTAAAGACCGAATACTGGGCCAGCAGCACCAAACTGTGCAGTCTTACAGAAAAAAGGTCTTTGTGTCATTCAGATGGTGCTGACATTTGAAATGTCTGCACTGGGACTGTTTTTCAGAACGTGATTCCCCTTTCATCTCGGTTTTATCTTCTCCTTTACCCTAATCCTCAAATTACTGAAGATTGCTCAGATTTTTTAGCAGCAGCCTCCAAGATTGGTAATTTCTACCTTAAACAAACACTTAAATAAGAAATGGACGCCTTTGATTGATGTAGAAGCTTCTGTGCAAGCATAGACCGAGCTTCCCAGCCCAGCAGCCATTCAAAGAAGGACATTAAAAAACAGGCAAAGGTGACAGCTGTTCAACAAATTCAGCCTCCTTTCTCATTCTTGTGGCCATAGTACCTGTTCTTCAAATCCTACCATCTTTATCAAAGTTAAGCTTTCAGGTGTTACTTCAGCTTTGAGGCCAAATCTAATTTTTGTGATAAATCTACACCAGATGCTTGAGTCAGAGAGACCTTCAGCTAAGTCAATGTATGTTACTTGGAGAAATATCATAACTAGACTGTCAAAATCCTCTCATTTTTTTGCATGTATTATATCCTCTCTGGCCTAGATAGGCTGTGGACAGTACACAGGATATCTAATTACTTCTCACATCTAAACAGGCTTTTATCTTGCTATCTCTCCTTTTTTCTTTATCAGCAATGACAAACCTTATACCTAAATTAATTTTTCTACTGAATGCAACTTTCTCTTGTACAAGCAGACACAGCAATATCAATATTCAAACTTGAGTCAAACCTGGGGTGAATTTCTGAGTTTGCATAAGCCTTTATGACCGTCTGCAAATACTTCAATTCTTATATAGGTAGAGTGCAAGAACAAGGAATGGCTCTTAAGACAGGCATAAGCAACCACCGAGAGAACAGCTCTGTAACTGCAGATGGAAACTTGAAGTGCTTCTGGAACAAACCCAGTAGTGATTATATACTTTTAAAAGTGTTCTTTGCCTTTTTATTCAATACTTGTAAGTTCTTGTCTCACTGGGTGCACAGCTGGGGCTGCAAAGCAGCATTGACATACAAATAATCAATCACTGTAGTTATTATTTTAATTATGGCATGGGGAGAGATTCCTTCATTTAACTGGGTTGCTGCTAATGTTGGGCTTGAGACTCTCATGTTGACTGCAGCAGAAAAGCAGCTTTTTCAGCTCTTTCTGAGGAAAGCAGTGAGATAAGTCCCAGCCTCTCCAACAAATGGCTTAGGGACCTGCTCAAGAATTGTAAGCCCTCTTCAGCCTGTCTGGATTTGAACTCATATGTTTCCTAACCTGGGCTTGATCACTGGTTTAACAGATGTTGAAGGAGGAGTGAAGGAAGCAGCTTTCCTCTTCTTCCTTCTGAAGCGGAATCACGGTGTAGCCAAGGATATACAAGGCGTAGGTCAAGCAAGAGCAATAACCTCTGTGGAATGGAGGCATTCTGAGTTTATGGTGTCTGCACTTTTCAGGCACTGCTGAGCTCCCAGTACTCTGAGAAACAAATGGTGTGTTTAGGAACCAAGGAACCAAGGAATGAATAAATATATATTCTTTCTGGTGTCTGCTGTCTTGGATATAGGTGGGCTGCAATCGTTCTTCATGCACCATGTACATCAGCAGTGGGACTCCCTGTCATGGAAAACCGGTTATTCAGACTGACTAGGGTTCAAAAGCAACTGTACAAATTCATGTGCAGAAATCTTTTGTGAGATATGAAATACGAAGATAGTGCTTCTGGCTCAGGGACTGCCTATGCTGCCGATCACTGGAAGGCAAGACTTTCTGGCCAGCAGTATCCTGAGCTTGTTGTTCTTATTCACACCTGGGCATGGGGATAGAGAAAAGATACCAGATTTGATGGCCCTCTTTTCTGATCCCTTATGGTCATTCTTACATTTTGAAGTGCAGTAGCAGTAACTCAGGTGGTATGTAGGTGCACAAAATCAATCCCATAATGGACTTGCTTAAAGCAGAGGTTGGATCTCCAGAAAAGTCCTTCAGACATGCTTTCTAGGTATAAAGCCAACAGGATTATGCTACAGTGAAAAGGTCCCCTCTGGGGTGACAGCTCTGAAGGCTCTGCTGTCTTCTCTCCCAACACCCAGCCCCTCTATCAAGCCTGGTACAGCACCAGTGCTTTTGGGGAGGTTGCTTCTGGGTTTAACTCACTCAGCTGAGCTCCCTGTAGCCCAGCCCAAGAGAGCCAGTTGCCAGAAGCTCCTGTCTTGCTTTCCAAGTCTCTCCCTGCTCCTTACTGGTTTTCCTTGGCACGGGCCTTTCAGCAGACATCAGGCAAACACTAGACATGTGGCAGCTGTGCTGGCATAGCCAGAAAACACATCAGTGGGAGATACAGAAGAACAGATGCAACCCAGCAAGCCTGTGTGGACTGCCTGCACAAGCCTCTCCATGCCCAAAGCAGTGCCAAGTGCCTCAGCAACGTGTGATGGGCACCATGCCCTCCAAACAGACGGACACGAGCATTGACAAACCAGAGAGCACATCCAAGCATTAAACATAGGCTTGTTGTGGGGCACTTGTCCTAGCCAGACAAGTCAAAACAGATGGCCAGACCTGTAGATCTTTGTTTTACACATCTTAATTACACAGCATATTTACTGACCCCATTGAAAAGGCTCTGTTTTTTACGACCTTTACTGTGTGCACAACTGAGGTTTAAAAATATATCTCAAATGTGTGACAGGGGAACAATTGCCCTATGGAAAGAAAAAGCTCATTTCTCTTTCTTTGGTAGATGATATTTGTATAGGAGGGAGCCGGACTATAATTAATCAGATTAAATTCAGAACAGATACGTGCAAGATATCCCAGTGAGAAAGGAAAAAGCAGACTCAGTAATGTGCAGTGAGGAGGAGCTGGCTGCACAGCCAGGCTGCAGATCAGGCTCTGAGGATTTTTGTAGGCCACAAGATGAATGGGATTCAGTAGCACACTGCTGTTAAAAAGGTAGAGCACTTTCCAAAATAGGCTCTTGGCTGGCACCAATTTGAAGCTTAGGAAAGGTGGTCTCTCTGTTCTTAATAACCTTCACAGGACCTTTTTTGCCCCCTGTTGTTGAATTTGCAAGGCATGGGTTGTATTTATTTCAATGGCCTCATGAGGTCTTGCAGTAGGGTATAATTTTAGACATCCTCCATTAACAGACGTTTAGACAAAATGGAGAAAGTCCAAAGGAAAGTAACATGGGTAATAAGAGGTTGAGGAAACATGACCTGTAGAGAAAGGCAATAGAAACAAGGTCTATTTAATCCGAAAAAGTAAGAGAGGCCTATAATGATAGTTCTCTATGCTGTCAAATGCTCTTAATGGCACGGGCAGAGCTTAGCTGTTATTTGAAGGTGATAGGACATGATGTAATCAACTTCATTTGTTAGTAAACCATGACAATTTAGGCTTGAAAATGAGGAAATTTGCACGCAAACTTGGAGGAGGATTTTAAGACATTATATTATAAATTACACCAAGTAAACCCACCACAAGATCTAAGGAGAGAATGTGATTAACAAGCACTGTCCAACTCTGATATTACCCCACAAGAAAGCAAAGATATTTTTACATCACTGCCATGAAAGAGTCATGCTGTCTATATGGTAAATCAGGACAACTTTTCAAAGGAACTTTCAGAAGTCTCTATTTCTGATATTTTCAATTTTTCCCCAGTAACTTTTTACAAAATAATTCTTGTATTTCTTAAACTCTACTCGAGTAAAGTTGTAGCAGCAACTCTCCTGTGTCAAGAGGGAATATTAGCAGAATAAGATGCTTTTGAAGATGAATAAAGGATGCAGCTTTAGTTCTAACATTTTAGGCCTGAGCTTTCCTGCATGCTGCTTTCTTGCTTGCTCCAGGGGTTAATCAAGCCACTTTTACAAAAGGCACAGTTCACAATTAGTAGGATGCTGGGTTTCCTGCATGCATATAATCTGATGAAAGAAGGGACCTTCATGTTTATCTAGTTTCAGAACAGGCTATTGCAGTCAGTAATTTTTGCTCCATGTTCCTATTTTAGGGCTTTTTGTGAATTTCTTCAATGTACTTGGCTTTGGACAGCTGCAACTTCTTCCCTGGATACCAGATCCTTTACTTAGAGAAAGAGATTGGGTAGATATGCCTGTGCCAATATCGGGTTCATATGTGAAGTGACAGGTCTTGAAGAGTAACCAACATACACACAAACATGTAGAGAGAAACACACACACACACGCACACACATATACACACTCTCCCGGAGATCATCATGCAGAGGAAATATTCTCCTCAGTACATTAGCCACAACGCACCCTGGCAAGTCATTGGTTCAGATGCATGAAGAATTGAATATTAAAAATGTGTCTCATGTTTGAATTAAAAAAAAAAACCAAAACAGCCCAAGATCTAATAAGCCTCCAGGCATTTATAATATACTCATTTGGAAGTTACAAAGCAGGCAAGCTGGATATGTACTAAATGCAAGAACAGATAACCATGAATGAAATGTTAAGAATTCAAAGCCAAAACCATTTGCTAAAAAGCATAAATAGAGCATCATTTCAATTGGTCAGATGCCAAATTAAATGTAAAAAGAGACTAACAAAATAAAATCAGAGCAGAAAATGTTATTAGACAGAAGACTAACAGCAAATGTATGTGTATAATTTCTTGCTTTCATGATTATTAGAGGCATTTTTTGGGGAGGAAGAGAGGTAAGTTTAAAGGGCAGGTGATAGACTTGCATGTCAAAATAGCAGGATGTTCTGGTCAACATTTAATGAAGAGAAAGTAAATAATGTAAAACATATGTTTCTCTTTCAGATCATGTTTGTAACAGAGCAGCTGAGCTCTCTAACCAAGTGATATTATAGAGGACTTAAGTGGTAGCGCAGAGGATTAGATGCAGAGAGGATATCTCCATTTGCATTTCTGAAGCACTTTGAGAATGTGTCCTAAAACCTATCTTTCTGCATGTCCGGATGTCCCCAGAAGAGCTGTCCCATACATGTCTGGGAGAGCACTCCCAAAGCAGTCGGGACCCCTCACCCCAGCATCGGCGTGACTTGGTAGAGCAGATGATCACTGACTATTCGCACGGAGGGTCTGGAGAGGCAGAAGTGTGTGATAGTCAGCCGTCAGGGAGCTTGACCTGCCCCTGGACTGGAGCCATGCTGTCACTTCATGGAGCACATGATGCCGTCAGTTTTTCACATCCCATCCTTCTCCCTGGGTGGTGAGAAATGTAGATCATATCCCAGAGACCCGTTCAAGTGCTTGGGACATAGCTGCCCTCACTTACACTGCCAGTACCAGGGCAATTGCTTGCAGGAATAGGTGAAGCCATAGGGAGTGGGGGACAGTGTAGGAAAGGGGGAGGATGGCATAGACCAGGGTATCTCCATTTCTAACACAGAAGAGAGAGTCCAAAGAGATTTTTGCAGAAAGGGAGCTCTTCCAGAGGAGCCTACAGAGTTGTTAAGGGTCCCAAATGCTCTCTAAAGCTCTGTCTTATTAGTATGTAGGAAAGGAGCCGGGGTTAATAATGCTTTGTCACGTCAAGGAGAAGAAAAAGCTTCTCCTATACTTCCTGGAGTCCTCTTGTCCCATCTTGTTTTAACCCCTCATCATTAAAGAGAATTCATTTTGCAGCCTGCTCTCCTACTTGTCATGGAGGAAACTCCTGAGAAAATCACATCAGTGGCCCCTCTATTTCTGTCCCTGCTACATGAATTGTGGAGTTAACACAAGAGCTCTGCAGACATGTGTAGGACTCGCATTGAGGTAGAATATTCACACATGGTGCTATCCAGAAACAAGTGGCTGGTCCTGAATAACTTATTCCAGCACAACTTAATGTTGAGACAAGCTCTTCAGGAAAGAAAAGAACCTGTCATTAAGGAGACTTAAATACAGATGGTTGAGAATTTTTTCTCCAAATATTTTCTTGATTAAACAGACATTTCCATTTTAAATTGGATGGAAATTCAGAAGCATTCAGTTTAGTTTTCTGACATAAACTCAGCATTTTTTCATCACAACAGTTTTGATTTCTGTTGATTCTTTTTTCAGTAAAATCAAGTTTGCAACCAGATGTTTTTATAGTTTTAAAGAAAACAGGAGGCTTGCCACTGTTGATTGTTAAGACTCTTTTTATTAAAACTTGCCTACTTACAACATCACTAGGACACCTGCTATTAGAAACACCACTGCGTATTGCAATTGTTGCAGCCACCACCACTTGGGTTTGCATTGCAAAAGCATCCATTGCAGTGCTAGTGTCCGAAGGAAAACCTCGGGAAGTCTTAGTGGTAATCACTTCTATGCCATTTTGAATGACTGCAAGAAAGACTGTCTGTTAGGTTTTCCGCAGGTTATGTTTTAGACATGCCTTCACCTTTCCCAGGCAGAGCCATCTCAAGGCTTCTCATCCGTGTAGGCATGTCTGGTGGGAGTTGTGCCCAGGGCACGTTGCCCTGGGTGTCTGCTGTCTCCGTCTCTGTGGCAGCCTGCTATCACGTGTGAGAATCCAGGGCCACACACTGGACAGTGTCAACGAGGATCCACGGCCAGTTCAGTTGACACCAGTGCC
The DNA here is from genome assembly GCA_008711295.1 of Anarhynchus alexandrinus. NCBI lineage: Eukaryota > Metazoa > Chordata > Aves > Charadriiformes > Charadriidae > Anarhynchus > Anarhynchus alexandrinus. The sequence continues at coordinate 2,068,847 of VUYV01000011.1, read as the reverse complement.
TGGGCTGTGGCCAAACTGAAAAAGCAAATGTTGACCTGCAAGAAAAGAGACAGAAAAGCTTTGGTTTTATCCTCTGTGCCCTAGCAGGGAGGCTTCATTACTGTAGGAAGATGGTGATACCTTACCTTTGCTGTGTGGCTGGAAGCAATTCAGTTTAAAAGCATGGATTGATTGATATGGCTTATCTGTGCAGCTTAGATTAACTGGGAGAAAGACAAGGGACAGCCAGTGGAGTGGCTGCAGGATTCATAGATGCCCGCAGAGCAGAGCAGTAATAATGGCTTGTGAATCTCTATTTAACAGGTCCAAAATTTGTGAGGAAGAGCAAAGCAAAAAGAAAACCACAAATCTTATTTTAGACATAGGAGGAAACACTCTACAGCTCTGCCCATGCCATTTTGAATTAGCAAGTTGTTCTCAAATAAGGTGTAATGGGAAATAAACACTAACGAAAGCAAACAGTACCTTGTGTTTCACGGCCTGTCACTTTGCTTGTTTGCTACCCAAGAGGAAGGCATTGAGAGATTTCTCACAGAAACAGTTTTAGTCTCCATGCAACTTAATACTGTCAGAAATACACCCACTAGTACCACTTCTCTCCTTTACAGATGTATTATCTTTCCTGTTTTCCTGAGCAGGACAAAAAACACTTACTTGTTCTACACACCTTCAATCTACCTGTTGTTGTGGCACAATACTTTCCTCTACATACACCAAAATGAACTCTAAATTATGGGGGAGAAAGTAACAAAGGGAGAGATGTTTGTTTTCAATGAGCAGCAGAAGCAGAGCTAAGAGAAGACCTTTGTCAGAAGATGCTCTTGCTCAGACTTCTCAGGGAGGTTCAGCTGAGGACCCGTTGGCTGAGCCCTATTCTCATTTAACACAGCTGGGAGGTGATTCACCCAAAGGCCGGTTTTTCCCAGGGCTGCCACAGGCCCAGCCATCAGCTGTCAGCCCAGCTTTCCACAGCACTGTCATCGGCTGAGTAGGCAATAACTGTTTTATAACCCTCTGCAGGCTCCTGCCTGAGGCACTTGTGTAGTTTGCTTGCCCTTAGACCTGGTCTTAAAGTTACTGACAGGATTATGGTGACTGGTCCTATCAAAGCTCATGACACTAATGAATCTCAGAGTAACTCAATGATTTTCATAAAACCTCGCCTCCAAGAGTCACGTGAATTTCATTTAATTTAGTCTTTTACAAAGTATAGACTTAATAATTCTCATGGTTTTGGGAAAAAGCTGTAAAAAAAAAAAGGTAATTGGTCACTGTATCTTAAAGACATAAAACTAGAACACCCATGAAACACTCCATAATGAATCTCAAATAAAGAAACATCATGTAATGTAAAAAAACACCCAGGGGTTCTGGGGCACCTGGCTGATAGGTGCCAATGTTGTTATGCTATATTTATAAAATGGGTGCTTTGTACCCACAGAGAGGCACTCCATCAGTGAGACAGGCTGAGCTGGTTCCCCAGAGCTGTGTGTTCAACAAAGGCCCCAGCAGCATTTGAGCAATTTAGCACTTTCCAGGAAGCCAGACAAACTAACACAGCCTGTTTATTTCCTCTTTCTTTCAGTACTCCCACGCTGGTGCCTCTCTAAAGGAAAATATTGATGGATCTGAAACATGTACGACATAGGCTGGGAGTCCATGGCAGTCGTCCCCTAGCAAGCTGCTTCTGAGGCTGTTTCCTTTAGTGAGCCCATGAATTATTCTCCGTCTTTCTCCTTCTTTTTTTTTCGGGGCATATGAATTTGCCACCTACTAAGGTGTTGCACGATTAGAATCACCAATGGCATGGAGGAAGAAATAGCAAAGTTTGCTCTACAGTAAGATCTTTGCAGACGATTTCAAGATTCAGCAAAGGAATCATTTCCTCATTTAAAAAAGAGGAGGATAATATTTAAGGCAAGCCTGACAAATCTTTAAAATTTAACTGAAATTTCGGTTGATCCATTTAACTTCTAGAGGGTGTCATGCTTCATTTCAAAGTGCGACCATGCCTCAAGATCCCTATTTATGCACTGAGTATTTTTGAACCATATCCTTCATCAGGTTGCCATGAAAGATAGCGAGAAAACTTCAGTAAAAACTGTGTAAAACCCTACTCCTTTTTTCTTGATTTGCAGACAGAACTGGGCTGGGTGGTCTCAGTTGCTGGAAATGGGGACAGGGAGCCAGTGGGGACCCAGTGGCAGGTGGAGGGAGCCCTGAGGGACATGGAGAGGTCCTGAGGTGGGGAAGTCATCAGGTGCAGAGTGTCAGCTCCTCCAGCAACAGCCAAAATGAAGACATCCAAAGGTGCTGTCCCCCCTCCCACCCTCCCTCCCTTCTGTATGCATAAATAAAATTGCTTTGCCTCGGTATGAAGTTCCCACTTCCACACACTGGAACAGAGAGAAGTGATTTGCAGCTCAATTCCCCCTCTTTAACAAAACCCAAAGAGAAAACCCTTCCATCGGATGGCTAATTCCCGCAGATGACTTCAAAGCTCACTAGGGGGAGTTTAAATCTCGGTGAGAAAAGCAAGGAGCCGAGAGATTGCTTAGGAAACTCAAACTGAGCGTATCTCATTCAGCCCTTTTGTGCCAATGTTTTCTTGTAGCAAACAAAGAATATACCCTTTGGAGGATGTGCCCGGTGCTGTGCATCATCCAGGAGAGGCCACAGCACAGTTGTGCTGTGAGCAACTTCCTAGTGTGAAAATGGATTGTGGCAGCTGTAATAATGCAAGATTCAATGAAACAACAATGAAACTTGTTTTTTCAATATATGCAGAGAGATGATTTATTTTAGTAATGACCAGAGGGAGGCGAGTGTTGAAATCTCTCAGTGTTAACCTGCATTCTCTGCTGAGCCTTCATTTGGTCAAGAAGAAAGAACTCGGCAATATAACAGAAACTGTGCTCTTTTTTTCCTTTCAAAAATTAACCCCTTTTAACTTTTATGCAAAATTCATAGCAGCCCAAAACATTTCAGAAACAGCCTTATTACTATCATTTCCTTTCAGAAAGTACATTCCTTTGTGAAAATATCTGGTAAAAATAATAGCTCCACCTTCAAGGGGTGTTAGATCACAGTTGGTAGCCAAAGATCAGACACATCCACCTGACAAACCCTTTGAAACCCAAGCAGAGATACTTTACCATCCAGAAGGGATAGTTATTCATGTGGCTGCATTTTCTTTTCCTATTGTACCCCCACGTATTTGTCTGTTAGGCTTCTCTGTTCCATCTCACCTCTAAGACCCCAATTAATCAAGACCCTGAATTTGCTCCTTTCCTGGCAAACCCCCTAAGGCAGAATGCCCGGTGGCTCTGCAAGCCACAGACAATGATTGCTCTAATTTGTATTATTTTCTGTGTTTTTAGCAGCAAGTTCACACATTTTTAAAGACAGAACAAGAAATTTCTACACAATGAAAGCATGTCTAGCAAAAAAATTGATCAGGAGTTTTGTCTATGCCTATTTTGATAAAGCAATCTGCAAAATAATCCTCCCCTCAAAAAAACAAAGTAGTGCTGGAGTTTGAGTTTGTGATTTTGCTCTGCCGTGTTTCGCAGGTGACTCTGTTCCTGTGCTTTCGTTTTGTCCTCTGCATTTTATGTTCCAGAACAAGATGATTTTCACAAACCATCATTCTGTGCAGCCTACTTGCCCTCTTCAAGAGGACAAATCACACTGTGTTGTGAGGGACGTACAGTCTAAAGGACAAATTTGGCCTGAAGAGGATTTTTTTTTTCAGGAATTAGATCATGATGTCACACTCTCATTTACTCATGGCTCTCTAAAACATAGTTCATAATTTTTAAAAATCTATGCATATCTGCTTATTTAATAGTTCTGTTCATTAGTTTAAGCCTTTGCAGAATGCTTAAAATACTATCCTTAGCAAGAAGCCATTTAAAATCTTTGCAAAACATTATACTGTATTGTATTTCATGCTAGTAGTTAAAAGAAAATAAATCACATTGTTTTTCTCCTGATTTCTATTTCTTTCATTTCTTTTCCTCAGTAAATAGGCATTAAGAAGGAGTTTTCATCCTTTCACCACAATGTTTTTTGTTTCTATAATTGAGATAAGTCATCTCAGCGTCACAGAAGGAATTTAGGATTTTCTTTTAGAACAGAGGACAGAGTGGTGTACTTCTGCTTTAATTCCCCTTCTCATTAGAATAGTGTTCTATGGGTGCCTGTCTGAAACCATCTGAGTGATGGAAGTCTTTTAAGTGCAAACCTAGTAAGTATCTTAAAACTGAAATGCTGTTGCTCCGTGTCCTGGTTAGGCATGGTTAAAAACTCTTGCAAAGTTTCTTTTCCCTCGAGCAATTATTTTTGTAGCTTGTTCAGTTCATCTGGAGTTGCCTGCAGAAACCCAGCATTAGAAGCAGTGTTAAGCATTTCTTTCTATTGGAAATTATCCCCTACTTTGTAGCTCCTAAAACTGCTCTCAGTCATTAAAAATGAGTGGAATAATCTCCACTTAATTTCAGGTTTTTTCTGTGTGTGTTTAGAGGAAGTTTCCTGGTGATCAATGCCTTTCTTTGGTCTGAATTGTCTTGACAGCCAGACATCTTCCTCAAATGTCTGCAATCCCAATTGTAACCGTCCTGATAGGTATTTAGTCAATGGAAGGGAGAGTGATTTTTCAGATGGAGGGTCTAAGTGTAGAGAAGGGAACCTAGGAAAGGATAAATGGAAATCTGGGGACAGAATGAATGAGGAGGAAGAAGGGAAAGCTGAAGAATGGGACTTTATGTGAGTACATAATTTGGATTGGGGGGAGAAAGAGAGAGCAAAGGACCAGAAAGTGTACAAAAGTCAGGAATGGCAAAGGGCATTTATGACACTTTAGGATGATGGGTCAGGGAGATATTTTTGAGGGAGGAACAGAGCGAGATCTGAAGGGAAACCTCCGCTTCTCATCCTGTCCTTCTTCTGTTGCATGGAAGAAACTTGCTGTGAAGGAATGTCATCTTTTGGCTTCTCCTCCCATGTTCCCTAAGGCTATGGACCCATGTAAAGGGTCTCCAGATGCTCACCTAATTTCCAGTCCAATTTTTAGTCTTCAAAGACTGATCAATCTTAGGTAGGCTTTTGGCAGCCATCTGAGAAGAGATATTGGGTGAACAATTTGGAGGTTCACCCTGAGTGATAGTACTGATGGTAGACAGCAGTAAACACACTGTCTTCATGTCTCTGTCCTGCCCTCTGCAGACTCAGTGACAGTGAGGAGCTGCTGCTCTGCTCTATGCAGGGAGCATAAATATTTCCATCAGGGAAGGCAAAAATTCATAGACAAATATATATCCTTGTTACTCTGAGGATATATATGAGCAAGTGAAGGGGAAAACAGGAACTTTTCAAGAATATTGCACTCAGCAGGACTTACCACCACAAGGGGGGAAAGAATGAAATTGTGCTCGAAAAAAACTTGAAAACATTCTGAAACCACAAGAAAGTTTGGTTGTGTGCAAATCTAGCCCATATCTCAGCAGTGTATTATACTCCATTGTCTTGTTTTCCCTTTGGGTGTTTATTTGCATTTAAACCAGCCCAACATCTGCTGAAGGATAGCACTGTGTGTTTTAAACCCTTCGCTTGGATAGCATCACTTTAGAATAAATGAGTGTCTGAATGCACTGCATAGGGAGTTCAGTGATTTGTGTGGTCGCGTTTTACACGTTTGTTTGGAGAAACAAGTGGGATTTGGAGCAGGTGACAAGGGAAGATCTGCATGTGTGGCTAGCTCAACATGTACCACATATTCTGGATGTAGGAAGAAAAGTGAAAAATATGGTGTGTTGCAGGCTAGATAAGAACGCTTTTTAAATTATTTCTCCCTGATAAAAGGATAGCTTTGAGGAGCATTGTTGCTAAATCACAAGGAACCATACAAACAAGAAAAAGAAAAAAAAAAGGTAATGTTTGTTAATACCATGGGCACTCTGTGGACACAGAGAAATCTATTTGTTATAATCCAGTTTCTAGCTCTCTATTTTCTATAAATGCGAACAATTTGTTCAGCTTGTCTGCTTGTCTTTTGCACTGGATTTCTAACAAAATGGCCTTAGTCCTGGCCAGTCAAGCAAGATGCATGATGATGTGCCATCTTCCCTGAAGTGTCTTAGGGGCTACTGATTGCACCTCACCTGCACATAATCCACTTACACTTGTCTGCTGCAGACAGTGGCATTCAGTTACCTCCCATGTGTTTTCCTCATAGTCTCTGATACCCACTGCAGATCTACAGGATGTGCCAACTGTGGTCATGACCTTGAGTCATTTGGGAGGCTGACTCAACATAAAAGATTTTGACTAAGGTAGAAAAAGCCTGGAAGATGAGATAGCTGATTCCTTTTTAATTAAGTGGGGAGATGGAGTTATTATGGCAAGAAAATGAAACTCAAGTGCATGGCATGGAGAACTCTAGAAAGAGGAACCTACAAGGGAAGCTGTGCATGTGAGGCCCTCAAGAAGGGACAGCAGAAAGCATAGAGTCAAGAATTTAGGTAACCAATTGCATATAATAATAAAAAAAAACCCAACAACACCCAAAGGTTTCAATTTTTCTTGCAAATCTGCTTACATGTTAAAATGTAACCTTTCCCCTCCTCAAACCTCAGAAAAAGTACCTGTTCTTCCATTATGAACAAGTTAACCCTTATTAAAAATTAACATACATCCCTTGACAGGCTGTTGCAGAGAAGATGTTTATATGTATTTGCTTTTTTGAACCACCATCTGGAATGTCTGATGTCTTCCTTGTGGTCTGCATACCCCAGTGCTTTTCTAAGGAAATGCAAAAAGAGAAGGAGATAGCAGTGGGCAGCTGTACAGAGCTATCTAAGCTCTGAACCACATCTGGGTCAACTCCAGTGATGTATTGAATGCATGGGCCAAGCAATGATCCCCTCCTCCTCTCAACAAAATAAAAGGGAAAAAAAAGTGGGAGATGAAACTTGGTGGTGCGGGTTGGTTCAGGAACCTGACATCTGGTCAGGTAGGAGCTTCATTAATTAAAAGCAGAGAAAACCAAAAAGCTATGTAGAGTCATCTGGGAGCTCTCTAAGTCAGTTTCCCTGCGAAATGCCTCAATTCTACAGGGCACAGAACTACAGGAGACAGGAAAATCACCAAACAAGTTTCAAACAGTACATTTCAGGCACACCCAGGCCTTTCCTGTGCTCAGGAATTTATGGATGACTGAAAAAGAAAAATCACTGGGAAAACATTTTTCACTTGAGTGTTTCTGATGAGCAGCAGTAGCCTTGCTCTCACTGTCTAAAACTGACATCTCTTTAAATATACCCCCTAGATCCCTCTAAAACAATAGGGTCGTTTGTTGCTTTTTTCCTTATTATTGCAGAATCAAGTGTCCCTACAGCTTTTCAGTGCCAGATCTCTTACTTCCCAGGGGAAAAAAAACAAAAACAAACAAATGAACAAACAACAACAACCAAACAAAACAGCAATGAGAAAAATAGCTCATTTAAAATAAGCACTGATAACGATCATATGATCTCCTGGTTTGATATCTACATGTTTATTTCTTTGTGGAAAGGGTATTTATGGGCCTGACAGCAGTTGCTTTTATTTCACTCCCTTCTCTTTGATTTGAGAGGGGTTTTGTGCGTAATGCTTTTCACTAGAGAGGTGCTGTATGGCCTGTGTCTCGAGCAGTTAGAGTAAAAAAGATGATTGGAGGAAGTTAATTCCTCGGTAGATGTGACAGATAGATGGGAAAGACCTTGAGTGTCTACACTGATAAGGGGTCTGTCATGTCAGGGAATAAGGAAAAGTACAATATTCCTGGAAGAGCTTTCAATTACATTTTCATTCTGACCTATTTTTCCTCCAGTTTTTAAGGTCTGCTTGGTGATGACTTGATAAGAGTGAAGCTAAGAGTGACTGATAAGAAATCTAGCTTGAGCAAAGTAAGACTATGTTGTTCTGGTGGCTCTGACTGAAAGTAATGCCTGATTTACTATGAATCTTCATTCTTATTTATTTAGTACTTTCACTGGAAGTCTCGCTACTGTGAGCATTAGTTGCAGCAAGCTGGTAAAGATTGCAAATAGCCCTTCATCAAAAAAACCCTTGTAAAGCAGAAGGAGTTCTCCACCTTCAGTCCTGGTAATCTCCCAGCAGTGGGGTTATTGGAGGTGCAGGATTGTGTTTTGGGCCTGTGGACAGTCTTGTATCAGTGACAATTGTAATGAGCTGTGGTAGGATCTTTTCTGACATGAGTGTCCAGTTCTCTCTTACACATTGTCCAGTGCACACTGCCTCAGAAGTGTGAGCTTCCAAAGTGTCCCAGCTGCTGACTGCAGCCCACGTTCATTCCATATCACTCCAGATACTTCCACATGACTTTCGATACTTTACTGTATCTCCTGCACTGGAAGCCAGTTTAATCCCAAGTCCCCTTTTCTACTAATTAAAACAGAAAGAGAGGCACTTCTAGAAGATCTTGCAAGGCTTGGCCAATCTCTCAGAACCCTTTGAAGTGCCTCCTGACACTAGAAGAAATAAGCTCCTAAGTTAGACACTAAAGAGAGGCAGGATGAATTTAGGTCTTTGGCTCCAACTCCACTACGCTGTGATCCACCTCTCAGGGCCGCCGTTCAATTCCAGCTGCTAGTTTGTGCTGAAGGTCAATACAAATTGCTTGTGGGAGCATGGCACATGGCACAATTCCGACTGTGAGGAAAAAATAAGAAAAAAATAATAGGCATCCAGCAGTCACTCATGCTGAAAAACCGAATGAGAAACAAGTCCCTTGCACACAGGATAGTCCCAGAGACAAAATTGTGTATTTAAGCCTGTAGTTCCTTTCATACTGACAAGATTTCATTAAAGCACAGGAAAGACATCCTAGGGAGAAAATATAAACAGACAAATGGTGGATGGATCCTTAAGATGTTGTATACTAAATCCCAGCAACTGGAAAAAGAAGCAATATGTTGTTTCCATTTCCTTTTCTTCTCCATGCATAGCCATCAAATAAGTGCCTCCTGGGTTCAATACCTTCCTCTATGTCTCCAACTTCTACAGGAATCCAGTCTAATAAGAGCTTTTCATTCACTTTTAAAGCCCTGTCACTGGAAAAATTCATTTTGTACACAATTTCCATTAAACAAACAAGGTTACAATTCAGCCAAGACTTTCCAGTTCTAGAACAACCAAAAGTATCTGTTGGTGGTTTCAGACGGTGTTCAGACTATAACATGTGGGAAGCTCAACACCTGTATTTACATAAACGCTTTTAAATTATGTTAGACTTTCTGAGGCAGAATATTCCTAATCTGTATGTCTTTAAACAATCTTTTATCATAATCCCAGCTAAATGAGCTCTCAGGGGTATATATGGAAGTAAAAGAAATAACTTATTAAACAGCTTATTGTATAGTTTATTTTGATTTTTAACTCTTCAGATAATGCTGTGGATAGCAGTGTTATTAAAAGAAACAAAACTAAGGTTATGAAATACTTGTGTATCAGAATAATTTAACGGATGGTATAGATTTGAGTGGAGCAACATCCAAAACATTTGCATGATCTGAATGGTAGATAGATAAGCACTGCAAAATTAAAATACTTCCTTAAACAACTGCATTATATGGAAACATTCCTACTGAGGTATAAATTGGCACTGTAAAAAGAGCAGCAGGTGCTAAAGCAAATCCCAGACTCAATTATACAAGAGGAAGACTTGCCAAACCACGTACATGTCAAATTTGCTGCTCCCAGTAATACTGGGGACTGCTCCATTAAGAGCTGAGTTTTGCAGACAGAGAAACCAAGAGAAACCCTGTGATGATTTTCTGTAGTTAGGCACAGCCAATTGGACCTGCAGTAAAATGAATCTCTTCCAAGCTTGCGGAGCACTGACCGTTCGCTAAGCCCCACGTGGTACCAGGCACTCCTCCAGAACTAGGGAGTGTAGTAAAGTGATTATGGGATTCTGTGACTGATGGCTCTATTGCATGCCTGAGATTCATGGCTCAGGCAGCCAAGCTCCAGTGATGGGTGGTGGTGTGCCTGCAGAAAATGCAAAGGAATTTGCGTTTTAATGGAGCTTAGCCAACAGCAGAAAAGGGTTAAGACTAGTCATCTTAATTTGCATTTGCGGTGGGCAAAATAAGTGCCTGAAGACAATGGCCACAGCTTGATGTTATGCATGCTGATTTAATTTGGCATCTGAGACTCTGCCGTGGAAAAATCCTTAGCGGTCTGGTTAAACCACATACCCGCAGGCTCCCTAACTTTTAGGTATCTGATCACACTGAATCTCAGCTTTCTGCTGTTCCCTTTCACTGTTTATTCTGTTGCCTTTGGCTATCAGCTTGCTGTGTACATTAAAAAGGCAGTATTGCCTCTCAGGATATTTCAGACTTTTCTTCTTTGCAAGATTAGACAGCCTCCTCTATTGCTTAGCCAGAGGAAAAAGAGCTACCCTTTTAGCCTTTCCATCCTTTTAAGGACTAATATCCCCCTTGTTTCTTCATTTCTTCTCTCCCATTTTCAGTGGACTTCAGTGCAATACATTAAGTGCTCTCTTTTCAGCATATGATTAGGTTTAACACCATTCATCTAGATTTCAAAATAATGGTTGAGCCTTGATGTACTACTCATTGTGCTGTCTTATTTGAAAGAACTTGCGTTTTAGTGGCCAGCTCCTCTCCCTTGCCAAAATCCTTCTATAGGTTTCTCAAGGAAATGGTTCCCATTCCACGTAGTGCTTATTTCTTGGGTTCTGCAACTTCCATTAGACAAATGCCTTGCAGTCTGGTTAGCAGTGAAAACTGAACAAGAGGCTTTTGGGGTGGAGCATTGTGTCATAAACAAATAATGGTTATGGAAGCTGTATTTCTGTCCTCTCAACAGGAGTAATAAATGGGAGGCAGCTGCGCTTTCATGATTTATGTCATAATATTTCAATTTCTATAGATTATAGACACTTAGAGTGTCCCTGGAGCTGCCCATGGCCCTTTCTTGGAGGGGGGAACATGTCTACTATTTGTTCACAAGGTAGGTGCTAAGATATGGCAAGATTTCTCTGACTTGTTCACAGTCATAGTGAAAAAAACTGGAGCAGAGCAGGGAACTGAACCTTATCAGATCCCAGGAATGTGCGCTATCTAGTGTCCTGTGCTTCCCCCGCATTCTGAAACCAGCAAAAGCTGATTGAAAATGATGTTATCAGAGACAGGCACTGAACACAACAGAAGCCAATGGAATGATTCCAGCACCATTCCCCCTCCCATGTTTAGAAGACCAAAAAAAAGACAGAGTTTTAGAAGCAAACCGTCCTTCCCTTCACTTTGGGCTAGTTTACATAAGGAAAAATCCCAGACCTTTGAAACCACACAGAAGGTGGTTAATGCAAATGAATGGCTGTAGGACCAGAGAAAAGACTTTCTGAAGTCTGGTCCCCGCTGTTGCAAGTGGGAGAACTACAGAAATTCTCCCATAATGTTATCAATATTCATCCTGAAACCAGTTAGATTTCTTCCCTTTGCTAGTCTTTCCTGAGAGGCTTTTCTAGAACTCTTCTCTGCTGGTTAGCAGCATTCTCCCAATTACCAGCCTAAATTATTATCTTTATTTTGCCCTTGCTTTGCTCCTGCCCGTTTTACTTCTCTGTTTCACAGCTTCTTCCAAATAAAACCACCGTTCTGGATCTTTGTCAACTAGCAATTTGAGACAGATTTCATTTCAGGCCTGGTCTAGAGCCCATTTAAGTCAATGGGAGTCTCTGTTGAGTTCAGTATGCTTTCCAAGCGGGCCTTTATAGGCTGTCTCTGTCATCAGATGGATATGAAAGGTCCATGTTGATAAAACAATGTGCCCGACAAAATTGTACTGCAACTTACAGGCTGCAGAATCCTTCATTTACCTGCTTTTATTGGCCAGTTCAAGAAATACAGGGAGGCAGAATATCCAACATTTCAAAAAGTGGGATCTAATAGTCAACAGGAAAAGCACTAAACTTAAAAGCAAGTTCAGTAGAGCACTTCATAAGGAAAGCATCATGAAGAAGCCACCTCTGTAGTCATTCTACTGCCATTTGTCTTTGTTTCACTCCTCTGCTCACATGGGCACTGCATGAAANCACCCCCCCAAGAAAAGCATCTCCTGGAAGAGGGAAACCCTCTAATTCTCCAAAGGTGACATTATCATCAATGATATTTAACTATTTTCAAAGTGTAGTGCTCTTTTTAATTGCCATCCAATGCATAAGGGGTCCCTCATCCTAGCTTTTTATGTTTTTTCTCAAGTGCCAAAATGCAAAGCTGTATTTTACAGTTACAAAGCAATTTTACTTGTAGTGATGAAAACACTACACCATAAGAAGTGGTCACAACAGTACACTTTAAGAAGTAAACAAAGCTGTTAAGTTGTCGATAGATTTATTGACCAACATTACAGACAGTAGAAACTCAAGTGATGATCCACACAGATAAATTAGTCACATAATGTTAAGCAATAGATGTTAAAGAACTGCAAAACTAACCATAGCTTGAGACACAAACCACCTGTGGAAAAAAAAAAAGGTCCCAGTTTGGGGGACATTTAATGTGACCTAAACTCAGCACAAAAGAAGTGAAAGCAGAAACAATGTGAGCTGGAACACTGTAAGATCCAGCAATTAGGACACAAGACCCACAACACCTCAAAAAATCCTCAGCAGCATTCCCAGAAGAGTTGGAGATGTTGTTCCCTTCCTATATAACTCCAGTCCCAGCTAAGGAGTTGATTTAACTATTTAAATGTTTGCAATCATTAACCTTTCAATAAAAACACAGCTTCAGCTTATTAAGCTCATTAGCCTGTAACAAATGAAGCTTTTGAACATGCCAAGGAGCAAAATATAACTGGATTCAGAAAGCAATTAGATGCATTTGGAGAGGATGATAGGTCTCTTGAGGGCTATTCAGCACAGAGATGTGGATACAGTCTCTGATTCAGGAGGTCCCTAGGCTGCAGACTGCAGGGTGGTTATATCAAGGGAACACCACACATGTTTGTCTAGATCTTATTGTCTCCGTTACTCTTTGGTTCCTGGGTCAGGTGGTCCTTTGATCTGATTCACTACAGCTGTTCTTATGTACTATTAATGCTTGGCCAGCAGCCAACACGCAGTGTCAAACTAGCTGAAAGAAAGTAGTAGAAAGCATTGGTTTACACTGTATAAACTAAGCAGCACCTTTGGCAGAATGGTGATACAAACGCTATAGCTGAAGCCCTCCATAAGTCTAGCTTTTGACCAAAGAATGAATATTACTCAGCATGGAAGATAAAGGCTTATTCAGCAGCAGAGTAATTATCAACCACATGCAGCTATAACAAAGTGATCAAAGTCTTTGATTTTTGTCCTTGCCTTTTTTCCTACTTTCAGTGTAGGCAGGAACACCCTTGAAATAGATGGATTTGCATTACTGTACATTGTAAAGGACCAATTTTCAGTGCCTTGTAAACCTAGGCTGGGTCAGGAAGGAATACTTGGCTGTATCACCTTGCATTTTACATTTTCTTACCACGCACTGCTTTCTTGGAGGATCACTCTTCTTATCAAGGCTCTAAGATGTTTTCAGGACATCCCCCCCTGGGATCTCTCCTAGGACCAAAGCATCATGCACATAGATTTCAACACTGCCATATGCTTCTCGTGGACCTACTTCAAATGTTACCAATACACTTACAGGTGAAGCTCTCACTTGTCAGATGGCACACTTGCAACACACTGAAAACAATACCAAAAGGATAAAGAACTATTCAAGCTACCTCTATGATTAGTGGGATGTAAACAGCATAAATCCACTACCGCCATAGTTATTCCAGTTTTCATGCTTGCATACTCTCTACAAATTTCTCTTCTTCAGTCTTGTGTGCTCTTAATGCCCCAGAGTAATTTTATTGCTCAAGTAAACTCTAAATCTCAGGGAACTACTCAAAACCATTGAGCTGATTGTGCATCTGTTTTATTCCAGGGAAAGTTAAGGAACAGGAAAAAGGGAAACTAAACATTTTGTTCTGGATCATTCAACCTGAGCTGCGTTTACTGAACTTCAGCAGTGCGTCCTAGAAAATTATTTTTCTCCTTAATGTCTGGGATTATCTGTATTGTCTATGATGCGCCATGGATATGAGATTCAGATGAAGTATTAGTGTAACAGATCTCCCTGCTATCAGGCCAAGCATAGCTGGGGGCATGGTCAATCAGACCAGTTTTTATTGGGGTCCCTGAACCACCTGCACGAAGGGAAATGCTGTTGCTTTCAATCTTATCTGTGTTGAAGGTATCAATGCCACACATGTCAGTTGTGGCTGGAACAAAAGGCAGACTCATGCTCATATTCTGTTTCAAGATCATCATCTTGTGGAATGTTGTCTGGAAAACTGCCCATATTCTTGATTTAGCTCTTCGATGCTTAGGATTTTATGTGTCACTGTGTGAATTTCTGGCTATGTCCCCACCCAACTCTCATCACACAGAAAGTCTCAAATATACTGTAGTTTGTGTATTTGATCACCAGAATTGCCTGGTTTTGGTTTTTCTTTTTTTTTTTTTTTCCAGATGGAGAAGAGTCCTAAGACCCTAGCATGAGGTGCAGCTGGAAACACTATGATAAGTACTCCAGAGGCCAAGCTAGAAAGATGCAGTAAATGCAGCACATAGATCCAATGGCTCCTCAGTTGAGTAAGCAGAGACCTAACTGAACATCATCATTAAAATGGGGTGGTGACACCTGATCCTTAAGAAGGCCACTGCATTAAATGGTGTAGATGATGAAGGTGCGGTGTGAGGCAGTATGGAGAGACAAAATACATCAGTACAGAAGTCCAGTCCCAGGAACTTTATGACTATGAGCGAACTCTCTCATATGTGAAATCACTCCATTTTCTAATAGGAACAAAAGTCACAGAGCAATTTACCAATTGCAAAGATGTAAGGTTGTGTCACATGTGTGCAAAGGCATTTACAACAGAGCAGTCATGTTTGGACTGCCACAAACTACTGCACAGACGATCCTTAAGAACGACCCTAGGTGCTTTGTAGTTTGGTTGTGTTTTGTTTTCTTTTCTATTTTTTTATTATGTTTTCCCCCTCATTTCCTGAGACTTCAGCTGAGGCAACAGTGGCATTGTTGATTTTAAAAGGGCAGACTTCACAAGCAGATTAACATGCTCCATATGTCTGGTCAGTTTGTTGAAGAGCCCAAAATGTGCATCTATTAAATATAATGAACGAGGAATGATAGATGGTGTCTCACAGGCCCTAGCTTGTAATTAAAAAGGAGGGAGAGGCTGCAGGGCAAAGAGTGGAGAAAGCATCCTTCAGTCACAAATCCTTGACACAGAGATGTCAGTTGTTCAAAAGAGGTTTTAACATCTCTGACATGAGGACAGCAAGGGAATGGAAAAGTAAGCAAAACAAAGCACTGGAAGGGCTTTTTAACACTGTGTTAGGCAAATGAGAGGATAAATGATGGCTATATATTGGATGGTGGTGGGAGGGTTATAAACATTACAGAGACAATTGCCGCTAAATGAGGTGTATCCCAGGCAGCTGTCCTGATGCATTAGGAGGCTGTTTTCGAAAGAAAAGATTCTCCCATCAACATTAAAACAAAACAAAATAAAAAGATCCCTTCCACACAGCTCACATGCCATGAATAACTCAGCAGCCTGTGAGTCAAACCCTTCCAGAGGCAGGCTGTGTTCTGGCTGCCTCCTTTTGGGCATTATTTGAGCATGGATATGTGCTCTCTGTAAGCCTTAATTATCAGAGCAACCATATGAGCAAGCTAGCCTGTCCTGTTTGTCTGGACTTGTGTCTTTTATGCCTCTTTGATCTATGTGTGGTAAATCTGAGAGCTTCCATGCTGGCTCAGCCCCCATTGGAGGGACTTTGTTGACTACTGTCTTGCTGGATTGCTCTGATCACAGGAATTATTGGTTTCTTTCAAGGTCCATTTTCTTTTTTTCATGCCATATGAATCTGTGAATGTCGGAGCTTTCTGTATTTCTTTAATGGAAATTTCCAGCACGCAGATGTATATGAGTGCAGTCTGAGAATGTAATAGCAACATTAAAACTAGCAGTGTTTTTTGGTTTTTTTTTTTGTTACTGTTAATAATATATTCAGCTCTATTGGAGCACTTTCCTTCAGTATACTTCGGATTACATTGTTATTTCACAGGCAGGGAAACTGAGGCAGAGACAAACACAGCATCTTGTCCTGGAAAACAGTGCCACAGCTGAAATACGATTTAAGACTTCTTAAGTGTAGTGCAGTGACCTATCCAGAAAGCACTCTTTGGCCTGTGGCAAAATTATAGTCTAAAACAACTGTGGTTGCTACTTCAGTGAAATATTCTTATTTCTGAAACTGAGCTCATGTCCAATACTCTTTCATGTCCTTGTTCTGCTAGAAGCCTCAACAATGCTGACTTCAGGGAACTGAAAGACTCCGTCTCCCCCATTGCATTAACTGATTGATGCTGGCAGAAGATTTTCAAGCCACATTTCTTTTCCAGTGGTCAGTAGATCAATAGTGATCCATGGTGCAGCCTCAGGTGTTCCACAGAATGATTGCAAGTCCCTTTTAACCACCCAAATATATGTCTCCACATAACAACAGAAAATCAAAATAAAGGAAAATAATTGAAAAGGCAAAGTCTACAACTAAGTTTTACTTAGTTGAAAGTGAAATCTATTCTGGCACAAGATGGTACGTGGGTTTATTTTTTTAAACACTTCACTTACTGGAGACTGAGAGTTATTTCTCTCAAAGATTTGTAAACTGGCTATCCTCCTAGGAGCACTGAGAGGTAGGACGCAAAGATTCTACCTCTACATAGCCCATCACCTTAGAAAGGAACAAGAGCTGTTTACAGCCCTGACAGGAGAGAGCCATGTCAGAGATAATGTTGATATATCCCTCCAAAACGACAAGCTGGTCTGGAGCGAAAGAGCATCTCAGTAGAATGGGCTCTGTTTGCATAGACACAGTGTTGCTTTCTATGAGAGTTATTGCTGCGGTTTGGACTACAATAGCATCCAGATTTGCCCCAGGGCATCAGGGCTCTGCTGTACATACTACTGTCATCTCATGGAGTAAGAAGCAGTTCTGGCCCCAGAGCTTTGGAGCCAGGGGGGTAAAAGAAGAAATGACAGTCAAAGCACAAAGAAAAGCCGGCCTCTGTTTTGGGGTAACACTGACCGTTTTGGATAAAGCTCCATTCAGAATGAAATTATTATACTTGTAAATGTTACTTGTAAATTATACTAGTAAAATGTTGCATTATCTGACAAAAAGCTGTCAGACTGGAAAAAGGTTGGCCCAGCTGAATCTGGGAGGTGAAGCCATCTCCAAAGAGCCGGTCAGTGGCAACTGCAGCCGAAGAGACGAGCTTCCTGCCTGCTGAGTTGGCCTCCATTAAAATGGGCTGATTCCCCCTCCAGTGGTGCCATGGACACCCCTGCAGCAAACCCACCTCAGGGCACGGCAGGCTCACAGCAGCCTCGTGGCCAGATCTACCTCTTCACCCTTTAGGTAGCTGTATAGTGCTTGGGCTGTACTGCTGCCACGACTGAGCCCAGCTGAACAGGCTGGAGACAGTATGTGTCCACTTCTGAATTGGTGCTAGAGCGGAGTTCTCCACTGTTGACTTTTAGAAGTCCTTTTTGGAGAGAAACAACATAGGGAAAGCAGCAGGAATGAAAGTCTGGCATAGGCTCGGCAAGAGTGATAGTGGCAATGAAGGATAGAGTATTTAAACCTGAAAAAAAGAAGAATTTTCCTGCCAGTTGAAAATAACAATTGTAGCTTCCAGTTATAATCCACCATCCCTTGGTTGAGGAACTCCACAGGGGAGTTGCCAAACTCCACAGCATAACAAGCACATCATGAAAGCCTCTTCCCCTCCCTGGATAGCAGAGCAGATGCACTGCTGAGGAACAGGGTAGATCTTGGTTTCACCATCTTCTGCTTGCTCACCTGGATGGGAGGAGGGAAAGGGAATTGCTTGCCCCCATGCATATCCTTTGGAAAATTGCAATTTTCCTGTAGGATTGACTCCATCAAAAATTTCCCCTGAAATAATTTTCTTCCTCTGTGCCCCTCTGCCCTAGTTTCTCTCCCTTTTTTCAGCAGCTGAATATGAAACCAGTTGAACATCGAAACAAAAACGGCTTTTTTTCTTTCTCTTATTTTGAGAAATAAAATCTCATAGTTGATTTGATGAAAGCTTTTGTTTTACAGGGAAATCAATTCCTCCTCCAACCCCACTGCATTTTATAACAGACAGTAGAAAAATACCCATTCCCTCTAAATTTGACAGATGCCACCACAAGGTGAGAAGGAACCACTGTTTACTGAGTCTTTTTTAATATGCTATGTACATGGAAACACTTCTTCATCCATCAATTGAAAAGTTCATTTCTTCCTGCTGCCCTTCACCCCACTTTCAGGTCTCCCAAGCCAACCGTGACTGTGCAACATAACTGACTCTGGTATAAATAAGAGCTGAGGAAATGGAAGAAATTAAGAACTCCTCCAGCCCTAAGGCTAAGTATCGCCCTCCTATTTGTTTTCTCTGTATACTAGGCTTAATACTTTTTCTCAGCTGGGTACACGAGCTAATATACTACATAATCAGAGGGAAAATATCGCCTTATAGAAATCTCATTTCTTATCACGCTTGACGTTTCTGTGGATACTGGAAATACTTTACCATTTCATAGTATGTGGGCAGAATAGGGAAGAAACAACACAAGTGAATAATTATTTTCAGCTTTAGGGTCTCATTTGTATTAAAAAGTCTAAACACTGAAATTGGAGGGAGATTCAATCTTCTTCTTCCATCTCATGTGTGCTACCTTGTTGCTGAAATCCAAGTACTCTCCATGGAGGAACTCAGTTGATGCAGAAAAAACTTCTGTCTTTGGGGTGCATTTAGTGATGGAAATTCACAGTCCACCTATAGTACACATATGTCCATCATAGCAATAGTATGAAACAGTCTCCTTATCTACATTATGTGTTTTGTTCAGACACTCTACAGTGCTCATCCATTCTGTATGATCAGTATATCTACATCTGTCTGGGGGGGCATGGTCTGTGTCAGGGTCTGCAGGAATTCAGCCTGTGAGTAATAACCTACTCACACTGAGCCTATCTGTCTAAAATGGGGCTGAGTCTAAAAGACTGCAAGCCTTAGAGCAATCCTCTTCAGACAGCTGATTTTTACCATTCATCAACTCATAATTCATCTGAGGTTAAAAAAAAAAGAAAAACGTTTGGATAAAGACACTCACATTAGGAGAGATGCAAGTTAATCAATATAGCTCCTGTCCTTTCAGAAGTCTTTTAAAAAGCTGTAAATATCATAACATAAGAAGGCAGTTTGCAAAAGAGAACTTAGCTTGAACCAGATATTCATCAGTATGAGTAGAAATTGATAAAACATAAACCTCACAATCTCTGTCCTCCAAACGAGGCCTTAAGCCTCCCCGTCACTCTCAGCCGTGTTGCAGGGCAGACCAAGCTCAGCCAGTCAGATCATCTGGCTTGTGATCAAACTGGTATACCGACTGTCTAGTCATCTAAAGTAAAATTAAAGTTTAAGAGGCAAAATGGGGTTGAGAGAGAGAACAAAAGCAAAGGCGAAAAGTCCTCTGACTTCTTTATCATAAAACTCCCCATTTTTTGGTCTTTGGTGGTTTCCATGTTAGCCAGTAAAGATCTACAGCAAAGACCCTCTGCGGAGGTGATTCGTGCCTCAGAGTAACACTCCAGAGTCAGTATTGTCCTCCTTTCTCCTGGGAGGACTGTATACTGCCCTGGCTGACACCAGCGAGTTGGCCACAGTAGTGGCAGCCTCAGGACCAGCCCTTCTGCTGCTTCCTCCCCTAAGGAAATACAGAAAGACCCTGGCTTTACCACAACAAACCGTGCACAGTGCCAGGCACCTTGCTCTGATGGTAGTTAAAGCAGATTAAAATATTTGCAGAGACTATCCACAGCTCTTACATTAATTCTATTATTTCAGTTACCAAGAAACTCAAAGCATTGCTGCAAGGAAGAATGGGAGAAGCTAAGGGCTGTGCTCAGACCACCTACAGCAATGCTGGAAATGAGTCTAGTGTAGGTAAATTCATGCGGTCTATGGACAACTCACATTTCCCCTTACCCAAAATCATATCTTACTGTGCATAACACTGAACATGGCTCCCTGTACTGTTGATGAGGAAAAACATGATGTCAAGCTTGCATACCCCTACTAGATCCAGCTGACTACAACTTCTTTTTTCTCTACAGCATATAGAGTTGAAATAAGTTGGAGTCTATTTTAGGGTTTAAAGTGCCACCGTACCAACCAGAATATAGCTGGTGGTTTATCTGAGGCAACACAGGGGTTCTGAAATAAAGCATAGACTTGTACTGACCCCTTTCAAGTAATCAACAAGGGTCCTAAAAACCTTATACATAAGGTTCAAAGGACCAGACTTTTTTTTTTTTTACTGTTAAATCTCTTTGATCTTTCATAAAGCTGTCAAAATAGGACTTGTTGCTTGCAATGTATATTTTAACTCCATCTTTTATATAGACAAGGGAATATTGAGTAGTACAATTGCAATGTAAGATCTTCATTGCAAGTCTTTTTTTTTTCCCCTGAAAGCTCTGAATCCTGGAGATATCTGATTTTGCGATACTCTCAGACTCATTCACACACACAGTTTCTCTAGTTTCCAACATTTCAGGAAAAACTTTGAAAAATTTTAATCTTCCTTTCCTCTCCTTCATCTTCCCATGAACAGCAACAGAAAAGAAGTGAAAAGATCACAACCTGACTTTTTAAAGCCTTCTGACTACTGAGCCAATATCACGAACTGTCTGGCAAGGGTTTGACTCGGGATTTATCCTTGTCTGAGCTTGGCAGTGTGCGTGCTGGTCTACTTATTACAGCAGACAGCTGTATGATACTCAGAGCACTTAGTTTCCTGTACTTCTCCCTGAATTGGTTAATGCTTCAGAAAAGCTGGGGGAGACAAGTGCCCAAGTCTGTGTGTTTCGGAGCTGGATGCTGCTGGCAGTGCAGTGCTCGTGGGAGGGAAGGAGAAAGATGGATATCATCAGGCTTTCAGTGCAATCAGAACCACATGGAAGTGGCTGCACTTCCTTAAAGGATACCTTTATGGGTAGTAATAAGAAAGCCAGAAAGCCCTGCAGAGTGACTTACTCTGGAGGTTATGACATGAAAAGCCATGGGCTATGAGTCTGATTAACAATAATGACTCAGAACCAGGATCTTTCCTTTGCACTGAAGTCCCATTTGTTCCTAGCATACATGACTTGCACTGACAGGCCACCACTGGATTCACTAGGAAAAGTGCATTGCCTACAGGTGTATCTAAATTGATGATGCACAATAAATATCCCTGTCCTGAGTATCCTGTATCACAGTGGAGACAGAGAGGGCGAAGAAAGAAAGGGCGATCTTGTACTCAGGTATGGCCGAAATGGAAAATTGTGAAGTGGGGATCAGGAAGGGATAAACAGCGAATTTGTGGAGCAAATAATACATCATATTAACTACAGAGCCAAAGATTTTTTGTCTTGGGATTGCTTTCTCTCATACAGTTGGTTTGTTGGTTTCTTTGGCGACTTGCTAAACCCTAATTAAGGAGACACTATGGGAAGCAGTCCCTATTCATATCTAACTGCCTGACAGTCACTGTTTTTCTTTTGAGTTGAGCCTTTCTGAAAAGCTGGCTCCTAGATCAATTACAAAACCAACGCAGCTTGGTTTTTGGAAGGGACCTTTTTTTCTCCATCACAAGCTATTTAGCTTTCCAATCATGTGGCAGCTCCACATAGTCTTCAAGAGGGAAGGAAGAATGCTGCACAGCAGAATGGCTCGTGAGCTCTCCTAGGAAAATCTGCACCTGCTTTCTGCCCACACGCCCACACTCATCTCTGAACCAAGCCACGAGCTGACGTTACACAGCTGCTGTGAGGCGTTATGTCAGGGCTTCATTTGCCAGCATTTCCGCCACTCTGGATTGCATTGGTGTCTCATAACAGGCCCCTGAGCATCTTCATCAAGCTGCTAATGTCAACCAAGTAAATAATGCATGCTTCAACTTTGGGCTAAATATACATTTGTCTGATAGACCATATCAGCTACCAAGTCTGTTGTGCTAAGCAATCCTTAGCTGGATATTTACCGGATCAATGGAGTGCTTACAGCTTTGACACATAAATCACTATTTAGGTAAGTTTTAAAATAATTATTAGAAGTAAAAGAGCATTGCTGTCCATATATAGCACTTACATGGAAGGAACCTTCTTCTCTTTTGTGTTGCTTTTTTTCTGGAGCCCTCAGAGCCCTGATCAGCAGAGGTACTTAAACACAACTGAGTAAGCTGAAGTCAGTGTCTGAGCTTCACTCATTTGAAGCACGACTTCTGCAGAACAGGGAAGGTTCTCACAGGATCCACCCTGTCCCCTCAGTATCATTTCAGAGCAGCTGACACTATCCAAGGCACATGAATTATGTCTTGTTTGTTGAACACGAAGAAGACGAAAACACTGTGGAATGGGTCTACTTGTTCTGGGGTCTGCATCTGTTAAGGACAACAGGACTGCCTGAGGATGATTCTGCTGGAGCCAAGTATACAAAGACAAAATATACACAGCTTATGCACTTGAACAAAAATCACCATTTAGTACTCATTTCCCTTGTGGGCTCTGAGATATAGCAGCTCTGCAAAGTATTGTCTCCCTCCTCTGGCTGGGCACAGGAGTTGGAGAGGGTAGCTGGCTTTACCACTCAGGTCATTGATACAGAATAGGAGGTACCAGTGACTGTGGACCTTCTCTGAGGAAACTCTAAGGGAGCCACATGGTGAGTGCTGAAATTAAATCCATTACTGTTGTGGCAAGAAGTGAGCTGATCTTGGAAGTGAACCAGCTCAGACTTCTTCTTCTAGTCTTTTCTGTTGGCAACCAGGATGGTAGACGTATGACCTTGTCTCTTCTTTTTCCATAGATATTGGGTATAAAATGTGGAGTACACACACCTGCAGCTCTTTTTGAGTTTATAAAGCCAAAGCTGCTCCTAAATTTCAGGGACTAATGCAATCTATGAGATGGTTATTCCAGCTTGTCCAGTTTCTTGGTTGAGTAGGATCTGTGGAAAGGTAAAATTGGAAGAAACCTGCATTAACTCAGGACACTATGAAGGTGGTGTGAGCATTGAGGGTTCACTGTGACCTAGACAGCATTAAGACTGCTAGGTAGGCTAGGTAGGCTGCTCAGTGCAAAATTACTGCAAGCAGCTTTGGGTAAAAATCTATGAGCAATGCTGTGCTGAGGGAGGCTACTACTAAGGTTTGCTGTCCATCATCTAACACAGAAGAAAGGAGAAACATCTAACTAGAGATAGAGGATAGAGTGCAACCCACTAAAATAGTCTTGTTTTCTAATCCATTTACTCCGAAGTCTATTCCTTCCATTTCTGTCACCCAAGACCCACTACTACTGCAATCTAGAAACAGGTCTGTCTGAACTTGACCGTCAACTGTCAATACACAACATTTCACAATTAACTCTTATTACTACTGTCTTCAGAGTCCTGACTCTCATTTTGCATGTCAAAGCATCAGCTGTCTGTTCCAGACCCTAATTGTGTTTGTCGTGACCTTTGTAAACTAATCTGCTACATCCATTTGAGTAATTAATGTCTTATGCAAAGATTACTACAATCTGAATAAATAAATAAACTAAACAAAAATAAGAAATTTTAATAAACAGCATGTCTGGCAGCAAAATATTGGTTTAAGAATTCTAATGATGATCATGATTTATTAATGCACTTGTCAGCATCTGTTGCTGAGAGCATTATGTATGCCTCAGTAGGATTTGCCTTGATTTGTTGAATGTAAGTCAGATAGACAACAATCGTGTAATATAAAGTATCACAGTTTCTGAATCCCATCTTTTTAATGTCTAGGGGAGAGTTGCTTCATGCCCTCTCTGAATCTGCCCTTTCTGTATAACTATATTATTAACAATGAAAAACAGCTCCAAATCAATTTCTCAGTCTGTGTACCATGTTCTGTCAGCTCCCATGATCAGGCGAATCCACCCCACCAAAGCTAATTTGAATATTTCAATGCCTGATGGTGAATTAAAGAGCAACATGCTATGTTTATATAATTGTCCCTAGAAGGAGGAATAAGCAGAGGTGATAGATGTCAGCAATGGATAAACTTTAGTTTTCCTACTCAGGTACCTTAGGATATGTCATCATTTCTGGAGAAACTCTGTTGATGTTAAAAGTGGATTAAAATGAGAAATGGGTACAGATTGTATTTATACTATACATATCATGGTGTTCATTTAAGTGGGCTATTTTACAGTCATGACCAATATTTGCATGTTGATTTGCATTTTCTTTATACTTTCAGCTGTCCTGTCATATATCTGAATTTTCTCTCCAGTCATTTACTAGAGATTGCTAAAAAAAACCCCCAAACCCAAATGAATCACTGTTATTTTCACACTTGGCTGAAAAGGTGTAGCTAAATTCTGTGGTATTTAAATTTAATTTTTTATTGTAACTTTCATTGCAAAAGATCCTTAAGTGCTTTAAGGTAGGGCTGACTGAAAATCAAATTCTTACAGCCACTTTTGAACTGACACTTCTTATAATTTCTGCGGTACCCTCGCTGTCCGTGAAATGCTGCTCTTTTGGGTGTGAAAAAGTGAAGAGGTGGAAGTTCTGGAATCTCTGGATTACCATTCCCGACTTAAAATTGAAATTTCATGGTTAATCACTGAACCTTAAGGCATTAGGCAGAACTATCTTGTCCTTTCCTGGGTTTAGGTGCCCAAGATCTTCAGTAGGAGAGAGTCCACATCCCATTCATCCTGCTACTCAATATTTCCTATCAGCTGTAGAGGATGTTTCCCTATCTAGCATGCTGGGTCTTGGCGATCCCATTTGAGTAAAACTAGCAGTCTCCAGTTTCTTACTATTTAGAAAAAGGAGACCTTATCTTGCCCCTCTTGAGGCAGGAGCAGGTAGGGAATCCATAGCACAGTACTGAACACAACAGTGAGTCTGAGAGAAGGAGGCTCTCACTGGGAACAAATATTCCTCAGACATTTCTGTGCTGCTCCTAGGCAGAGTGCCTGTAGGCTGACGGTGGTAGCATGAGCAGGAAACAGCAAGTGGAAGGAGGCCTAAGAAAACTGGCTTTCAGATGCCCAAAGATCTTAAAACCCTTCATAATCCCATGCTAGTGTTTTAAGACCAGGTTTAAAAGTTTGCTATATTTCCAGCCACATCAGCAGTGGAAGATTTTTCCATTTTTCCATTCCATTTTTCCTTAGACTGGAAAATGATGGAGAAAGTGATCCATTGATTTATTAGTCAGAAGCTCTACAACGAATCTAATGAACAGCAAAAAAAGATTTTCCAATGCAGTAGAAGCCTGTTAAACAGATTGCACTGCTGTATGGAAATGTCATTTTCTTAACAGCCCTATAACACAGATAAATAATGGCTTAAGGACAGAGGTGGCCTTTGCTGAACCTCATGCGTTCTTTTGATCTCTTTTTGTGAACCCTGCTCTCTAGAGGTTTATTCCAGATATTCATGCAATGCTTCTTTTTAGATAAACAATAACAAAAATTGGTCTTTCCCTGGGCACATCAGTCCTCTTGTCAGCTTTGTTTTGCTATAACTTTTAAGGGGTCTTTCTTTTCAAAGGCATTTAATGAAATACCACCTGGTGTGATACCAGCGAGGAAATCTATTTTTTTAACAGATTTAGTCTTTTACCCTGTTCAGTTCTGTATTGTACTCGACCTTATGATCTCCTCGGTGTTTAGTCTCCTAGCAAGTTAATACCTTCAGCTGATACTTGTTTCTTAAGGAGACACCTGACTTGTCAAAATTATGATGCGTTATTTATTTATTCATTAATTTTTTTCATCCTGTGGAAGGCAAATCTGTTCTGTTAACAAAGATCTGTTCTTTTAACCTGATGGTAACTTGGTTTCTCTGTAGTATGGAGCATCAGAGAGAGTTTTCTTCAGAAAAAAACCGACCATGAAGAACTGTACAGGTGGCACTGAAGCATAATACAAAGGATGGCAAGCACACTATCATTGCTCTACTACTCCTCTGTTGCTCCTCTTGTTCAGAAGAGTCAGCATGTGATAAAGATATGAGAAGATACAAGTAGTACTCAAACAAGGGTGACACCTTTGCAGTTATCTCAGGGAAGAGCCACAAAGCATATGAAGCAGAGGGGCAGCCTTGCAGTTTCCGTTTCATCAGGACAAATACAACAGCTACTGAAAAGAAAAATGAAACAAGCAACAAGTATTGGCTGGCTTCATCACCGTTTTTTTAATAAATTTCCTGGCATGGAGAGGAAATTGGAAAGAGAAAGTAGCAAAGCTTGTTCAGGTAACTGACAAAAGCTTTAGAAATCTTGGAAGGATTAACGGACAGGAGTAGAAAAATAATTTTTTGCATGGCATTTCTACTTGCATTTTGTTGCAACAGTTCTTAAGCAAAGTGCAATAAGGTTTTTATTGTCATATCAGATTTACATGGTAAAATTTAATGTAGTACTTTAAATACTGGAAGTGTCAATAAAATGTCAAATTATACTTTACTTCAGTCCTAAATGGTTATAAAAATGCAATCCAAATTTACAATCATTTAGCTTTTNTTGTTTGGGAGGAGCTAATTTTTATTTTTTTTTCTGCTTGAAGTCTGGTGATTCATTGGGGTTTACATCACCACTGAAATGTTCTTCCCTTAGAAATCAATGGCTGAGGACTGGAGTGGGGACCCAACTTTTTAATTATGGTTTGAAGTAATGTAATTGTGGATTTTAATGGCTCATACATCTCTTTGACAGATCATCTGAGTTTGTTGAAAGTTTTGAAAGCAATGAAATCAATTTCTTGGACAGTTAGCTAGCAAAAAGAGAAACTGTTGATGTTAATTGGAGTGTAGACATAATATTACATAATACCTTCGTATTTTTGTGAGATGTTTTACACATTGATATTCTGGCCAGGAGTGGGGTAAAGGGGAGCATCAGAAGAGATGCCTGCTGTTCCTTCTATTCAATGATATTTTACATTCCCGGTGCCCCAGTGAGCATAACAGCTCTGATTGCACGATAAATTCAGCGTTGCCAGCCCTGGCTATGTAGAGAGTGAGTCTGTGAAGACTTCTGAAGGTTAGGATACGTTGGCTAACAATACAGGCTATCAGAATCATAGCACCCTATTCCAACATTTAGTGTGCTCTTATCCAGTATTCTGCAATAAGGATTTGTCTCAAGCCTATAGCAAAAAAGTCCATTTAGTCAGTCTCCCTAGCCAACAGAGAGTCATAGTAAATAATTTAACAGTCCCTTCAGGCTTCAGATGTCCATTAGCCTCTGGCTTAAGAAATCATCACCCATATAAATGTTAAGCAAGGTCTTTTAAAATGCAATAAACACCTTTCCCAGAAGCTTTGATTGAAAGTATCTGTAAATGTCATGGCTTCAATATGAATAGTCACTGCTGATGGTGGTTAGGCTAATTCTCAGTGACACTAACCAAACTCATTCCATTTATTGTCCAGGTTACTCTACCATCCTGCAAGGAAGTGCCTGTGCCTATTAACATCCTTTTCATTAGTGATTTTATGATTCATGTGAAATACAAAGCAACAGGACAAAACACAACTCAGAAAGGAAGAGATTTATCTCATTTCCTAAGATGTTACCAACACGTGTTACAACTTTGTTCTGTCTGATTAGTTGTTACAGTTGTCAAAAAACATGGCCTGAGCCTGTTCTCAAGAATCAGCACAAATCAGTAGGAACCAAATTATCTAGAGCTATTCCCTTGTTTCTAAGGGGAAAACCAGGAAATACCATGGAAAATAGGAAATACATGTTACTGGAAATAACAAATAATAAATTTCCTAAAAAGTGTCTCAGGAAAAAAAGAAAACAGCAACAACAACAATGCATTCTTTGCGAAGACACAGAATAACCATATGTAAGCAATGGAGAATGGCTGGCAGAAAAAAGACTTCCTAAGGAAATCCTTGTGCAAGAAGCTCCATAGGTATTTCAAGAGGAAGGTAGGATTCATCCAAAACTCTAAGTAAAATAAAATCCAGCATTAAAAAAGCCTTCCTAAGATGACAGAATAGCTTCCTGAATTGACAATTCTTCAGTATTGACCCTCAAGAACTAAAAAGAGTTCAACTACCTAAGAAACTAAAATGATCTCCACAGTATTCATTGAAGTGGCATCACACCTGTAGTTAAGGGCCAGCCCTGACATCCCAAAATGAAGAAGGAAGTGAGGACGGACAATGTTAGATACTACAGTGATCCTTGCTGCTGTTGTTGGGATAACTTCACTTGACAAGATGTTCAGTGTCCTTTGGGCCAAAAATGTGTGACTGTACAGAGAAAATTTGTCCACGAGATTTGACAGTGAAAGCACAGGGAAGCCGTGTGACTTTTTTAACATAACAGAGTGCTCAAAGATGAAGCAAGAGAGAGATGCCAGCCTCTTCAATCCTCTGCTTCTTCTTGGCACCAAAGTCACAGCGAAGCAGCGCCCGCCAACCCTGGCAGCCAAAGGGGCTTGTGGCAGTTTATCTGCTCCTCGTTCTGGACATATCAAGTGCTTCTCACATCAGGCAGAATCACCCAGCACGTGGTCACCGCTGTCAGTGGCTTTCTGGTGTCAGATCAATAGCACAGTGCTGCTTTGGAGTGACAGCTCAATTTGAGAAGAATTCTAGCATCCACATTTCAGAAGCAAAGACAAATCCTGCAGTGGAGAGCCACAGGAATGACCCTTGAAAGAATTAAATGGTGTTTGTCAAAGATAGCTCAGATTTTCTCACGGATTAACTCCGAGCAGCTGGCTTACACTCTGTGCCAGGAAACTGTGACAATTTAGAAACTATTATGATTTTATTTCTCTTTTTGCTCCTCAAAAACACCTCATTTTTGAACCTTAAGGTGCACTGGATAAACCCCACCTGACAACTAGATGCAAAGCAGTCTCTTTTCTGTTTCAGTTGGATAAGAATCTGACTTCTGGTGTGATACTACTTTAGGATGCATGACTGCATCATTCTAGAGTGAAGCATTCTGTTGTAGATGAAGTAATTCTCTCATAACAGGTAATTACACAAATATACATATATAATAAAATCTGTTCATGGCTGCATGCCAACTTGATAAACAAATAAGTAGTGGTGTTGCCTCTGAGAAATCTTTGCAGAACCCATGCTAGGAAAGCCTGTACCTCCATAAGTGAAGATTAGGAGTCAAGTGAAGCTTCCAGGACTTTATATCCAGCAACATCATCATGTTTCAATCTGACAGCCTTGGAAGTCTCAAGGTCCAAGCTTATATCAGTTCCAAGCAGATCCAGTTACATTTGAGCTAAAATAGAGAAAGGACAATCACCACTGTCCAGTTGTTAGCCTTGAGCATTCACAATTTAGTTTTCACTGGAAAATTAGATTTCTCAGGTCAATTGCAGACATTCTTGTAAGTTTGATTGGAAGCCCGCATCCTTTTCAAAAAGGGGACGTAAATTCACCTGCAACTCCTCTGTTCACACCTGACTGGTGGTGACAAGGAGACAGGTTGAAATTTCAGGGGTCTCTAATGAAACACCACACTGTGCTCTCACCCACAAAAAGTAGGACTTTCCTCTCCAAAAGTAGACATGGAAAGCACAGTTCCGACCTTTCCTCAGCTCAGTGATTTCCCCTCCAAATTTAGACATGGGACTCCAAGGAATATATGACATTGATGATTAAATAAATCCTAGGCACCATAATTTAACTCTTGCCTGCAGAATCAATTTCTTTTCAACCACCTTTCTGTGTTGTTTTTTGCCTTGGCTGGCAAAGGGCAAAACTTTTGTCAGGACAGAGGGTGGAGAGCAAAGGTAAAGCTGATGAAGCAGCAAACTTCACAGTCCCTGAAAGGCCACGTTATCACTGTGTTGTTCTCTCCTAACAAAAGTCAGCCCAGTCTTATTTCCTTTTTCTACTGAAAAACAAGACTTGAATTGGAAATCACACTTATAGGGTATAAATCAGACTTGGTACATCTCCACCACCTGAAAACTGACCCCAAATTCCCTCCTATTTTGGGCATGGGATGGTAAGAATCCCCACCGGAGGCTGCTCCTTCTGACCCGCTACTCCAGAGACATCTCTGCAGAGGGAAGCTATATGTACCACTGAAAAATGAAGGGCTTTACCTTGATAACCCAGTTAAAACTCCTGATAGCAGCAAACACTTTGGAGAGGATCCTAGGGAATCGTAGGGCCAGTAAAATCTTCTGTCTAGGGAAAGGAAGCTAATGAAAAAAGGGAAAAGCAGTCCCCCTTGTGAGTACACCAGGACTTTTTGACCTCCTCAAGAGAAGTCTGGCTGGAAAGACAGAAGACACGTGAAGATGGGGCAGAACATAAGTCAGGTCTCTTGCGGTCTGTGCCTTGCTCTGCTGTAGACTCAAAGCATGATATAGACAAGTCTGTCTGAGAGTTCTTACAGAAAAAATGGTGCCCAGCGTGAAATGCCCAGGTTATAACCATCTTTCTGTTCGAAAACTGCAGTGATAGTCAGTGCTATCGTTTTCTTCACTCTGGGTGAGAGGACAGGCAGGCTTGGTTATGGGGTTGTGGTACTACTTGGGGAGCTACAGCACCTGAGCAGCAAAAGAAAGGTCTTGGAATAACAAGGAAGGCACATCCCCTGGGCACCTCTGTCCTGGTGAATTTGCAGTGTTTGTACAGATGTCCGGAATTGAAATTGAATTGTTTTCTGCAGCCAGAATGTGTAGAGAAAGAATAGATAGTAGCTAAGTTTGGTGCAATATACAAACAAACTTTCCAGTTAGTCACACAAAGTCTGGGAAATCCACTTTCTAACAGATTAGAAGTTTCATATGAAGGAGTCTGTCATTATAATGCTGCAGAGAAGACTCCTGAAAGGTTTCAAAAGCCAAGCAAGAGCCGATTAGCTTCAATATCAAAGCAGAGGGGCTCATTTAGTCCAACGCTATTGATCTTAAATACAATCTCTGCTTAGAAAGACAGCAACTTCAAAAAGAAAAATAATAATAAAGAAGGAGAAAAAAACTCACTAAAAAGCAAATCACAACATGACAATTGTAAGGAAAATGGAAACATCTTATTTCAGGTCTTCCAAGAAACAAGGGAGAAATACTGCCCGTGATTTTGCATCTAAATACACTTTGAATCAAAGTTTTTCATCAGCCAGCCAAACAGCATCTTTTTAAAAGTCCAGATAAATAGAAATGCCTCCAGTCTGGTTGGCTATAGTAACACCCAGTGGTTCACATAATAGGGACATTTACTAGATGGAATATTTGAAAAATGCATCTACCCTGACTCTACAGCTCTAGAAAATTCTCAGCAAGATGGATTTGACTCTCCTTTTACCGAGATCAGGTGAAGATGAAACTGAGACTTTGAAGTTAGAGGCTTACTGCCCACACGCTGGCTGAATTTCCAAGGCTGTGAGAAACTTTCCTTTACAAATTCATCCTCCACAGGCCACTTTTGAACCCTAGGCCTGTGTAACTTTGAACTCACATGTTTTTTGAATGTGTTCATAGGCAATGTCTCAGCCATGTTTTCATGGTCAGAGATATTAGTATTTTTCCTTTTGGAGGAAGGTAGAAAAGACACAAGATTCAGTTGTACTAGTCCAGATTAAGGTACTTGGCACTGTTTGGTGAAATGTTTCTGGTAGAGCTCCAACATTATATACTGACTAGTCAATGGCCACTGTTGCCGCTTTCTTTATTTTTCCATGAAAAGTAACGTTATGACTACAGCACACACAAATATCGAGAAATTTGTGCATCAGAATGAGGAAATGTGTTTAGGCCACCTGAAAGTGCTATGTCTGCAACAGGGGTGGGACCCTTCCAAAAAGACCTCCTAGAAGTAGGAGGAGATATCAAGAAAGATAGTAGAGAACAAAGTCATCCAGGAATAAGCCTACTAGAGAGACATTTGCTTCTGTGTATAACAAAGGAGAGCAGATGGGGAAATAGAAATAATTATTCATAAACATTTTGCAGTGAAACAATAACACTGCTTATTTGATCTCTGCCTGTCAACCATGATGACAGTTTCATCTACTTGATGTTCTTTGGGGGGACAGTGTAATCTAGAAGACAATACACTAGGTGGGGATTTTGGAGATCTCCCCGCTCTTCCATTTCAGCTAGTTAGAGATCTGCTAGTTAGAAACACTTTTACATAACAAGGTAAGAGCCACTTCAGAACAACACAATCAAGATGTAAGTGGTGCTTTCCCCACACTTTTTCAATGATCTGTCTTTTCCTCTTTTCTGAAGGATGAGCTACTATAAAGCAAAGAAGATCAGTTAGATTAAATCCTTGCTTGCTCTGGCCATTCTGACAAAAGAGACTGCCACCTAGAGTGAATTATCCAGATATTTGGAAAGAAAATATATGCAAAAAGATGTACCAGTGGAGGAGAGGATGACATTGTGACCCAGCCAATTGTTGGCTAGAAAACAGCAACTTGTTTTGTACATAGCGAAGTCTTGAAGAGGCATTAGGTTGTGAGCTCTAAGTCAAGAAAATACTTAAGTACGGGACTGAATGCTCTGTTGAATTGAAAATACGTATTTTTTTTGAATCAGTATCAGCTGGAGACAAATTTGAATTCATTTCCTTGATGTTCAAGGTTGTGGTAAAGTCCTGCTTCAATGCAGCAGGGCACCAACAGCATCAAAGCTGAATGGGATCTTTCGATACTATATATTATCTGTAGCACAGCTGCTGCTCTTGAGCAAGTTTAGAAGAACCCCATGTGGTTTCATTAGGAGTAGTGGAGTCACTGAGGGCAGATAGTTGACCTTGCATAAAACACCTGTTTTCTGAGTCCCACTCAGCTGAATCACTGCAAGTCCCCTTAAGCAAAGAGATTTAAACTGTTTGGGCAACACTGATGGAATAGAAGGACCTCTGTTTCAGGATTAGAAATGATTCATTTTTTTAATGTCTTTCAGATTTCCAGAGGAAAAAACCCAGCATTCACAGTTCTACCCAAAGTGATCTGTAAGTACATAATACACGTGAAAAAAACTTTCTCCTTCAAACAAAAGCCTGCAAAGTTTTGCAGCCAAGTGTTTTTGAATTAACAGATTATTATTTTACAACCAGAAGGCAGAGAATCAGAATAATAAATGAACAGCTACAGGAGAGGAAATGGGTAGTGTCTTACTGCCTCTGTATGGTCTTTCTGTACATCTATGCTTAAAGCTGCACCCTGTTGACTGGGCTGTTGATGGAACGTGGGATTTCTTTTTGCAGTGGGGATTTAAAGACAGGCAGATGGAATGTTTGTTGTTTTGGCTACCAAATCTGCTAGCCTGTTGTTAGCCCAAGAAGCCCACTTGGCTTGGGCAGGTGTCCAACCTTGACCCATGCTAAACAGGTAGACAAATGGTAATTTTAACAACTCTCTCTAGGA
This sequence comes from Anarhynchus alexandrinus, assembly GCA_008711295.1. Lineage (NCBI taxonomy): Eukaryota > Metazoa > Chordata > Aves > Charadriiformes > Charadriidae > Anarhynchus > Anarhynchus alexandrinus. The sequence continues at coordinate 2,035,217 of VUYV01000011.1, read as the reverse complement.
CCTTTTCAGAACTCCTTCTCCCCTAATGTATTTTTTTTTCTCTTCCTTTCTCTCACTGGTATTATTAGCATTTTGAGTTCTTAAATTAGTAAAGAAAACACATTTAGGAATTGCATATCTGCTAATTTAATCAGATATGTGCATAAGAGTCTTGCAGCTGCTTGTACACGTTATCACTATACATTTGAAATATGCATGCATAATTTTACTGCCTCATCTTTTTCCAGAAGCTCCCAGTGTTTATAATTGTTCTTTCTTGCTAAAAAAAAAAAAAAAGCGCCAGACTTAGGCTCAAGGTGTAGTTCATATACAGGGTTAAAATGAGTAGGCATTTCTACATTGCTATCCTTTCCTGTGAAAGTCTGTGCAACCTCACACACTTTCAAACCATGAATATTTTGCAAAAAATAATGGCTTTTTTGAGATGTCAGTAAACTCAGGTACTGTTACAAGGTGGATCCAAAACCATTGTTGTTTTTTCCAGCAAAGGTTTCAAATGTGGAAGAATTCAAATATGGAAGGTTGACCACTAGCCAACAATGTGCCTTTATGGCCAGAAGGCCAATGGCATCCTGGGGTGCATTAAAAAGAACATGGCAAGCAGGTTGAGGGAGGTTATCCTCCCCCTCTATTCTGCCCTGGTGAGGCCACATCTGGAGTATTGTCTCCAGTTCTGGGCTCCCCAGTTCAAGAAAGACAAGGAACTAATGGAGAGAGTCCAGTGGAGGGCTACAAAGATGATCAGGGGACTGGAGCATCTCTCTTATGAGGAAAAGCTGAGAGACCTGGCTCTATTTTGCCTGGAGGAGAGAAGGCTGAGAGGGGAGCTTATCAGTGCTTATAAACATCTAAAGGGTGGGTGTCAAGAGGCTGGGGTGGCACCCAGCAACAGGATATGGGGCAATGGGCACAAACTGGAACACAGGAAATTCCATCTGAACAGGAGGAAAAAATTCTTCGCTTTGAGGGTGACAGAGAGATTGTGGAGTCTCCTTCTCCGGCAATATTAAAAACCTGCCCGGATGAGTTCTTGTCCAACCTGCTCTCATTGAACCTGCTTTAGCATTGGGGGTTGGACTAGATGATCTCCAGAGGTCCCTTCCAATCCCCACCTTTCTGTGATTCTGTGATAGTTTTGAGAAACTGAGGACAAAAGGACAATTATTTCTTCTCTGTCCTTTTTAGCAATACTGCCATATCCAGTACACACATGCACACAGGCATACTCATGCACTTACAAGTGAATGTTTTATTCAATTATTTGACTGGGACCCATCTTTAACTCACAGAGTGTTCATGCTTTCCACATGAATTTAACACCACTTGCTTGGACTGAATATAGTGTCCTTAAATATTATTTTTTCATTCTCCTTAGACTTCCCAACAACTTTGCCCATAATATTGTTGCATTTAAGAAAATTTACAATGACAATTTATGGGTAGGAATCCCAAGGATCCTGCTAAAAAGGAGATATATTTTAATTAAAGACTTTAAATTGATCTCTGAAATACTCAAGCCTTTTTTTTTTGTATGTGTTAAAATTTTCAATAAAGAAATATTATCCTTCAATAAAAACTGCTTCACTCTGGGGCTCATATTACTCTGTCAGTCATTCTTCACAGACAAAGCAAAATGTTCAGCTTCTTACATGATATTTGGAAATGGAAAATAGGCATCTTTCAACTCAGAGGGAGCCAAAAATATATGTAATTGTGGAAATATATGTTACTATAGTGTGTTTGTATGCAGTTCTAGTATGAAAGAATAGTGTGTGAATAGAAGTGCAATGAAGGGAGCTACGTGTGAAAAGCCCTTTGTTGACTAAAGGTAAAGAGAAAAAGAATACAGAAATAATAATAATAATTTAAAAAGAAGACACCTTGCTCAAATGGAGGCTCCTGTTTCTTTCTCAGATGCCACACAATAGACCAATCCAGTCTACCATCCACTATTACCTAAAACAATAGAGAATTTGCATTCTTATCCAGGCAGGCAACTGGCATTTGACTAGTTCAAGTTGAAGAAGCTAAATGTAAGAAGTGCTTCTGGAAAAAGAACACATTAAGACATGTTAGCTCCGACAGTTGTACAGATGCCTACAGGCACTTCTACATAACCAAGCTTTAATGGAGATGTTCACGATATTTGCTGAGCGTTTGAGGTGTAACTTACACACTGAATCAGGATAGGGATGAGAGGGGTTCTATAACCCTAAGGTTATATGTTGATGATCTTGCAGTTATAGACTGAAAAAATACATACAACTCAGTTTAATGACCCTCTTGGTTTAATAATGTAGCATATCATCGTTTGTAGACATGAAACATCTGTTACAATCACATATCATAGATTTTGTAGTGGTAAAGAAATAAAGAAACAGATGGGTTCCCTAATGCCAATGGTGTTAGTGTTTATTTAGAAACCACATATTGAATCACAGGCAATCTTTCCTTTTTGTTCCCCCGCCTCCAGCAGCAGGGATAGCACTGCTAATTTCATCAACAGCATGAAGCCTTTTTCAAAGGGAGGATGACTGGATTCTAGACACTCCCCTGGATTTGGATGTCAACAAAAAAACCTAATTTCCAGGAAAGAGGGAGGTTTTATTTTGGGGAGTTTGAAGACTGTGCCTACTGTGAAAACCTTAAATTTACAGCAGTTTAGACCTTTACATACCCAAGTTAATCTGACTACCAAGGTACCAGTAGCCATGACAACACAGGCTGCACAGTGAACCAGATTTCTGATGCCACATCAAACAGCCCCAAAGGGTTTGTACAGTGTCTGTGTGCTGGTGGTGTGACTCGGTGTTCATCAACTCCCAAGCTAGATGGTATACAGCAAGTTCAGGTACACCTGTGTGCAAGGTAAAATTATCTCTAAGATTAAGATCGCTATTTCAGCTAGCTATTATCACTGATCTTTATGATGCTTGCCAGAAATATTTTTTAAAATTTATTTATAAAGTTTATTTTTCCTGGAAAAGTCAGTTCTTCCTCAAGTTTTGAGAGTCTTGCTTTCCCATAAGACCTTCACCTTCTACTGTGCCAGTCTCTACCTAAATTTAACAACTGCTGAATAGCTAAAATCTTCCTTGTGCACATTTCCATAGCATGTCAGAAATTTAAGATGTGAATGCCATGATCACTGAGTCACCATATCAAGTGAGATCAGATCCATAATATTTTATCAGCTATCCAAAGAAACATGTATTTCACTTCATGATGTGGCAGGAATTTGAAGAAAAAGTGCCTCAAGATGACTGAAATTATACCGCCACCATGCAGACTAACTTGGGAATTGTATGTGGAGATGGCATTTACCTTTGCATCTCTCAGTCCCTAAAGCAAAAATGCATTTACTACCTCTATTTAAAAGTAATCTTATCTCTCACTGTTCATCCTTTTTGGGTCTTTAGTTCCATCAGAATTGCTGTTAGTTATCAAGTTCTTGGCTGCATCTCACACTTGTAATTAAATTTGAGGTTCCTCTTGTCCAGAAACCAGCAGAGAATAGTTAAATGGGGCTTCTATAGTGACTGATGCAAAACAGCTGTATTCATGATGAAATACAATTAAAAATTCAATATATCTTATCTGTTCCAGCCAGTGATTCAGTTGGAACAAGTCAGTTGCTGCTGTCGAGTGTGTCCTTGTAAACAGGTATTCAGAAAAGTAACTCTGTGCATGCTGAATTGTGTTGTTTTTCGTAAAAAAGACCAAAAGAAGAGAGAAAGGATCAAGGTCCAAGATGTATAACTTTATGTATTTTAATTCTATATAACAGAACTGGGTTTTTTGCAGTCTGTGAAGCTAAAATTATTTATGCTGCTTGAATTTCTATCCCACAAACTGTTGGAGCAACAATCAAACATTTGTTTCCAAGTCAGACAAAGGCTGTCGAGTTATGCGCACTCATATACAATATATGTCAGACTTAGAGAACAGAAATCAACACAAATCAAAGCAGCAACTACAAAAAAATTACAATGTGCTTTTTCAGTCAACATACGATAGTCCATTCCTCTCAGCAAGCAAGAGAAGATGGTTGATTATATGGGAGGAATTAATCACAACCACAAGTATGTATCTTTTTTAGTCCATGGTATCTGACAGTGGCTAAATAGATTTCTAAGCCTTCACCAAAGAAAGTATGAACAGAAAATCCTATGGGGAGCTTGGAAACACTAGAAGAAATGAATAAAATATGTTTCTATTCCCCACTGAATCAACCCACACACTTTCTCTCTCCTTTATCTGTACTTTTTTATTGGCTACCTTAAGGAGACCTTTTGCTATTCTTGGGAAATGAGGAAGGAATTCTCCTGAAAATGCAGGACTAACCTTTTGTATAAATGTGGTGGGAGATGATAGATATGTGAAACTGCTTTAAAATCTTTATTGGAGCATTTAGAAAAATAACAATGACATTGAGTTGGAGCTATCTGCCTAAAGGTTAGACCTCTAGCTTAAGGGAGTCTTGTATGTACCATCATACATAGTCAGTAGAGCAACTGACACCACCAGCAAGAGATTAATTCCACCCTACAATACATACTTAAAACAAATGGGAGAAATGGCCCTCTGGAGATACCTGTGTTTTGCCGTGGATAACACTGCAGCCTAAGCATCTAACTTTTCGCTAAGTGAAATGAAACTCACCCACACTGTGTAGAAACCAGCATAAAAAAATTTCTGTATAAGACTACAATCCACAGTTTCATTATTTATTGCAGCCAAGGGATAGTTATCAATTATCCATGGGGAATGAGAGCCTCTAAGGTGAGGGACCGACAGGACTTGGCCCCAAAATGGGAGAGACAAAAGATAAGCACTGGCAGTTAGCCGACCAGTGCTCGTCCTTCTCTCACTAGGTACTGGGGCAGGCAGTTTTCCTCCAGCAGAAAATCCTTTGTAGTCCACCCTACCATCCCTACTCTACTTACACCTGCTCCCACTTTATGGTCAGTGAAGGCAACTTGGGATTTGGGATACGAATTCTCAACTTGAGACTAATGTTTGGTGCCTCAGCGCTCAGGCAAGCAAGGAAAAACACTCCCCAGCAGTCCTTTGGTGCAGGCTGATTTTAGAGAGAAATAGGCAGCTTTGATTTTAAGTGTCTGGGGTGAGAATAGGAATCCTCAGCTCGGCTTTTGTAATCCATAACAAAGGCAAAAAATATTACCTGCTTTAGTACTAAGGATGGATCCCGCCTATAACGTACCAGTATTTTTCAGCTATTATCACATCCTTCTGGATTGTGAGTTACAGACTTGAATAAAAGTCAGAGCCTATTTGATTGCTGTGGCCCCTTCCACATCCTTCTCCCTAGCTTTCAGTGCTGAAGAAGTGTTGTTCTCACTGTGCATTTCCAAAAAAAGAACAATATTCTTTTTCACAGACCTTCCCTGTGAAGTCCATGTAGCTATATTAGCTGATGTCACAAAGGAGTGGTTTCATTAGGTTCACAATTGTGCCTCTAACAAGCTGAGTGTTTATAAATCCCTGTTAAAGCTTTCCTGAGATGTCTGCCTGGGGAAGGGGAAGAAGAAAGGGGAAAAAGGAGATGGGGCACCTGGGAGGACAACTAGAGGATGAGCTGGTGGTGAGACCCACTCTATACATTCCCTGATCTTCTGCCTGGAGTTACACCTTAGGTAACACATAAGCTCCTGCTGTTCCATGTCACTAAAACTAGCCTCAGCGTGCATCTTCCTTAATATTTCACCTACACTGAACCTAAAGATGGGTTCCATGTGGCTAATTCTGGTTGCTGTTAAATCATTCACTTTGAACATGAATAAAGTCAGCCACTGAAGTTTTTATCCAAAGCTGGGCTTGCAGCTGGCAACACCCTCCCTGTTATGTATTTCTATTACTAAAGCCCATCAACCAGGATTTATATTACAGCCATAACATTTGTTTCAGTACACTTACATTTGTTACAGCAGGTTTCAGGCAGACAGCACATGAATTAGCTATTTCTAGTGACACCTACAGATGTACAAAATACAGACACCACACACGAGGAAACACATACAAATCTAAACATGATTTTTTTTTTCCATTAAAACTATTCAGAGGAGACGAAGATGGGTAGACTCCAGTACTGAAATAGCACCACCTTCACTCAGCTTTGTTTAAGCCCTACTGATTGCACTAGTATCACTTGTTATAAACACTCCTTCTTGTTGCTTTTGATGAATTTGCTCCAAGTTTCCAGAATGTCTGACTTCAGAAACTGTTCAATTAAAAAAAAACCCAACAAACAAACAACAAAAAAACCAAACAAAACGAAGTGATTGGTCAAGTTTTAGATGTAGTTATAGCCAGTACCCAGCAATATATTGTTCTGCAAGATTCTTTCTTTTTTTCCATCATTTTTAATTCTATTCTGAAGGACAGTGGTAGAAGAGAGAAAGGGCTTTCTAATTCATGTAAGCCAGGTGACAATTTGTCTTTTTGCTCATGACCATGGTTATATCCTGACCTGGTACTGGACTGGACCACAGAAGTGGCATCTTCATTTTTTTAAAAAAAAACCATATTTAAAAAAAATATTTCAGCTCAATAAAAAGTTTTGTTCTAATTATTTCAGAGTCTGAAATGCTGTTTCCAACTTCTTGCATTACAAGAAATGCAAGTAATTACCAAAATCAAAATAACTTCAGACAGAAGAATCCCTAGAATTTCTCATTTCTGAAATGTAAAAATAGCAAGTTCTAACTTCATAACCTTCTTTGAAAGACTGGTGTCTAATGGCTTTTCAACTTGAAAAATTTGTTTTTCATTGATTTGAGATTTTTCAAGAAGGAAAATATTGACCATATTATTCTTTCCTAGCTCTCAAAGGAGGTGGAAACTTATCTGTTGAGCCCTGGATGAACGTCGATGACTCCTTTCCTATTAAAGCCACAGAATCTACATTTCAGAGTAAGGAATGTGAGGGCCTCCTTTTATTCTGCTCTGCTTGTCTATAGTACAAATAGGGCAGAAAGCATCACTCCTTGGCTTACTTTATGTCTGTGAACAATTACATGTACAGTCTATATAATTTAACTTATGCAAAGCAATCTGCATCAGACAGAGAGGAAATAGAATACTGCCATCTCCCACCTGATAATTCAAGAAGACTTACACATACCCAGGGAATAAAGGCAAACTTCAGATATGAAGTGGAATCTCCCAGTGGTTCTTTGTGTGCTCCAGAGACAATTCAGCAGTACCCAAAATGCATTTCCCAGGGATCAAAGCAATGCCAAAATATAAATACAATTATCTCACCAAATAATAATATTGAGCATGAATGTTCCTAAGCCCGGTGGTCCTGTCTTAACTATGCGTGTAAGAATAAAAAAAAGAATTCCATTGTGAATATATTCTCAAGTTGTACTTGTGGTAATAAAAACATATACCAGCGGAGGGGCTTTTCTGATTGGAAAGTATTTTGCCGTTACTAATAACTAATTGATTTTGTCAGCTGTGGCTAGTGGATTGGATGCAAATAATATAATGCTACAGGGAAGCTCCTTGATCAAGCCTTAAAATGAATGAATCATTCCTTGAGGGATACAGAAAAATTCACTTGAAATTTGCCTTTGCCCTGGAAAGCTGCGTCACTCTACCAGCAACTATGTCTCTGTTCCAACAATTACTTCAAATTGTGGCAAAGGAGAAGAATTGAGTTGAACAAATGAAATGGGATCCTTTCAGCCTAGATGCATCTTTTGTTTCTGGGAGAAGTGAAGAAACCAGAACTATTTGGTTATTCAGCTCAAAGTTTGAGTGGCCCCTACCTGGCGCACAGCTACAGCTCAGAGAGTCAGGAACAGATGACGACTTTTGAGCAGTGAAAGTTAGTAAAAAAACAAACAAGCAAAGAGCAACAACAACAACAAAAAGCATGCAGAAAAAAACAAACCCCCCTGTGACAGATAACAGGCTGCAGCTAAACCCTGCTAAGCTCATTTTCAGTTTTGCTTCACAGACCTTGATACAGATTATAGCACTTCAGGGACCTTAGGAGGTATTGATTGGGGAAGTTTTTGGAAGCCACTAAGTTTCTCTGGGGCTCTTGAGAGAAAGAGAACTGAGTCAATACAGAGTGCTCACTGGAGTAATGGAATAAAGCACGTTGGGTTAGCATGAGTAGCTGTTGCCTTGTTGCAGCCAGTAACTAACTCTGTGACAAGGGAAGATTTATAGTAAATAAAATGCAGTATTGGAAGAAAGAACTGATGATGCAGATTGTCAAAAATATTACGCTGAATTCTTGGTAAGAAGGATCAGACTGTGCTAGTTGCAGAGTGGTGAAGCCTGGTTTCTTTTAGACTCTGTCTTTGAAGCCATCTTAAAGTCCGAGCAGAAGCATCCAAAGCCCTCAGCATTCTGGTGAGAACAGGGGGGTTCCAAATCAGGAAACTTACATAATTTTTTGTCACATTCATTGCAACAAAGAAATCAGCTTCCTTCATTGTTCAGAAAGTCATATTTTTCAAACAGAGAACCAGGATATGCAAAGTAGAGAAAATTAGGACATAAATGTTTGCTTCTGATTCTTTCAGATTTTGGCAATAGTCATATCTGCTGTTAATTGATGTAAGGCTTGAACCAGAAATCGGTGTCTAATACAGTCTTCTGTCTCCTACATCAGACCTTCAGAAACTTAAATTCTGGACCCCTACCAGGATTCTGAGGTTTAGGCATTAGCGGAGTAACTGTATCTCTAGACAGAGACATGATCCTGGAGAAGGGAGCTATGACACATTCCTGGTTAACTCCCAGGTCTCTGTACCTCCTTACACATCTTCATAGCTTGCCTCAATAAAGCTGCAAAAGCACTACTCTCAGCAGCTTCACACTTTGTCCCTACACTTGGTGCACCCTTGGGGCATTGACTATCTCCAATTAGATACTTTAAAAAGGGAGGCAATACTCATGTTTGGTGACTCTCAGAGAAAGAATGTACGCTAATGGTCATGGTGGTCAAGCACAGCCCCCAGAAGAATTTCGTCTCACGAGTTTGCGTCTGATCTCTTTCTACTTAATGCAACTCGAAAATCTACATGTGTTAGATTAATACTTTAAAATTACATTTGGAGATGCCTCAGTGAATTCTAGCAGAAAAAAATGCAAATAAATGTAGATTTCTGTTATTATCAGCTTCATCAAAGCAAACAAGCAGCAGCCGGGCCATTATTAGACTTTGATAAGAGTGCATATTGAATGATTTCCCTAAGGGATTCAGTAAAACTCATCTCATTCCATTTCCTTTTATATAATAATATCAATTGTTTCATACAGGAACACCTGCCCACAGTGTTGTCTGACCTCTTTATTTATTTATTTTATTTCTTGAAGGGGAAAAATGCAAGAACTGTTCTTTTTCAGTTCTATATTGTAATTTCAAAATGTGAGAAAGAGACTTGAATAAAGGTATTCAGACAGAAGCTGAGGAAAGTAGTGTTGCAAATGCATAATCATGCATTAATAAAATAATGGCTCTGAAAAGAGAACGTTTTAGTGCCAGAGATAAAGAGAAGACTGAAAAGAAAAAGAAGCAGGAAAAGAAGAGTGCCTAAAAACATGAATTTCTTTCCTGAGAGCCAATAAAATGAGGAAATTTGCTATGAAGAAATAACTTCCATGGCTTATAATACTGCAGTAGCATTTGGCAAGTAATCAAAGTTGATTTTCTTTCCATTCAAAGCCATCATCAGAATTATTTTTTTTGTAATGCCTATATATATGTGAAGCTCAGACATGTTTATAACTCTATTTCAGTGCTGAAAAAACTTGTCTTGAATTATACTGTACAAGGTCACCCATGAAAAAAAAAAATTCCTAGAAACAATTGTATCCCTGTCTGTAAAAGGAATTCCGTGTGCACTTTATGACTGATATTAAGAAACTTCTCAGCTTTGTAGAAAATACCCTTGCAAAATAATCTATTTGCACAATGAGTGTTTATCTCCACAATGGATATGTGAGGAATTCCAGGGGATTATTTACTGTGAGTAACCAATCCAGTCCAACCCTCTGACACTGATTTACCTTTATACTCCTGTGTAACTCTGGCAGACTCATGGCCAAGTTGGTTGGTGGGACTTCTAGCAAACAGCACTTGGCTGGTGGGGTTTCTAGCAAATGGTACTTGGCTGGTGGGGTTTCTAGCAACCAGTACTTGGACTGTGTTAAAATTACTAACAATAATTGGCAATATAACCATTTCCTGTTGCACCTAATGGGAAAGGTGCAAATATTTGCAAAGTCCTTGATCTATTAGATGGAGAAAATTAGACAAGAAACTTGTGGCTGAAGAATGGAGAGCTGGAAAGACATCATAGAATCCAAGACTCTTCTACATCTTAACCAAGAGGTAATTCATTCCCATTCAGAAATTTATTAAAGCTTCACCTTAAAGTCGACTGACTGTCTTACCTTTCTCTGATTCCCAGTCTCCCTCACCAAAACCTGCTCCAGAGCCCCAGTCCGGTAACAGAGAAGTTGTTCCTCTAATTTTGAGTTACTCAAGACACATTTATACCCATCTGTTTAGGACCACATATTCTTTAGTGAAAATACATTTTTCTGAGACAGAGGTGATCTGTAAATGCTACTGGTACTGCCAAAGAACAAAACAATGGGAAATGATCACAATATGCAGCTGGAGAGGTTCAAGCTCGACATTAGGAAAGTATTTTCCTGAGTGCATTGGCAATGACCACCAGAGGTGTGGCATTCCAATCCTAAAAGTTTTTTAAGACTTGTCTGTACAGAGCCATGGTTGAGCTGAGCTACTGATGGTGACACTACCGTCTTAAGCTGGGACTGGACAAGAGGACCCCCAGCAACGCCTTCCAATAAATGAGTCTATGACTGTTCCCAGGTGTTCATCTCAGAGGAATTATTCTACCTCCTCCTGGACTTTGTTCCACCAGATGAAGCAAAGTGAACTTAGTCTCTCTGCTGTCTTTATAAACTCCTCTCCTATAACTGCTTCTGCCCTCCTCTGGTCATTCCCATCTCCCTTCTATATATGTAGTTCAGTGCGAATGGGATACAGCTGACAAAGTCTATGCGATTTGTCTAATGTCTTTTCCAGAGATATTAAATACTTCCTTGTGCTTCTCCTGGATGAATCTCACTTTATATACCCAAATTAATATTTGTCTTTTTCTTGGTCACATCACCCCAGTGGCTCTTGGTCATCCTATTGTTGACTCATTTGCCTAAATATTACTTTTCCTCTGTCATTTCCTAATGAGGATTTGAGAATACGACTTATATTCTATAATTAACATTGACTATAGTTTCTGGGAACATGTCCTTGAACTTTAGTCATCTGGTTTCAATTAACGCAGACCTTAATGTCATCTCATTCATACTATGTAATATTAAGATTTTATTTAATTTTGTCTAGTGCCTCTAACTCTGTGTCATAGCAGATTTCATTATCACAGTCTTTTTATGTTAAATTTCTGAAGAAATATCATCCTGATGCCAGTTCTAGGGAATTCCACAAATAACTTCCCTTCAGCTAAATATTTCTCATTTTAGCACATGCTGTTGTAATCTCTTCTCTAATCATGACTTGCCTTGTAGTTATTCTACTAATAACGATTTTCTGCAATGTAACTACTATATTCCCATGCTGCACCATATCAAATGCAGTTCTGAAGTCTGAATAGATTAAACTTATTGTGTTTCCCTTACCTGAAATATAAAGAATGATTCCTTTTCAACAAATGAATTAAGCACTAATAAAAGACAGTAGTATCCCATATTAGGAAATGAAACTAACAAATCACGTGGAGATTTGCCTTTCTAATTCTGCACCATACTTTCTTCTGGCTTCCTGGACTTTACAAATGGATCCCTAGTTTTCTTTCTGGATTTGAAAGGATGGGGTTTTTTCATCTATCAGTAATGATTTTAATTAAACACGTGTCTGCTGAGATCCAGAATGAAACTAGGTAACATACCTTTGATCAAGAAACCTGAAAGTGGAGCAAGGTAATTCAGCCATGTGTACTCTTGTTTCCTTCTTGAATTTTCTTTTTCCCTTTTTGATTTTCACCTGAGCAAGGGTTGGTATAAGTTGACCTAAACCATATCTTAAAGACCAAAAAGCAGCACCGAAGAGATTCCATATCTACACTTTGTGGATGTTAAGCTGGCATTGCTTGTGGAAATCAAGGATCCCCATTCTTACCAGCTTGGATGTGACGTACCATGGGAAGGGCTATGGTCCCGCAGTACAGAAACCAGAAGAAACACTTCTGCCAACAGCTGTTGCAGGTTACAATGCTCAGAGAACACTGTTGTGCTAGACAACATATAAAGAAATTTGGAGCTCAGTTCTTGCTTAGGAGGTCACTAAGAGCCCAGTTTTGTTGTCAAAGCATAGGAATCTGGTGCCAGATCCTAGGGTACCATGCCTGGTCCCCAGCTATTGTTCTAGAATGTCACTGCTCTTCTGTGAGTCCTGTGTCATACCTGCCAAACCTCTGTGTGTGTGTTGGATGCCCAGGACATCTCAAATGGCTCTACATGCATTCATTTAGAACACTAAATTGAACCATTACTCTCCTTGTAAAGTACATGTCTTTTACAGATTTATGGGAGCATACGGTGTTTGTTTTACTGGTTGTTCAATGATGTTCACAGAACGATAGTTCCTCTTAGGAAAGAGCTGGAATTCAGTTGAGGATTAAGAACTTTATCCTACCTATTAAGTGTGAGCTGGTGTCTGACCTGCTGGGATAGTCAATAAAGAACCTGTCATGGAGGCTGGAGAGCTGTTCATTCAGCTCATCAGCCACTGTATGCTTTGGGGAGACCTGAGTCTCCACTGACTGCAGTAGCTATTGAAATAACTGGCTCCAGTGTAGACACCCAGATGCAGATATCTCTATTTAAAAGCTTTCATCTGGTGTTGATTCCCATCCTAAATGCCTGTTGCCCACAAATAAAGTGCTGGATGCACTGAATAACCTGGGTATTTCCTTCCATTCCTGTGCATCTATTCACTCGTCACTAAAGCATTTGAACAGTTCAGTGCTTCTCTCCAGCCTGGTTTTAAGTGACTTGTTTGATGGAGTGTCTAACTCATGAGACTATTGCATCCTGTAATGAATTTAGTTAGACCCATGCTTATGATACGTAACTGACATTCTCTTTTTGATCAGTGTCAGTCCATTAAACCCATCTATCAGAGATCCCTATGCTCAGCTTTATGACTATTGGGAAATTATTAGAATATGATCATAACCAAATAGACATCCCCGCTCCTTTGGGCAATGATACCATGGTCATTTTCTGGTCTGACACATCCTGCTTGTCAAAGTGATCCAGCAAGAATTTATAGGAAAGGAAATTAGCTACAGTGTTGTATTGTACTGTGAATTCATTCCCTTGTGGTGCTTTCGCTGATCACCTGTATTGCTCAGCTGCAGCTGACTAAATGAGACCTTTTAGCGATGCAGCATTCTTAAAGTCATTTGGCCCGTTCTTCATTATGTGCTTTTTAAAATTGTTATAGTAGATTAACTAACTAATGGTGGCTAGGCAGGAGCATTCATCCTGGGTAGGTTATTTCAGAAGCTGAGTTTTTGCTTCTGCTATTGGGAGCAGCTGGTTCTGTCCACAGTTGGTGAGAGAGGACTGGGCCATTGGGCAGATCCAGATTAGGAATGCTAGTGTAGCGATGTTTTTGTATTTACAAAACCAATGTAATGACCTCAGAAAACGTGAGCGCTCTATGGTATATAATGGCATGGAAACATCCTGCAGCCCTTAGAAGTCATGGCTTGGGGACTTCTGAATCAGAGCTGCCCTGGAAAATAGTTAATAACTTCTGAAATTGATGAGGTGGTTCGATAGGTGACAATGAAAATAGCTTTTGTGCATTAGAAATTATTACCAAAAATGTTTTTGAAGGATTTAAAATTTCAGAAAATAAACATGTTTGTTTCCTGGGTGTATTTTGGAGTACTTTTACCTCTCCTCCCCCTTCACTTCCCTCGCTTCCACCTGCCAAGTAAAGGGAAGTGCAGAAGTAAAAGAAGTTTAGAGTAATATTAAAATTTAGGCATATAAAGAGTACCTCAACTTCAGAGTCAACTTTTTTCTCCATAAACCAGAGCACACTTTACAGAGAAAGGAGAAAAAAAGAAAAGAAAAAAAAAGCATACAAAATTAAAATAAGCCAAACCCAAAACTTTTTAATTAGAAGTTTCAATTTTTTTTCTATTTACAATAGCAGCTAACAGTGGGGACAATGTCTCTGTTAAAAGAGGATAAAGACTAAATCTATATGCAGTATAAACAATATTGGAGCATGTAAGAAGCATTACAGTTAAGGCTGGTTGCATACTGATTTCCACTGATATGTAATTTAGTTCTAATTTCCCATGGAATCATAATTTTTAGTCCTTTAAATCTAGGGATAAGTGATAAAACACTGAAGGATTAGATGAAAGCATTCTTGAAGCACAGATCTCCTTTTAAAGTCTTTCACAAAGTTCTTTTCCCCTCCTTTTAGACAGCAAGGAATACTTTCTCATCTGAGAAGATGAAGGTTTTCAAAGCATGACAGAGTATCCATGCATCAGTCTTACTTGGGTGTGAAGCAAGGGGAGGAGGGCTGGCAGATAGGCACTGAGCATGCAGTGGGGGGAGACACCTTCATTACCTCACCTTATTGCGGAGATCCCAAAACCCCAGTCATAAGAAGAAGTCATATGGCCTAATGGGGGGAATAGAAGTCCACCGGTAGCATCACTGGGAACAGAGTGATATTGCTAACAAAGGCAATTCAGGCACAGGGTTTCATTTAAGAATTTAAAGCTAAACCAATCTAAATTGCATTTAGACATAGGTTTCTGAATTAATCCCTGCCTGGAATAGCAGCACGGTTCAGAACAGTATGACCTACTCAGTTGTGTATTGGTCTTTTGGAAGTGGGAAACCTGCAAAAAGGGAGAAAAGCATCTCAAAGAAAGTCAAGAATTCAAATTGTTAATAGAGAAGGCACATGTATATGAAGCTTGCCTTCTCCCTGGATTGCAAGGAACAAAACTGCATGAAATATGGTGGCCTCCCAGGAGTTGGATCTTGGTGATTATTTACAAGGAGTCCCCACAAACCACTTTAACAGTATTTTAATTTAATGTGCTTAGTGCTTTCATACTTACTGTAAGCAAAGAGAGGTTTTATGACCCAGCTGAATGTGCACTAGGATCCATATTACTGACACTTGGAATATAGGAAATGCGATGCCTTTCTTCAGAGGGCAGCCCTCGTAGGCACACATATAAGCTATATACAAATAGGCCTCCTGAGTCTCCCATGTGAGCTGATAGGAACAGCCCACTTGTCTTGGCAAAGAGTCCTCTAAACAGAGTAGAAAATAAAAACTTCATACAAAACTGAGTTGTTTTCATTTTTTTTTCTCATCTTGCTTGTCACTTGCTTGTCACAGCAATGCCACTTGGCCTGGAAGAGGGGAGTAGGCTTACAGTTTATCTGCACTGGAAGTAGCTGCTTGCTGTGCAACATCCCTGTCCTGGCAGAGTTTAGCTGACCACAGCTACTGGGAGAGAGAGAAGCAGCATGTAGTTCAAGGGCCTGTGTTATGGAGGAGCACAAACTGAAGACCTTGGTGGTCTCCTTGACTGTGAAATCTGCAGCAAACAAAGAAGATCTTCCAGAAAGAACCTACTCTTGATCTGGAGGCATATTTCTAGTGTATCTGTTGTGAGATGTCTGACTATTACTAGAGGCAGCTTATTCCACAAGAAAGAGTTCCTCCCAGGCACATGCTGTGGTGAACAGACAGCATTTCAGTCTACATCTTTTTTCCAGTCTAAGTGAGATTACCCCACCTGAAGCTTCTGTAAGTGTGCTCCTGGCACCCACTTAATTTCCCAGTTGTCTTCAGCAAATCATGAAATTAACCCACTGAGACAACAGGCCATGCCATAGTCCTATTTCTCACCTATGCGACACTGCAAAGACAAAAGCCTCATCCTCACCACCACTGCTGGTTGCTGGGGTCACTGAAAGATCCATTTTACCATCTTGTTTCTAGATGTGCCATTCTTACAAAAATTCAGGTGCATGTATGCCCCGTGGTAGTGTCAGAAAAGGTTATCTTCTTGGTATATGGAAAGCTGTGACTGTTTTTAACTCCTTCAGCCTACTTTGAAGAGCTATCACCTTGGGGCCCGTTACAGGACTGTACCAATGGACTGTGGAAACTTGGAGTGATGAGCTTCCAAGGTAATTTAGCTTTGCCAAACAATGCAATTGCTTACAACCAAGGTTTGTCAGTCTGCTATCACCTTCACAGTATGATGCCCAGCCCTCGGCTATGGAGAAAGTGTAACTATTTGTAGCCACAGGCTACAAATGGAAGAATGGAGATATCCTGCAGAGTCACTGTCAAATGGAGAAATGGATTTCCACAGTGCAGTGATAGAGATGTACAGCAAGTTTCAGCAATCTAATTAGTTTCTTGATCAGAGGAAGCCAACTCTTCAAGGCAAATGAAAAGGTCATTGCAAATCCCAGAGAAGTATTCATGTCTTTTGTCATATTTGCTGACAGATATTTAAATATAACCACTCACTTTTCCTGCAGACATTGTCAGCAGATGCCAGACAGCTGACAAGCAGCAATGAATTTGTATCACTGCCCTGACATATCAACAATGAGGAAATGGATAAAACTACTAAGTGTTCTTTTTGTGCTGCTGTGAGATAGGTCTGGGTCAGCATACACTTACAAGTCTTGGTGATGCCTAGAGGACACAGTGACTCGTCTGAAGATGGTTTAGCCCAGTGAACAATATTAGCAGGGGAAAGGAAGGGTGTTGTTTCACTGCAGCACTATGACAGGATGTAGAAGACTAGAGGTCTTCCAGACACTTTTTGTATGACCTTAGTAAAGCCTTTTTATATGTTCCAGGACTGAAACCTAACCACATATTGACTGCAAGACTGACTTCAGTTACTGTGGATGAGGTGGGTTTACACTCTTTCAACTCTCTGCCTGTGAAAAAGGGACAAAGGCACTTCCTTTCCCCACCCTTTCGTTATCACTTCTTTTAACTGTAAAAGCTTCAAGGTAAGGATAGGTCTGGATGCAAGTATGATGTGAAAGGACAAATTCACATTATAGCACAGGATCCTCAACACAGAAGACATTAACAGAAGAATGAAGGCTCCATGATCGGAGAACTAACAATTTTTTTTGCATGTGTAAACTGTATAACCGAATTCCAGTATTAATATTTTTATAGGAAGACTAGAAAAAGTACTAGCTTCCTCCCAGCATGGCATCTCATTCCTTCAAAGAACCTGACCCTCTCCCATGGTCAGGACTATTCTATATCCCCATTCCATGGTGTCATGCTTTCAGCACACTTTCCAACTTAACAGTTAAAAGCCTGCGTGTTCATAGGCCACGTGGACGTTTCTCAGGGTACGGAACAGGTATATTGAGTCTTCTTAGGAATGTTTGTTCATACAGGCTGTGAACAAGAGATTTCTTGCTGGGAAAAGATTTCAGCAATGAAGTTATGAGCTTGGAGAGAGAGTGGGGGATTTTATTTAAATAGACTTGTACAGTACAGACAGGTCTTTGTCTGCACTCAGAGACCTGGTGAATCAAATCTCATGCTTCAGAGTATTAGATGATTAATGCATAAATCAGAAAGGAAAGAATCTCACTGTTCATTCACTAATTGGGTAGAAATGTGGGTATGAAAATATAAGTACTGTCCTTTGATTGGGAAAGTGATGGAAGCAGGATGCATGGCATATCCCGTATTCCCGAAGGAATACTAAGTTTATATTCCATTAATGGCATGCATGTGTTAAATCATAAATATGCAATGTGATAGGTGCTTTTACATGCTTAAGTGTATCACCCACTGATCATCTCTCTCAAAAACAAAGGTAAGATTTTACTTTACATTGAGTTCCATGCCCCTCTAGCATGTAAATTTGCAAAACAGATGTGTGAAACAGTTTTAGATTTTCAAGAAAAAAGAAAAAGAAAGAAAGACATGAAGTAAAAGCAAAGTCAAAGAACACATATGTTTCCTAGGAAGCAGTGAGATGCTTTTTTTCCCTTGCTTCTCCAACTCCTGCATACACAGACAATACATGAAATGCTCAGAAGGAAGGGTTGCATGTTAGTATTTATATCCTCTTGAATAAATCTTCAGACAGAATAAAACTTGTAAGTCTGACCCATTTTAGGCTCCAAGTAGGCCAATGAATTTACTTAATTTAATTAGGGAAGCATGGAGTTGGTAGCCCTTCCTTCCCATCAGCATTGTGCAATCTGATGCCTACGCATAAGTCACGTCATGCATTTGTGTCATTCACATTGTGTCTGTCTCAGCTTCTGGTACCGGTTCATAAAGATGAACTGCCACCTGAAGTGTTTTGCAAGGTGCATCTGGTGAAAAAAAAAATAAATTGTTGCTTGGGCCAAACTGGGAGCTGAACAGAACAACGTGTTCAGTGTTGTTCCTTGCAGAACATTTATGTTTCTGTGTGTATACATATGTTCTATCTATACACACTGCCCATCCACAGGCGTGGATGATTGCTTTTGTAGTGTTTACAAATGTTCAAGGGAAGAAAGTGCGTTTGTATGCATGTTGAAGGTCAGATTCATCACACCAAACTGGGATAGTTGAATTACAAATCTGAAAGGTAGGAATATTGAGAAGGATCTTAACTTTCTTAAGATGTGATGCTTCTCCCATTTTTTCTGTCTGTCTTTCACTGAATTTCCTACTGTATGATTACACTAACTCTAACTCCTTGTGAATAAATTTAGCTTAAGAAATTGGCAGAAAACTAAGCTGAGGACAGGGAAATTATTTTTTTCTAAAATAGTTCTTCACCTGATCAGTGCTTCACTCTGATTCACAGAATTGACACCCAAATTCTTGTACAGGTGTAGGGACAAAGACTGTGCATGGAGCAGGAGTGAGAAGCCAGAGCTGGGAGAAAGGTGGGAACTGCGTTTCCAGTGGAAGTGCTGGCTTCTCCCAGCTTGAACTGACAAGGTAGGTAGAGCATCAGTCAGCTCAGCTTAGGTCCTACATAGCATAAGATGGGATGTCATGAGCGGTGATACTCTTTCTCTCCTGAGTAGACCAGTTTATAGATATGAAAAAAAGACAGGAAGATTTTAGAGCCTGCCACCAAGTTTTCCACCCTGAACAGATGATCTGTTTGAAGTGTCTACACTGTCGAAAAACTTGGCTTGACAGGAAACGCATAATTTCAGAGGTTTGCTTCCCCCCATCCTCCATTTCTGATCAGAGCCTAACCAGCAAAAGACATTGTAACCTGGTTTTGATACTCAATCTCTTGCTTGTATGCTGTAACATATTTTCTTCCTCTGACTTTATAAAGTACAGCACATCTGTGTGCTCCTTTTTGAAGTAGGTGTGCTTATTTCAAAACTCTATGTATATGGCAACGGAGGGATGTAACTATTACGTGACATATTCAGGATGTGAATGTGCTTCCAGAAAGCCCCCAAGTCCCCTCAAGTGTCCTAGGTATTTGCTTTTGCCGCAGCAGTGCATTTGCTCTGAATCAACTAAGCAAGGAACTTAGTCTCTTTTTATTAATATGCCTGTAGAAAAACGGAAAGAAGGAATATCTGTTTCCAAGTCAGCTTGCTTGGATATAAATTAACATTCTGAACTCCACAGGAAGAAAAATCATGTCCATTTATATTTTCTCATCCTGATATTTCTCATGTAAAAACTATCACAATCTAGATTATGGTACTAATGAATTGTGACAAAGCTTTTTTTTAAACCTGAATAAATAAATAAAAAATATAAACCTTCAATTATCATTTGAATTTCAACTTTTATGGCCATTTTTGCTGATCTTTTGTTCACTTTAGAGGATTGTGCTACTTAGGAAGCAGCATGAGGTTATGTGCTTTGATGGCAGTTTGTTACTTTTGACCATTACTTTCAAATTATGCTTCATTGTGCCTACTGCAGGGTAATGATGGTGTGTACTTTATACCAGAGGGGATACAGTCCTATTTACAGGACTAGAGCTGGTGTACTCAGGATATAGAAAGTAATATCCAATCCTTTCACTAGCAAGAAAGACAACTAATATAGGGACTGAGGTCCCAGATCTGATCTCAGTATTAAGTATATCTATTGACTTTAATGGATGAAGAGCTGGAATGAGCTCACCATGCACCTGAAATACTGCTATGGTACTGAATTACAGGGAATCTCACCCTGACAAGGAGAACAAGTTGCTGCTCAGAACATTACACGAGGTATGATCAACGTGCTTGGGAGTAGAGGAAAATTGCCATTCAGTTCAATTCAGTCCTCCTAAATCAAGAAGACATTTGATTTCAATGGTCATTGTTGGTAGTTTAAAGAGGGAAAGCAGATGTAACAATGGGATGGATAAATTTCACAGCTATTATTGTTGCAGGAAAAGTGTTTAATTTAGTTTCCAGCTAAATAAATTCACATATCTCTTACCCTTAATTTCTAACAATGGACTCAGGTTTTAGAGAACAGCTTCCCATCTTCTCAGTGAAAATGATACCTGTACAAATAACTGACTTTCAGATTGAGAAGATGAATAAAATTGAAGAAAAGAAAGATTTATTTTTGCTGGTCAACTAGAAACACTATTTCTGTGGGTTTTTTTAAATTTACCTTGAATGAAAAGGTTATATATGTACCTGAATATTTTCATACAGAGTTGGGCTGAGTGCTTTCTTAGACCAGAGATATGTTTTTTAGCTCTTTTCCTTTTTGATATTAATATCAAAGGAAACTAAATGGAAGTATACTGTTAAAAATGCCAGTCTAAACAGAAAAAAATAAAAGAAAATGTTGTTAAATGGCCACTGAAAAGTTTTGACTTCTTTCAAACGTCCATTTTGAAGTATTTACTTTTTTAATGAAGCAATTCACTGAAACTAATATGAATCCACCTACCTCTACTTTTTGCTTCAATCTGAGTTTTCAGGCAAAAAATAGAATTATTCTAAAAATGGTGTCCACTTACACTGTCTTAACCTTACTAGTCCTAGGAAGGTTTCTCACATGCACTTTAATTCTAGAAGGTTCTCCCTTGTTTTTTGAGCAATAGCTGCAAAAACAGGTGACTCACTCATTACTCCTGTACTAGGCTCACATAGGAAATTGTTTCTGTTCCTTTAACATTTACTTGTCCTCAGTGATGTCCAGCAGTACCATCAGACATACAAATATATGCATGGACCTGCAGCAAGAAGCAAGGCAAAAGCCTGACTTCACACAATGTAGAGCTCTCCTTTTATTCCCATTTATGCTGCACTTATCTCCATGGGCATCTAAGTGCAGCTTCAGTTCATTTGTTAATCAATGAATGTCCAAATACTTGTAAGCCTATAAAATGTAATGCGTTTTCCTCTCTTTTAATGGAACCATGGCTATAATGTCACAGTCCCATGGTTTTTTCTTCTCCTCGTGCTAGTCCTTAAAACTTTTCAGTTAAAAGAGACGATTTACTCTTCATAGCTACTGAAGACATATGTTTTGTGTGAAACAGTATTTTCAACATCTATTTCACAGTCAAATTGGCAAAAGAAGGTCATGGTGGCCAGAAGAGAAGCAGCATTTCTCTACTTTTGGGATCCTCTTCTGCAATGATGCACATCACGGGCAATTGCCTGTTATGCGCAAGCCGAATCCTACAGTCCTGACTGATCAAAGAACAACTAATACCACTGGACCCTGCACAGTTGGTTCAATAACCTCCACAGCCCAGATTTTTAGAGCTATTTAGCTATGTAATGATGCAGGTAGATGCCTAGAGATTTTCTAAAGCACCTAAGCAGATTAGGTCCTTAACGCCTGGCTGCTGCAGCGGGCTCAGGATTTCACTCAACATCTTCCAGGTGAAACTATGCCAGATGTGGGAATGAGGGATTTTTCAAAACAGGAGTGCTGTACTTTGAACATCATTTCCCATCTTTTTCCAACTTCCCACATGTACTGTGCTGGTTTGGGAGCAAAGGCCTTTCCTTCTGCTGCAGAGTAGGTTATGAACACCACAGCTCACCCAGGCAGCCTTTCTGAGGTGGAAGAAGGGGATTTCTGTTTAAATGAAATAAAAACCCACCAAAAACCCAGAGAAAAACAACTTAGCAGGTAAAAGAACATGTGGCACTTAAACTCTGTAAAAAACTGGGGACATGGTTTTTTTGGTTGTTTTTCTTTAAATATCTATATTTTGCCTTGTTCACCGGTCAGAATTGAATCTACTGAATCAGAGGTTTATCTAAAGTGATATTTGTTTTAGGTTTAAGTCAGGAATGCAAAACAAAATCTTTCTAGAAAGAGCAACCCACTGTGTTTCAGTTTGAGTCCTGGTGGATTAAATATATTTTAAAATAAAATCTAAGTATATTTCAAAGTTCACCAGAATTCTGAATGTAGGAACTACCATGTGTGGTTTTTTTTTTTCCCCTAGAAAATGTAAAAAAAACCCCAAACCCTGAGGCAAGTTAACAGTCTGAAGGCTATTTTTGCCTGATTCTTTTTGCCAGAAACAGTGGCATGAATATTCTTCCAGGAAGCTGTGTAACACAACATGCAAACATTTTGGATAGGAGCTGAAGAAACATTTTGTAAATCTCAAGCTGCAGGGGGAGTTCAGGTGCTCATTTAAAGATTATTGGCAACTTGAGGGCCCAGATTTTTCCTTACCCGATGAAGCCTAATTACTTTATAACAGAGCAATGGACTAAATTAGCCTCTGGAGGTACCGATTTCTCTTCATTACCTCTACAAGGAGTGTAAGGTGAATATGCTCAACAGTCTCCTGGGTATTAAGTAGAATTTTCGTAAGTGAATCATATTGTTTCATACTCCCTTTTCTTTTCCATGATATTGCTTGTATATATACATGCTGAGGACACTGGGTTTGTCTAGTTCAGAGGAAAGGAGGCTGAGGTGCAAGCTCTTTGCTCTCTACGGCTTCCTGAGAAAGGGAAGTGGAGAGGGAGGTGCTGATCTATTCTTCCTGGTATCCAGTGACAGGATGCATGGGAATGGTTCAAAGCTGCACCAGGGGAGGTTCACACTTGATATTCGGAAACATTTCTTTACCGAGAGCGTAGTGTACTACTGGAACAGGCTTCCTAGAGAGGTGGTTGATGCCCCAGGCCTGTCAGTGTTTAAGAGGCATTTGGATAATGCCCTTAATAACATGCTTTAACTTTTGGTCAGCCCTGAATTGGTCAGGCAACTGGACTAGATGATCATTCTAGGTCCCTTCCAACTGAAATATTCTATTCTATTCTATTCTATTCTA
Organism: Anarhynchus alexandrinus; assembly: GCA_008711295.1. Taxonomy (NCBI): domain Eukaryota; kingdom Metazoa; phylum Chordata; class Aves; order Charadriiformes; family Charadriidae; genus Anarhynchus; species Anarhynchus alexandrinus. The sequence goes on along the minus strand of VUYV01000011.1, from coordinate 2,011,833 downwards.
TTCTATTCTATTCTATTCTATTCTATTCTATTCTATTCTATTAATGTATGCTTCCACATACATATGTACATGTACACATATGTTGCATAATCCAGCCTGTGACTGGCACTACAGAGCTTTCAAGACAGAGTGTGGCTCTTCCTTCTTGTCCCTGGAACTCCCAACTGCTCTGCATAAGTAACTTTGCCGGGTTTATAGAGATATATTTGATTTATATTCACCTGATTCATGCACCTTTCATTGAAACCTGACGTTTCTGGTCAAACATCATACATAAATTTTTCAATGTGGTCAAAGTTGATTGAGAGTGAACTCACTTGTTCCCTCTGTCCTTATGCTAACTATTCCAGGACTGAAATATTGTCGATTTCAAAGGGGAGTGAAAACCTGCAGCCAGGGGATTTGTGCCAATGAGAAAAGTACTTGTGCTGCAGATGGGGAATCTGCACAGATATTCAGCACAACTATTCTATCAAAAAAAGAACAGTGACCTTCATGGCAGATATCTTTTTAAGCCTTTTGTCTTGAGGAAGCTCCTGTGCACTGACCTTATACGTGACTTGTGACGCTAGGCTGGTATACTGAGTGCTAAAGGTGACAGGAGAAAGAATACTTTTCCTTCTAAAGATTTTTGTGCCTTTGGTAACATCTTCAGCTGTGATGTCTCTGAAGACCTCTTTTTGTGATGGTTTTGTCATTTCCAGTGGGCAAAGAAAGGAGGAACAATTTAGTGAGATTTGGCTGTGTTGAAATCACTACTACACTTGTCAGATACCTTTTAGGATGCAAATCAACAATGGTTCTAGTTAAACCCAGTCCTGCTCTTTTTTCTCTCTACTTCTTAAAGTATATAAATCCTAAACTGTTTAAACCCCTCCAGACACAAGGATTCTCTCTCATTCACAAACACAGAGCAAAGTTTTGCTTAAAAAAAACCCCAAAAGCTAACAATATCCCCCCCCCCCCGCTTTAATACTGAACAGAGTCAAAAGAAAAATCTGCTTGTCTACTTACTGAAAAAAACCCAGAAAAGCACAGATTTAATGTGAAGCTAAAATATGTATATATGCACACACACACACTGGTGTTTCTGTAAACATGAATGGGAGAAGAGGTTTGGCAAGACAGATACAGTTATGATATTCAGATACAGGTATGGTATTTACATTCAGATATACTCCTGAAGGTAAAGAAAGGCAATTTTACAGGTGAGCAACACAAAGTTATGGGGGAACTGAAAGGGTCAGGGCTGCCCCCGCTGCCACTTCAGTGACATGCAGTTTTGCTGTCTCCATCATCCACTAACTATGCTCATGCCCTGTGGACTTCCCTGGAATTTAAGACACCCTACTGAAATGTGTCCTTTTGCTCCATCTCTTTCATATACTTTCAGGTGAGTTACTGAGGCCAGTCATTGTTTCAATCTCCAAGGATTCTTCCTCTGTTTAAAGGAAGCAGGGGATTAACAGGTCCCTGCCAGGAGTTATGGCCATAGCATCTGCAGAAGGAAATGCATGCCTGCCCTTGTTGACTGTTTGTTATTTTAGTGTATACATCAGCCTGTGAGCTGCAGCAAAAGATATGGGGAAATTGTAGTAAACTGCTAGTGATACAGAAACCTCCAGGTAGGACAGGGAGGACCGCTAGAAAAGATAACGTGAAATATCTACAAGTTTTACCAGAAGCCCAGATCCTTTCTTCCCCTCCTCTTTTAAAACAAGGAGCATTAACTTACAGGTGTATTATGAAGATAAATACTTAAAAATTGTGTGATACTCAGTTCTACTATTAATGGGAGATATTTGAGTTCCTCAGAAACATCAATCCAACCAGCAATTCTGACTTCTGACAAGGAAGGATTTTCCTCTTCCAAAGGTCTACATCCCAAGTCAATCACCAAGACTTTAAATAGCCTGTCTTGATAGAACCAGAATTATCCATTATTAGTCATGGCAGAGCACAGGCAAACTAACGTTCACAGACATTTTCCAATGGTTGTCATTGATCCACACTTGCAACTTCAAGCCAACTCTTAATCCTGCTTGGTGTTGACTGGACATTGTAGAATGTGACAGTTGAACGTCATCTCTCCTGACAAAAATTACTGCTATCTCATGAACACTGAAGTTCTAGTTTACCTAACAACACTGAAAGAAAATTTAGCGCTACCCATTGGAGTCATAAATGTCAGCAGTGGCAGTTCAGTGGGGAAAATTATCTCAGCCATTGCTGTTCTTTCACTCATTATGAGTGCTACAGCCAATGCAATTGTAGTACTGGGCAGAGTGAAACCCTCTGGTACCATTGCATTTTATCTCCAGAAATAAAAACATGCCCACTAGACCTTCAAAAACTCAGAGATGACAGTAGAGAGATAAGCAAGGAGTAGGGTAGTTCATTTTTAATTGCTAGATCATTACCTGCTAGAACTCTAATGGCTGAGATGAGGGCTCTCCTTTTGATTTCAGTATTCATAGCCTCTTTTAGTTTTGGGGACAGACTTCAAGTTGCTCTGATTTTTGCACAGATACCACAAAAATGGAGGGGGATAGATATTGGTAAGTAGAAAGCATTATAGTTTATACTCTGAGAGAGAGGGGTTATTCAGAAAGTGGTTGTTGGTAGATAGAAGGCCACCTTTTGAAACAAGTACCTGACTTGAGCTTTCATTTCTTCTCTCACCCTGCCTGTTAACTTTATTTACCTGTCCTCTTGATTTCCAACCTTTTTTTCTCAGAAAAGCTGAGATTCCTTGGGTAGACAGATACCAGAAGTGAGAGACTTCCTTTATTCGTTCCCTTTGTGACATCTGGTTTCCTTACTGACTAGGTACTGTTTTAGGGAGTAAGAGTTAGGGTCCCTGAATCACAGCAGCAGGTTAATAACCTAGACTGATGTGCAGGAACAAAGCAAGCAACATGGAAGTTTAATGTCAAGCCCACAAATTCCTTGCTTTGGCTTTTCACGAAAAATGTGTGTATTTGAGATCTCGGAAAAATCAGCTCACAAAGACATTTCAGTAGCTGTCATAGGTAGAAAAGCTGAGATTTCCCAAGACAGATAGATGCTGGGAAAGTACCTGGCAAGTTTCCCAAGCAATATCTGATCACACTGGGAAAGGAAGCATTAGCCAGTCCTAATGCAAACATACAGCTCAGAATTTGAGGAGGATGCCTGATGTAGTAGGTTTTGCGTTTACAGAGAGAATCAGGCGCTATTTAATGGGCAACATGTCTAAGCCATTTGGCTGCAGATGGCTTGTGTCTGTGAGTAACACAAAGGGGTTTGTTCTGTCTGTGGGACGGTTTTATTTTTATTTAAAGCAATAGCCTTGGTAAAACAGTTTCAAAAGGGTTTAGCAGTAATAGCAATGGGCCATATGAGAAACAAAAGCTAGATTTTTGTTGAAGTGATCCTTAATAGAAAGATTATGCTGCTTGATGCTTTGAAAGAAAATGTGCAGGAGTAAAGACAGGAAAAGAAAAGACCATTTGTCCTTTTTTTCATTCCAGTTTAATGGCCACAGCACCAAGTGACTTAATCACTATAGCTTCTGCTGTTCTTTTCATTTTCCTCACAGGCAGCCTCTCCCCTTGGTGTGCCTGTATCAGATGGGGAATTAGGCGCCACTTGCTGCCAGTGCTGAAGGTGAGTGAATGAATGACCACTGAGTTGTTGTACAATCTGTTTGACCGGCATTCCATGATGCTCAAAGCTTTCAAAGAAAAGAAGCTTCTAGTGCCAGCCTGTATTACTGCCAATATTGTCAAAAAGAGTAAGATTTTTTTCTGCCAAGGATAGCAATGGGGTTTAGCTGGACAAGCTTTAGGAAAGAACGGGAATATTATAGGAAATGGAATAAGGTACCTCTGTGATTCTCACTTGTGCTGGAGGGACTCACTGAATCCTGGGGAGAGCTGAGCTACTGGGACTGTGATCAGGAGGAAAAATCAAGGTGTCTCAATGGAGGTGCATGTAGCTGTATCTTCCCCTGAAAAATAGTGAAAGTGCTTAGTGGAGAAGGGACTTAAAGTTGACGTTTTCCAAACAAAAAAAATTCCTTTGCAGATTATACAAGATTTCTGAGTTGACATGATTGGCTTGGCCAAAACCAAAATAAAACATTTTGTTTTCCCCTTTTTCTTTCAGTTCAGCTTTGCCTAAATTAGCAACTACTTGGATCAGTCCATTGCCCTACAAAAGTGCATGCCTTCTACTCTCAGCCTCCTTTGTGTTGACCACCGCTGTTGAAACACTTTTCTCATAGAGCACACGGTTCCCTTCTCAGCATCAAATGCCACAGAGATCCTGGGAAGCGTAGGCTAGTCCAGCCCAGGTCCTGGAAGACGTAGGGCATCTGGATGACAATCCTAACAGGCACTGCAGTAATGCAGGTAAATGTTGCTTAGTGTCAAAGCAAGCTGCAATGTCTCAGAGAAATCAAATGGCAAGGAGACACCAGATTTTCCTGTTTCTCTGAAAAGAAAAAACAAACAAACAAACAAACAAAGCTTTGACTTAGCGTGAGCAGAAAACAAACATGGAAATAGCAGCAGATCTTGCAAAGCTGAAATTGCAGTTCCTGACAAGCTGTAAAAAGTACTGTAGACATGAGCAAAACTCCTTCTTTTACAAGAGTTTGTAGTTGTACCTGATTTTTTAGGGGTGGGGAGTGTACCAATTCCTCTTTGCCAATGCAATGTATTAATTAAGCAGCAGGAGGTGCAGAACGTACAGCCTGTTTATAACTCACATTTCAAATTGTTTCTTTTGTGGAGACAGAAGTACCTGTCGGGCCTCTTGCCAGAAGGTGTAACTCCAGCCATTCATACATTATGATACTTATGTATGATGACTGCCTATACAGTAGCATTAGTCGTACAAGTTTCAAACCCAGCTGGCTTCTCTCTGACACAAAGGAGACAATTCAATTCCACACAAGGATAAGCTCAAACTCTGTCTCTTTGTTCCATGACTTCTCTTTCCAAAAAGAAATAACAATTTTGTGGCAGATGTGCATGAAAATGTTAGAAATAGTAGGTCAGTGTTTTCTCCAAATAGCAGAAATCTTGATTCCTTGTTCTCCCAGAATACTTGTATGATTTTGAGGAAATCACAATTTCTGTGCCTGGTTTCCCCAGCTTCCACAAAGGGCAATAGTGTCTTTGTATTTCAAATGTATGTGGCAATGAGAAATAGTTACTCAGAGATGCTCAGAAAGAGGATGAACACAGATTTATAGGGAAGTTCTATCCTTGTTTTTAAGCATCCATGAAAACAAAAATGACTAACTGACTTTACAGAACAAGAAAAACTCTGTTTAGCTGTAAAACTCTAAGACAACATTGTGTGAACTCTTAACCTCTAAGCTTTAGAAAGTAGTTCTCATTTCCTCTGCATGCCATGAAAGTGTCATCTTTCTTAATGAAGGTAGAACAATAATTCTATGATATGGAGTACCATACAAGACAACCTGGCTTTGACCAACATCTTCCAGCATTCAGCTAAACACCCAAACACAAGAACATCAACCCTTCAAAGTCATTCTAGACATAAGAAACATTGTCACCAGAAATATTTCATCTTCATCTTTTGCTCACACTATTAGATCCTACAATAGAAGCTGTAATTGTTAGATATGTTCTATATGGCCCAAGAATTTCAAGCAAGAGGCTAATCTGTGTACAGAGATGCTCACCACCATTTGCACACACAAATTCTTTTCAATGTTTGATGAGGGCAATAGGGCTCACTTTCTCTCAAGAGAAGCCCAGTTCTGGAATCCAATGAAGCATTGCTTTGCAGTTGCTGGAGTCTGGGCTCCTCTTTATGTGGTCCCCCTAACACGCTAAGATTAGAGACCTACCATTAGTGGGTGCCATTTATGAGGGTGTGCAAATCTGAAATTCGAAAACCTCTGCAATAATTGAGTGCAGATAAGCCAGAATCAGAGGCGAAGTTTTTTACTTGCTTCATTCCTACCTCACACAGGACAATGAAACAGTATATTAAAAGGAAACCTTGATGTTATCATGTATTTACCAAATTTGGAAGTAGGACTTCAGTGATGGTAGTGAAGAACAATTGATTAAAGTTTTCCATTTTCACTGTTGGTGCTATCATTTAATGCTGCTGCAAGCATGGGGTTTCAGGCTCAAGAATCTCATGTGCCTGTAGAAGTGTGGAAGAAGGAAGCGGGCAGGCAATAGCAGCAGATGACCAGATCAGAAATCACTGGCAAGGCCCAGAATGATATGAGGTTTGAGCAAGGAGGAAGGGGTGAGAGATAAGATATAAGCCAGCGTAGACTTATGCGGCAGTCTGAATGTCAAGAAGAGAAATTGTTGTTGTCATGGATTTTTCCTCTGGCAGAACCACATCCACAACTGAAACAAATGAGGTGAAATGCTCAAATCCTAAAAGATCTGCTTGCTGCCATGGCTGAGATGAGAGTGGAAGAAACTCATATGGGACCTATCCGAGGTGAAGTCTGGGGTTTTGCAGAATGTAAACCAAAGATGAGAGAAGACAAAGCAGACTGGGATGAGTGATAAACTGTCTCCTCCATCACCCTCTCATTTTTTTCAGCTAATAAACATGAGGATTAATAGACAGAAATAAAAAATTCACCGCTGCATGTGGGATTGGCAGTATTTGCAGCAGGTCTGACTACTTTATGTCACTGGTGTCATTCCTTCCTTCCCTAGAAAATATAAGCAATTAGCCAAGTTAAAAGTGATTCCATTGAGGCTGGGTACTCCATGCCAGGGACTGTATATTGAGCTGGGTCAAAGAAAAAAACAGGCAAAAATAGAAGCTGAAAACTGGAAGAACCACAATTATTTGTGAAATATTGTTTCAAATTTGGCAAATAGTATCAGAAGCTCTCTCCTGCACTGAAAAAAAAAATTGAAAAGGTTTGTGGATAATTTATTTTTAAAAATTAAAACAGTATCAATTCACTACTGTTGAAATGAAAAATAGTATTCTGGATGCTAAAGCTATCACATTTTGAGATTTTTAAAAGAAAATGTTATGAGTGTGTGTGGGGGGTTTAAATGAAAACTTGGTAACATGAAATGTATTAAAATGTATTTTTTAAAAAAGAAAAAAAGAATTGGATAAATCCCAAGCCAAATGAATCACTTTGCTTGGGACTGAACACAATATCTATGGCTAGCTTTTATGAAAAATAAAAAAGACAAAGAAGATATCTCCATTTTTATTTAATCTACAGCAATTTTTTCTGATTTTTCAAGCCAACCACTGAATAAAATATCTGCTCTTCTTTCTGATCTAGTTGTGATCTAAACAGGGTTACATGAAGATAATCATAGTGTCTTTATCTTACAGTTCAAAATTAAAGCACAGAGAGAATAGATGACTTTCCAAGATCACATATGAAAAGTAGCCCACAGAAGAAGGGTTACCTAAATACCGCCTTAAACAACAACCTTATTTTACTGGTACTGCATGGGGAACAGCAAATCGGCTTTCAAATTACCATATACTAATAAGTTCCTCCTTTGTGTAAAATAAGACTTCCCTATCTAGAAGTTGGTTGCACAGCATTTCAAGGTATGGGTTCCACATCCCAAGTCTCCACATTTGCTGACAAGGGCAAGTACCTGTGGATAAGACAGGCTCAAATTTTTTGTTATCTGTTGCAGTGACTTTTCCTAGTGCACCTCTGAAGTCCTTACCCTGTAATACATCACAGAGGTTGCCTTGGGAACAGTGTGAGCATTTTTTCCAGCACAATGCAAATGAACCTCTTTGAGAACCTGATGCTTCCTAAGAGCTGTGTTGCCTAGAAATCATTTGTTTGGCAGAAGTTGTCCAGTTTCTTTCCTTATGTCCATCTAATATACTCAGAAGTTGGTCTTTCCATTACTGTTAGAGCTATAATATCAAGGTTAACAGCAGATAAGAGATGGGGTTTTGTGCTCATAAGGATTGATCCCACCTCCATTGACTTGATGACATGCTGACTAATATTGTGAGACACTGAGCTCCTCCACTCCTGCAACCTTCAGTGCCAAGGGAAGAGCTCATGAGCTCATGCGAGTGTCCATACAACCAAGGCACTGAAGCACAACACTGAGGTCAATGAACAGTTAGGAAGGGAAGTTTGAACCCCAAATTCCCACAGAATTCAAAAGGAAATGGAAATGCTTTATAAATCACTCACTGCAGGCCTACACCTTACTCAAGCCAGGATTTCTTTCTGAAGATGGTTGGCCAACTTGAGGCATATGCAGAGTAGGTAGTTGCTAATGAGCAACAAAACCGGGATGGGAACAAGACAGTTCTGCGTGGTACCATCCTAGCTTGGACACTGAAGGCACCAAATAGGAACAGGAATTCAAGGCTTTGCTGATTTCAAAGGCAATCTGCCTGCTGCTGCCTTTGCTTTCCCAAGCTGCATGGGGAGAATGGGGAAGACACACAGAGTGAACGCTGCAGTGAGCTGGCCTGGGAATGAGAACAAAATTGATTTATGCTTACATTGCTGAAACTTTTACTTTGGTACACTTTTGAGGACAGAATACAACATTGGACCCTGGTCAAATAATGGTGCTTTTGTTGCCTGCCCAGGACTCTGGAAACTTAATGTCAGCTGCTTAGTCTGAAAAGCATCTGCTGCTCTGGGACCAGTAACTCAGCCTCTATTCAGACTATCAGAAGCGGATATATTGTCCTTACCCACATCACATTTGTACCATGAACATCAACACAGTGAAGACCATAAGTGCTCAGATATAAGATGGCTATTTCATTACCAATAGAGACAGGCCCAGCTGCTGTTGCAGTCAGTGGAGATTTTCCCTTATTACACAACAGAAACTGAGTCTGTAGTGTAGTGAGTCTACATTTTTAGCTTTTATTTCGGCATTCATTCAGTACCTTGTAATGACCAGTGTAAAATCTTTCAAATCACTAATGGACCACTGCAAGGGAAGAACATTTTTACAATTCCAGAGAATCATGACCTTCCTGTGCTAAGATCAAGATCTTATTTAACTGAGATTTCAAGCCCTTTTTACAGAAATGGCTAGGCAATTACTCCCTGGCTCTTGTCCTTTCTGTACAGAGGGAACTTTGGCTTTCTGAAGCACCAATTAAAAAGCGCCACAACTCTCTCTTTGATTTGCTTCAGTTGCTCCTGTTAATTGTCTCGTTTGAGTCTCTGCCAGAGTGAAAGTACCTTGTTACAGAGTTGTGAACCTGCAATCAACTTTGAAAACTTCCACTTTACAAGTCCAATCTTGTGCTTTTTTTTGGAACTTTAAGTGGAAGGAAAAAAATAGAAAAATGTATTAGGTGTTTCCTAAATCAAAGTCTTTAATAACATGTTAATCTAAGTTATTATAGATTCTGAAAAGCAGTTATAGACAGATGAAATTTTCCCATGGCTTACTGTCAAATATACAAGAGAGTGTTTGGAAAGTCTGTAAGCACTGTAATCATGGATAAAATATATTCTGCAACGGGACTCTAAATTTGCAGTAATTATGTACCATTTAGTTAATCTGCCTACATTATTTATGAAAAGTATTTTGTAGTTAAATACTTGAAGAGTTGACAGGGTAATGTTCAACAGCTACTTGGAACAGAAGTGATGGAGAGGCAGTAAAAAAAAATAATTTCAATTTTAAATGACTGTCTTTGTGTTCATTTCCCTGTTTGTTTTTAACTCAAAGACATAGTGCGAGATCTTTTTTTTTTTAGGGAAGATAAAAAATAAAAGCGCTCTCTCTCTATGTGTATGTGAAAAACTGCTGTATATGTCTGTATGCCAATGCCTACTTTACAGTGACACACAAATAGCTTGGTTTTTTTTGAGAGACCTCAGCTACCGGTCCTCTTCCACACTCAGCTCCATGGATGCAAACAGTCTCCTACCCTGATCTTGCATTTGCAAGAGGAGTAGACCTAGATGGTGGGGGTCCCATGAAAGATCAGTATCATAACATGTTTTTTCACCACATCACATAACATATATAGATACACATGTACACTGAACCCTCATACTCACAGTCTTAGCAAAGGCAGAACAGGAAAGTCAACAGGGAGCCAAAGATGCCTTAGCTGTTCTCCTTGCCCTTTTCCTGCTGCCATGCAAGTAGGTGACTGGGGCAAACCACTTCTCTGCAATGACACCTGTAATCTGGGAAAAGTAGGAAGGAGCGATGGCTCCCAGATGGAGAAGACAATGAGGGCAGAAGAGGGCAAAGTGTCACATGTATACATGCTGTGCCCAAAAGAGGGCCTAACTGATAAAAAGTCAAACAGATGTTCTCCCTGACTTCATAGGAAGTGCTGTTGTACAGTGTTTCTGAAACTTCTGGGAGGTGTGTGTGTGTATGTGGCTGTGTGTGGGCAGGGGGTGGATGAGTACGTGTGTACATATCCTCCCAAAGCACAGATGCTATCACCAGCTGGGACAGGTTCTTAAACTATTTCCCCTTGTTCTTTTCCAGCTCCTAAACCCTGAGATTAACTGGCATTAGCACAGATTCCCAGCTCCCATTGGGATTTCCTCCGTGAATAAAATCTGCTTTATTTGCTCACGTGCGCTGTCTGTACAGCACGTATCAGATTCATTCTTTGTTTATAACCCCATGAGATATAACATGCAAATGCTGTTCCTCCAAAACCAAATTAATGCCATTCATGATAAGATGGGTGGTGATTCACCACCAGCTGACAAGCCTGTTGAACCCATGCAAGCTGAAGATGAGCCCACTCACTCTCCCAGAAGGGAACAGTCAGTCAGTCAGTTTTACCAGGTCTCACTGAGCATGCAAAAGTATTTTTTCTGTGACTGATTCACTGCCATCCATGGTTATAGTGGATGCCTTTAAGGCATTGTCACTAACAAAGCTTCATTTGAATCAGGTCTTTGTGCTGCTTGGGTTTTTTACTATTTTCGGACCTAAGGGCTTAAACATGTGGCAAAGTCCCAACACATGGTTTTGGATGAAGTTCACCTTGACACCAAAAGCAGTTGCTGTCAGAGCTGCTGTCCAAGAAATGGCTTTTCCACCTCCCACCTGTGCTATAGCAGTGGCCGCAGCTGGTGTGGTATGTACCACGTGTGGCCAAGACAAGGACAGAACATGCAGCTGCGTGGGGAAACCACCTCTTCTGATGGCAGCCTGCACCATGCTGGGTTTGAAGAAGTTCTGGAAATGTACCCTGGGATGAAAGCAGACGTTGGTAGCAAAGCTTCATAAAGCCACAGGCATTATACATTCATGATTTATTTCCTGGATTGATTACATGATGAAATCCCAGGTTTGGTCAGGCACCTGCACAGGACAAGCACTTGGCAGAGAAGAAGGCTACTTTTTGTCTTCTGATTGCCTGCCCAGTGATGTGGGACATGTCTTGTAACTCACTTTCTACATTCATAACACTGAGGTTTGGGTTTGGTTTTTTTTTTTCAGTAAAATGCTGTGAGACTTGCTTGTAAAAAGAAATACATACTACTTCTTTATGAAAGCAAAGAAAAAATTGAAAACTAATTCACACATATGAAATATACAGAGGGCTGGCAGGCTCTACAGAGGGCCCGATGCAAGAGCTGCCTTCTCCATCTCATCAAGAAATTAACTTTGGGAATCCATCAGAGCAACACTGATGTTACTACTGCTTTAATAGAAAGGATGCAGCAGAATGAACTCATCCAGATAATGCCCAGTTGGGAATGTGGTGGATCTGCCATTATTTTTCCTAATATATCAGAGGAAGATGACTTCTTAGCGGTACCTCACAGCATACCCTGCTGCTATGTACCTTTCCTGAAGGGAATCTTGATGGTTTTGCTCCTGTGTTGGGATGCCAAATGAAAGAACCCTTTTTTATCCACTCAAAAATGTGAACAGAGAGGAATCTCACTTTGTACTCACTGTCCCCATTCTTTGGATCACCCTGAGATGCGTCCCCACCTTTCCGAGCATGATCCTTACCAGAGCATGGAGGCTGAGACATAGAAAAAGGGTAAGGACTCCATCCCAAATGAACTGAGCAAAGACCTGTGTTGTGGACATTGAAGGACTTTTGTTTTCCATATGCCAATGGATAGCCTAGCTTAGGCTCAAGTGTAATGAAAGGGTCTGAGGTGGAAGGGAGCAGTTACAGGAAAAAGAGTGGTAACCAGCTTCAGTGAGGAGGCAGGGTGGAGTGACAGAGAAACAGCTGGGTCCAGCTACAGTGCAGCCATTGCGATATATTACAAATAACCAGTTGTTCTTGAAATTGCTGCTTAAGTCAGAAGTATTTCAGCTAATTTTAACCTATCTAGCTTATGGTACTGTTAGCAGAATAGCTGTAAAAGGACAGAGGTCAGCAATTGCCTTATCATTCACATTGGTATTCAGGGAGCATTCAGGTGGTCCTTAGTTTTGCTGTCAGTTTTGCTTTTAAACCATCTTGGATGTGTCTTCCCTCTGCAATGTGGACATGTGGAGAAGGTTACTTTATACTTTAGCTAATGCAAAAAACACCCCCGAAACAACATTACTGGCTGGTTCCCTCCAGCTTCTTGCCATCTCCATCTTTTCCTTCCTTGGCTCAGCTGCACACCAGTAAATACAGAGCCTGCTCTGAGTGAGGAGAGCTGAACCAGCCCTGAAAACTGAGAAGAACTGAACGACCTTTTCTTCTGGGACTTGCACAGTTATACAAGCCCACTGGCCATTACACTCACAACGAAAATAAATATGCTATAAAACTCATGATGTTAAACTCCCACCGGTCTGGAGTGTCAAAGGTTGGACTTTTTACTTTTTCCTCTCCATTTTTGGCATTCAAGTTAAGCAGGATATTAGGAGATGCCAGGCTCATGACAAGGAGACCATCCTCTCAGGAATAATTGACATTTACAGTAGAAGTCAACAAATTCTTTGAAAAATGATTCCTGTCTGACTCACCCTGTGGTTTTATTTAAGTGGTTGGATTTTTAAGGAATGCCTTGAAGGATCAATGACACGAGAAAGCAGTTTAGTAAAAAGGAACTGACAGGTTTGCATCTGCTAAGCAGACCCTTCATCTTGATTGCAAAGAGCTATGAACACATACAGACACACAGACTACATACAGTTATTGACACTCACTGATGAGCCATAACTTGTTATGCTGTGGCACTGTTAACTCACTGCTTCTGTTAATGTAGCTGTACTCAGACCACTGTGGAAGTAAGCCTGTCCCTGACTTGTTATGAGGCTAAATAAAGAGATGATTGCTAAATGCACAGATGCTAACATGACAAGAATCAGTTTTTATGCTGGTCTCTGAAATCTGAGCAATGCTACCCACAACATATAAAGCCTGGTCTGAAAACCATATTTCTTTTCTTCAGCAATTTCTGCTATTTTGTTCAAAATGAAAAACTGAAATGTGGGTATTTCTCATGAATTATTTTTTCTGAATACTTTTAAAAATGTTGAACTTTTAAATTTTTAAATGAGATGTTAATGTATCATTTTTAAAGAAATAATATTTACATACTCTAGTAAAATGAATTTGTGACTAGAGTATAAAGATTACATAAAATGTTTTTACCTTTTAAAAATGAAACTTCAAATTATTTAAAATAGGAGTGTTGAAATAACTTTTTATCTCTTCAAATTTTATCATAGATGTTTCACGCTCAGAAACGTAAACTGTACCTAAATTTCACAACAAGTGAGCATTTGTCTTTAAAAATAGTGGAGAAAAAAGAAAACAGTACATTGCAAGGTTTTTGTTTGGGTTTTTTTTTTTGTTATAGTTTTTCTTCACCTGAAACTGAAGACAGTTGTGAGGTTTTTCAAAGGAAGCAGGAATAAAATCACTAGCTTCAGTTCTCTGGAGCATTTATGTCTTGAGTGTGGCTTTGACTTTCCTCTGGAGTCCAAAGAGAGTTCAGATCTTCAAGAGGTGATATGCCCCATTTTATAAGACAAACAAATTAAGAGACACAGTTATACAGGGACCCTGTATAACTTATACAGGGACTTTCTGGAAGAGGCTACTGGCCTTTGGACAATAACATGTGAAGAAGCTCAATTCAGGCCATTACATACACACAACACTTCTGATGGACAAATCTCACAACTGATTCATAGAGATTCCGCATGGTTTTTTGCACCAAAGATGTGAGTGTGGTGTTTTAGGATGGGAACTGAATGCACACATAGGGACAGTGCTTGAGATATTGCAGGCAATTGGAGCTGCTGCCTTCCTTTTGCTCCTTTTAAAGCCTCATGTTCATTCCAGATATGAAAATCTAATGAGCAGTGAAAAATAAAGAGCTTTGTTTGTCTTCTTTTTTTTTTTTTTTACCTCAAAGGAATGCTATTTAAGAATGAGATTTATGAATAGTGCTTCAAAGTCCTTTTACCAAAGGGCTTTAACAAGGAATATGACAGGTACTAGGATAACTTTTAACCCAGCCAAATAGATAAATAAATAAAAGATTTGAAAATTCAACTTTGTTCTGCAGGTGGACGTAAGCAGTTTGACATTTCAGACTGGAATCCCAGATTGTCTGTTGAACTCAAGGATTAAAGAAGTATTTTTTCCTTTCTTGTTTTTGTAAAAGTGCTCAAAGAAAGGAAGAGGCACAGTCTCAGAGAGCAGTGAGTACAACAACCCATTTAAAAGGGCAGAGAAGAAAGAAAACATGGAATCTGCTTTCTCAGGAGTCTGGTGACTCCATTCTAAAATGACTTGAGAGATTTCACCATTGTTCGATTTCTGTGTTAGAATTAAACGCAAAGCTTTAATGAAATGGAATTTTGTAAAAATGCTCCTTTCCATTGTAAGACGGTTGGGGTTTGGGTGCTTCAGGGTCCTTGGAACCATCCAAGGTGTCTTCTCCAGGTCTTAGGAATATTTCTGTCAACAGTGGCATTGATTGATGTATTCTCAAAACCTGGTTTGACTCCAAGAAAATAACATTTGAGGAATGACAAATTTTGAGTTTATGTTCTGAACAGCCCTGTAACTGATCCTCTCTGTGTAAGCTGAGTGAATATGTGTGCACTCTCAACTGCCTTGGTTGTGGGTCCAGCACTGCAGACCTAAATCACCTTCTTATGGCCATGAAGGATTAACTTCCTTATTAGGAAACTACTTTGGACTCCATTCAAGTAAGACATGTTTGTGGGCAATTTTAAGCTGAGGGTAGTCATCTTGTCTCCCTCTTAAAGTGGATCACTTTCAAATGCTTGGCTCGACTGAGGCCAGAAAGCTCAGCATTTTGAAAGATCAAGTCAATAAGCAGCTTATTGAACTGCAGAAATTATCGGCTGGAATTCTCTGGCTTGTGTTCTGCGGGTCACACTGAATGATAATAATGGGCCGTTCCAATCCTAAAATCTAGAAATTGATGAGCTTAAGTAGACTGCTAATATGCATAAGCCTTTTCCAGACCAAGGCTCAAAGAAGCAAAAAAAATAGAAAAAATTCAAAGAATTGAATTTGCTGCTGCCTGCCCATCAATATTTGATTCCTTCATCTGTTTTGCATCTTGCAATCCTTGCCGTTTTCACCAAAATTAAGATTGGTCCCATATGAACTCCTGCACACATTTGATTATCATTATAGATATTAGTCCTGGAGAAGAAAATGGTGCTGACTGGTTACATTTTTTTCTGCTGAGCTGTTCCACTATTTGACTTTGCAACCAGTGCTGCTTACTAGCTGGGAAATCAAATGTTAAAAATGTTTCTGTCCCCCTGCAAGTCCTTCCCTATCTTTTTGGTCATTTTTGCTGTTGGTTTTAACATAAAATCTGAATTTTGGTACTAAACCAAGTGCATATGACATTTTTTTATAAAGTTAAATAGTCACTCAAAGGACAAAGAGATTTGAAACACTGATGGATAAAGAGAAAGGTTAATGGATTTCTTTCATTGCTTTCTTTGAGGGAAAGGAAGTCTCCCCAGTGTGTCTGTTTGCCTGTTCCCATCTCTCCTATCACTGACATTACTGAATATGTTGGTTAATATTAACCACATTTGACTGAAAAGTCTCATGGAGAAATCTCAAGATAAGCGGCCACATAAATGTGAGACAGAGATTCATCCACAGCATCCCACTGTGCTAGAGGTGGGACTGTTAGCCTGCATGCTTTAGGAGATTCATCCACAGCATCCCACGGTGCTAGAGGTGGGACTGTTAGCCTGCATGCTTTAGAAGCCAGAGAGATAAATGGAAAAGATAAACCTTGTGTATGTCCCAAATGGTAGGAAGAGCTTTGGCTGTGCTCTCAAGGCACCAAAGAATCTTTGTCCAGGACCTGCTGCAAGAGACCTGGCTGTCTTCCCTCCACTGTCTTCAGCACAGCTTGTCCTAAATTTCCTAACTTTTAAATGTAACTTTTAAATCTGTCATTGTTTTCCCTCTTTTTTTTTAATTTATTGTAATTTTGATAGTAGAAAGGTTGAATCCATCTTTTCTAGGAACTGGTGGCCACACTAACAGCTGGAGTGGTTATCACAGCCTCAGTCCTCATATCTCTATAACTGACTGATAATACTTAGACTTCAAGTGTATTTGAATAATAATGGCCTACATTTTTCTAAACATCTTTCTAAGTAGATACATGACCTTCATTGTCCAAGGACCCCAAAGCACAGGAAACGTACTAATTAACTAAATCTCACAATTGCTAAGTACAATAAGCATGAGGCTGACATTTGATTACTATTTCTAATTATATCTGGGTTGCCTGAGGTACAACAATATATAAGGAGAGCTCGAAATCTATTAAAAGTATAAAGATTAATCTCACTTTCCCAAAGGCAGAGCTGTGAAAAAAGCTCTGGATTCTTGCCTCCTTCTTCCTGGCTCAAGCCATGCACATGATTCCTTTGTTTAACTGTTTGCCCATTAAATCCCTGATTCAGCAATGTCCTTTAGCACAAATGTAATGTGAAGCCTACAAATAATTCAATTAACTCTGGGTTGTGTCTAACACATTTTAAGATAGGCAAGTACTTCTGTAGAAGACCTGGTTGAATAAAGCAGTTAAGGATGTATGTTAGGTCTGCAGTTAAGAAATTCTTTGATTAAGGTATTTTCCTAAATCATTCTGCAAACCGGTATACTAATCACCCAGCAGTCCTTCTACTGCTTTAAATCCTTCAAAATATGTTGCTAAAATTGTTAAAATATGCACATTTCAGTGCAATACTTAAACATTGACATGATTTTTAGCACATGTACAACTCCATCCCCAATAAATAGATCATGTAGGATGGTGCAGTACAATGTGTCCACTAAATATATACATAAGCATTGTTCTATAGGAAAGGTGGAAATAGTAAGTTTATTCCTTCAGTAGACATTTAGTGAAGCCCGTAATGTATACCACATGTTCTGTTTTTATTCGTGTGCCTCAGCTTTAGAAATGCTTCGCTCAGAAGCACTGAGCTTCGAAGGACCCACAATACTGCTCCTTGTCAGGCTCTGCCCATCACATTGCTCACATGAAACATTGACTAGAAAATGCCAATGTCTGGGGCAGATGCAGTTCTATGGCCTGCATGGTACAATAATGGTTTCATCCATTTGCAGAAAGAGTTTGCTCATTAGAGACCAAACATGATTTGTGAAATGACAGCACTATGGATCATTTGCAAACGCTGCTCTTCCCCGCTCAAAGTACAATGAATTAGAAAAAGCTGTGGGGTTTTTGGTCATTGAATCTGCTCTCTAACAGTCAATGCCAGATCATCAGAAACACTTTCATGATGAGCAGAACAAAGACTGGGTCATCACGAATTTGTCCCACTTGACTTACTGACTTGTTTTATTGAATTTTATTGAAGAAAGACTTGAGAGGTGCTTTTCTACAAAGGTTCTTTGTCACTTGTGAATTAGCAGTGAGATCGCTCTCTTGTCAAATTAGAATGGAGCTGGTTAGAAAGTTACTGGTGAGAATGGAAAACCAAGTTAGCAGGATATGACCCCTGCATGTCTGCACATACAACTATGCGTGTGTGTGTATACATACAAAAATACATTTGATTCCTCAAATCCCTGCTAGAACTGTATGTTGAGAGAAAGGATGAGTGTATGTGGAAGATATCATCAGTGAGTTTTCCACTCTTGGCCATATAGGAAGAATATTCATTCTGTTTATCATTCATGATAAATTTATTTGGAACACTTGGGGCCCTCCCTGTCAGGCATCTAGAGTTCAGTAAAATTATTTCCCTGAATTAACTCCCATGATGGTCCATCCTCTGTGGGACTTCCGTTCTGTGTCACAGAGCTAAGAGGGGAGGAGCCTGGAGACCTGCAGCTGCACTTACCCACGAAGGTCCCTCTAGAACACAGCTGATGGAGAGAAGCAGACCCGATTTGCATATGGCTGACCTGACTTACATCAGCATTTCCTTTAGCCTGAGAGGAATTTTGCCCCTGAAGCATCAACATGGGTCCACCCAAGGGGAATCTGTACAAGTCCCCATGTGTGAGGACCACACTTGCAGACCGTTGAATCTCAGCCAGGGAAGCTGCATTTTGACCCTGGGAGGAGTACACAGAAGCAAAACAGAAGTGCTTTTTACGCACTCTACTGTCCTACACATGGATCATTTCTCTTGTCCCCATTTCTCTTGTCCGGCAAGTACCACTTTGGACTTTAACAACAAATGCCAGGAGCACTAGACATGTTGTCCTTGCTGATCATGTTTCTTCCATCCTAACTTTGCTGCCTCACAAAAGGGTGGTTGCTGCATTTGGACTTGACCAAGCCTCTCTGGCCATAGCCTGGTGCAGGGACCTCGCTCATCATCAGGCTGAAGTAAGGAGGACTATGTGTGAGGGACAGCTGGCACCACAGAGACAAGGGGCTTTATAAATGAAGAGCTGGCTTCTACACTCTGCCAAAACTTTGCTGCTTATGTTCAACCAGACGGGCCATTAAAACAGTGCCAGAGGCCTTTAGCACTTCATGAAATGGAAACAAAGCAGCAAAATGGGTTTTACACTCGGAAACAGCCATCTCTTCCTGTCAAAAAAGAGTGCTATTTACCCCCACCCCCCCTTGTTGAAGTACCTTCCCCCTTTCACAGCTTGCAGGAGGCAATCTGTGACTGAGGCGCAAAGTCTGGCCACTCCAGGTTGGCTGGCAAGACTCAGCAGCGGGAAATGATGGGGCAGTGTCTGCTACTCAGTGTGTGCATGAGGTTGCCACTTAACTGGATCTGGAGGTAAATCAATCCATTAATTTATCCTAACCATGGTCCTAATTAGTTGCATATGTATAATCAGCATGCTCACAGGCATCTTGTCGGGGAATAGTGGGCTGACAGACACAAATTTGTTACTCTGCATCTGCTGCCAGATTTGGAAAGTCTGAAGTTTTTGAAACTGAATTTAAGCAACAAAACCCAACCAAATTTGCCAGTTGACAATGTCCCTTGTGAACAGATGGCTGGGAACACCTTCTTTGAAGAAAGCCCCTATTGACAGGAGGACAATAAAAGTTCACAGTTAAGATGAAGTTATTTCTGAAGTGAGGAGTAGAGAGCTTTTTCCCCCTTTCTGTGGTTTACACGTGCATCATAAAAGACAAAGATTAAAAAAACACAGTGCTTTAACACTTCATACTATACAGATAAATCCTACATTGGGAAGGGCTGCATTTTTGTACCAAAATCCCATATTTGGCCTGACTGAATTTGCACACTGAAAAGATGGTCCCCATAAACGTTAACCGTCAAAATGGTAGGTGTAGAGGGCTGCAAGTCAAAATGATTCCCTCATCTGTGTACAAAATTGTTGATTTTGTAGCTTGCAGTGATGTTTTTCCTTTGCATCATGATTTTCATCTGAAGCCATAATGTATTATTTAAGTACTAAAAGAAGCCTGAATTGTTAATAAAGGAACATGTATAGATACACTTATGCGCTCGACAGTGTATCAAAACTAGGATTTTCTTATTTTATGTGGTTTTTATTGCATACTTTTATTCAGTATGGAAAAAAATTATAGCTTTGTTTAGACTCCCAAAAAGTTTTAATCATGTGCCTTACAAAGTTTAGCTTTGTTGAATTACAACACTAATGTATTTTTCAGCTCATGGGTTGTTTTTTTCTTCTTCCCGACTGCATGTTGCAAGAAAGAAGTTAGCTTTATGGGCTCACTTATATTTGATTTTCCATAATTATGGGCTATTTTGTGATATTTTCCATGGTGATAAACTGTTCAATGATGTGTGACCTTTTTTTCTTCTCTCTTTATCTCTGTTGGATATTTTACACATTTCAGTTATTATTAGGAGAAAAAAAAATATTCATAGGGGAAGACTCATCAAAATAACTATTAATCTTTCCAATAAATCTTAACACAGTCATTATTAACAAGCTGTAAAAATTGGAACTGTAAGTAAATAAAAAAAGGCGAGCAAAAAAAATTCATTCTAAGCAACAATATTATTCACTGGTGACAAGATTCCACAGTACCAGTTTAGATCTGAGGAAATGTTAACTAATTTCAACAATATGGTTTAATTAGTTCTGTAACAAAACCTCAATGGAAAAAACATTGGTTTTGTCATTAAACCAGCCAGCAAACAGGTGTAGTTTTGAAAGAATTATATGAAAAAAATGTAATTTTTTTTAAGGGGTAGGTGTTTTTTCTTTAATTTTTGGAAAGAACAAAATGTATTATTACAATTTTCTTCTTTTCACTGAAAATCTCCATTAGAAATTAACATTTTTCCCCAGAGAAATTTACTTTCAGTTTAAAAGCATTTCCTTTTAAAAATGTTTATTATTTTATGGCAGAAAATAATTGGTTAGTTAATCCCCGAACTTTCCCTTTGGAAAAGTGAAATACTCTGAGGATAATCTCTGCAAAGTTCTGGGACAAAATATGTTACGTTGCCTCAGAAAGGAAAGGGTTTGTAACTTATCTAACAGTGCTCTGGAGGGAAGACTGATACTTAAAACGTGAACAACACTTACTCTTAGCAGGGACCAGGATTTTTTGAAATGGTCACTTTCCGAGGACAGATGTAATTTTATCCTACAGTTGGAAGCAAATATATCTGCTGGTTGAGTCATTGCAACTGAGTTCTTCATAAAATCACCCTGTGTTAAAAGAGCATCCAATAAGTAATTTCAACTAGAAATGATCAAAACAGAATATCAGAAGACTGAAATCTGATTACTAAACCTCCTCTGAACTTAAGACAGACCTTTATGAAAAAAAGTTCTTATTTTCCAATGAATTTTGTAGCAAATTAATAGTCTTGGTTCATATTCATAGAATAGTTTATGTTGGAAGGGACCTTAAAGATTACCTAGTTCCAACCCCCCTGCCATGGGCAGGGACACCTCCCACTAGACCAGGTTGCTCAAATCCCCATCCAACCTGGCCTTGAACAGCTCCAGGGACGGGGCATCTAGAACTTCTCTGGGCAACTTGTTCTAGTGTCTCACCACCCTCATAGTGAAAAATTTCTTCCTGATACCTAATCTAAATCTCCCCTCTTCCAGTTTGAATCCATTACCTCTTGTCCTAACACTATGCCTTTGCAAAAAGACCCTCTTCAGCTTTCTTGTAGGCCCCCTTCGGGAAGTAGGGGGGGGAGGCTCCTTTTTGCGTTTGAGTGTGTCCAGGAGCGCCTTGTTCATCCATGTAGGCCTCCTGGCTTTTTTGCCCGACTACTTCTTTGTAGGGATGCATCACTCCCGAGCTTGGAGGAGGCGATTTTTGAATACTAACCATCTTAATTGAGCTCTTCTCCCCTCCAGTGCTTTATCCCATAGAACCCTACCAAGCAGATCTCTCAAGAGGCCAAAGTCTGCTCTCCTTAAGTTGATGTCCCTAACCCAGGCCCCAGGGAGGCAGCAGACTTCTCTACGAAAAGGGTCTGCCCAGCATACTGGACCCTGAGTTCCTCAGAAGGGAGTCACCCACAACTACAATCCGTCTTTTCTTCCTTGTGGAGGTGGTTGTTGAACTGGGGGTAGGACTTTCCGGTCCTGTCAACTCCTCTGGTGCAGTTGGACCATCTTCCACATCATCCATAGGCTGGCCTACCTCACCCCAAGCCTCACATCTATTGTACAGAGGCACCTGGGTAGGGAAGGTGGGCAAGGAAGGGGTTCGCTTGCCGCCCCTAGCAGACTTGCCTCCATGAACAGTTTTCCATTTGGCCACCGCCTTCAGATTGGTGGGAGGGGGATGCACAGAATCCCCTTGATCTTGCGTTTGTTCTTGTGACTATCCCTGTTTCTCTCTCAGTGAGGTCAGAGCACAACTCCACCGGCCTGTTTCCTTCTCACACTCCCTGGTGCTTCTTAGTCTTTCTACTTAGCTCTGCCACCAGGCTCAGCAGATCGCCCACCTGGCTGCACCTCACAGCTGCCACCCCTACTACCATCCAGGAGCCGTGTCAGGCTGTGGCACTCCCGGCAGCCTGGGGCCTGGGTGGCTGCATGTTTCCGCGGGAGCTCCGCCTGTGCGGCTACACCTGCTCTGGCAAGCACCGAGGACGCGGCTTTCTGCCGGGTGGAGACCACGGATGAGGCGCGGCACCCCCCACCCCAGGCTGAGCCCGCCCTGGAGCCAGCACAGCTCCCCACACGAACCACCCCTCTCCCCGTACTGCGCGCTCGCGCTCCCTCAGGCTGCCTTTTAAAGGAGTGGGTGTGGCCGCCGCTGCCGCTGGCCCCGCCCCCGCCTCCTCAGCCGCCCTCCCGTGAGCTGCCGGGCCCCTGCGCTGCGCGGGCCGGGCCGGGCCTCGCCGCGGAGGAGGTCGGGAAAAGCCCCCCTGGGCCGCCATGGCCCGGGAGTTCCCGCTGCCGCCGGAGTGGTTTGTCTGGGCTCGGGACTGACACAAACGTTGAAGATCATGAAGACACCACCCAGGGCTGCCCAAACTAAACTGTGCCATTCCAGCTCCGTTGGAACGGGATGGAGCTCTGCTCCAGGACAAAAATTTGACAATAAACCTCTGTTTTTACAGGCGTTTGTTCAGTATTTTTGCCGTGTGGAAAAGGGTATTGTGTCTTCTTAGGCCCTCCTAGACATGGCAGAGTAGAAATACAGATCCTGTTGGTAAGGGCAGCAACAGCAAATTGACGTGACGAGCAGTGGGTCCTTGAGGGAGCACTCAGCCGAGAGAGACAGTCAACCACACTCCACCGCACCTTTTGGTGTCGGAAAAGGGGGTGAGTTACCCGCTGTGCAACAGACCCCATTTCGCACGCCCGGGGGGAGATGCTCATTATTTATTTCAGGGTCGCGCCAGGCTGGGTGCTGGGTGGGTTCCCGCAGATCCAGCGCTCCAGAAATCCTCACCACCGCATCTTTTACATGCGTGCGTTACATAGACACGCACTCCCGGTTGCAATAGTCAGGTAGCAATTAGAATATAATTATAATATTTGCTTAGTTGTTCCCCACACTGCTACACCTGCGCAGAGGAAGGGTCCTCACCCGGGCGAGGGTCTTCCTGGCCTATGGGCAGGTCTTATAATGAAGGTAGTTCAGTTAGGGACATCTAAACAACTGCTTTCTCTGCCAAGTTGGACATATACAGAAGAAATCTTAATTAAGTCTGTACGTCTTTGATCTGGACCGTGATGTGCCAGGAAGTGTACCAGAAACACTTAAGATCTTTTTTTTTTTTTTATCTTCATCTTTTGGCTTTTAACTTCGCAATTGTTTATTGTTTTCAAAACTAGCTCAGCCTGCAAAAGCCATGGTTAATTTTAACTCAGCAATAAGCTCCAGGTAATTGATAACACTTTCAATTTGCAGCTGAAATAAAGGTGGGTGAGAGCTCATCTCCTGCCCAAAGCTGGGAACGCTATGAGAGCAAACTATGCCAAGACACTCGAGTTCATGTGCACAGCTGGCAATGGGGAGATGCAGGGCCGAATCTCTTTCTGTCCTTAGTCAAAGGAGAACTTTATTCGGGGTACCCACCTGAGTGCCTCAGCCAGCTGATTGTCAAGTCAGCCGCCTGCAATCCGTTATTCAGATGAAGGGGAGCAGCTCTGGCAGTGAAAATCGGTGAATGAGATCTCTTTTGCGCTCACTTGCCTGCAATTCCATCTGACTTGAGGGAACTTTTGTCCAATTGATATATTTCAACAAAAGCAATCAGTTTCAGTGAATCAGATTTTTTTCCAATAAGGCACACATTGTAGAGAATCTGATTTATACACTGAAGTTTTGCTGAATCCAGCCTGTGCAATGCTTTTTCTCTTCAAATATCAAAACATTTTATAAAAAGGAGAGGGGGGATCAATGTTTTATTATTAGAAAGGGAAGAGTGGTGGTTTAGGAACAGAATGGTGTTTTGCTGACAGTCAGACAGCAGTGGAGCTCACAGACCAACTCAGGAGTCCCACCTCCCAGTTCATTGCTTCAGCAGGGTTGTATGAAATCCTGTACTGCTCTCTCCATTCTCCCATTATACGAGTGGCCGAGAGACTTTTGAAAGGTTTGTAAAGCATTAAAATATATTCTTGTGGAGATAGCTTATCTGTCAATTTCTTCTCTGGAGAGATTTTCGTTATTTTTGGCTGAGTAAAATTCAGTCTTAGAATAAAGCACTCTCACAGATTGGTTTTGGTTCTATTCTAATATTTTGTTTGACAAAATAAACTCAGTCTCCATGTTACTTGATGTGACAAGATGCCTCCTTTGGTACCAAATTTTAAGCTCTACTAAAATACAAAAGGGCTTAACCAGCTTTTAATTTTCCACAGATAAGGAGCACGATGAGGCGAGAGGAAGTGTTTGATGTTTCTCAGTCCATTTCTCAGTCATTAATGAAATCCCCAATGCCCTGACATCTCCAATTAGTATACTCATCTGTTACCTCTGCTTTGTTCAGTAATGCTGATCTATTATAAAAGGAAAGCCAAGGTAAATCAGTTCCTGATTAAGTAATATTTTGTTTACACAAAAGGGAGGGTGCAGGAGGGAATAAAAGGGAAACAAACAAACAGGGATGTTAGGATTACTGATTTAGTTATTTATAATCTCTAATTGTCAGTGCACAGCTTCAGGCAGCTTTCCAAATTAAGCCCTGGATGTGGGTCAAAACTCCTATCAGTCATTCTAGAGATCCTAAGACAACTGGAAGCCACAATTAGGCATAATGTGGGAGAAGGTGACACGGAATCCGTTAGTCCTCCCACATTCCTTAGAAAATGTTCTTCAAATCTTGAATCATAGGAAATAATTAAGTCTTTAAAACTTATAGCGGCAGGGAAACAAATGGACTTTCCTCTTCTGTTGTAGCAATGAATGGACTTGTTAGAACTTTACTGGTAGATGTTTGTCTTGACCTGGGAACTTGCTTTTTGACTTCAAATGAAAAACTGTTGATTCAAACCCATCTTGAATGCTGAGGCCACGTAAAGTGAGTGAAGGAACGGTTTTGTTTGTGGTTATTTCTCAACACCTAGATTTACTTTTCTTTGCTGTCTCCTTACAGGTGGTGACTTGAGATTACGATGGAGGATTAAAAAAAAAAAAACCAAACAAAAAAAAGAAGAATTAGAAAACCCATTAACTAAGATTTATATGGTATTAACAAGCATCAGTACATTTGACAGGCTCAATATAAGGGCATCAATTTTTGGCTTACATTCATGAATCAACCCCTTAGCTTCTGGCTCTGAACTTCTGCCTAGTAGTAAATTTAGCAGTTCAATTTGAAGTAGATTTTTTTTTTTTAAGGTTTTCAAACCACAGTCATATCTAAACTGAGAAAGCAAATCCTTTCTTGCAATGAATAATTGCCTAAGTGATACTAAAACAAACATATGCTTGACTTGCAATTCTCAGCCTAATACAGTATTGTTGGGAGAACTGCCAATAATGCAAATAATGTAAATTACAATGAGAAGAACCTGTGTGTTATGAACCAGGTTTGGAATGAAGCTGGTGAACTCATTTCACTCAATTCTGGTGATAAATACTTGAGTTCATTATTAAACTTCACTGGCAACCAACATCAAATCAATGGTATAATCAAGGGTAAATGCAGAATAATGCAGCTCACCTAAGCTTAATTTTAGCAATATATAGAGAAGACAGAGCTTCTTACTGCTTGTTTGGGAACAACAGGTTGGTAGGCTTACTCACTTTTTCATCAACCACTTCACTACTACTACAGTAAAATTTATCTTTGTAATACTTTTGCGTAGTTACCTAAATCTGAAGTGTAAAATATGGGTTAGCTGTCAAGGTTCCCATTTCAGTGAATGGGGATAGGTTCCTCTCAACTTAGACATTTATTTGAGGATAGGATGGATCAGCCTACAGAGGTTCTTCACCTTCAATTGCTTTACAGTAGATGCCTGCCTTTAACGATGGAAGACTGTCTTGTAAGCCCATGCTGTCAAACTATTTCTTCTTCTGAGAAGAAAAGATTTTCCTACTAGTACAATAATACTGAAACAATGGAGCTACTTTAGAGTAGAACGTGAGTCATTGTGTTCAAAATCAATGTTGCTTAAATGAGAGAAAGGCAATGTTACTCTCGAATTTCAGAAGCCCTGCCTTGTTCCAGTGGGGATTTCATACCAACTTGTGTAAAGCAGTAAGCAGAAAGCTCATCAGGAACTCATTTATATTTACACATAACTTCTAATGTTCTGTACATAAGAAAAAAGTCTCCATGCTGGATTGAGCAAGATATTATCACATAAGTAAGTAATTTCCCATTCCATGTTCTTCCTCCAGAAATTGTACAGGTAAATAGTTACCTGCCTTAATGATATTTTGATTTAGAAATGGAATTTGTGTTCTGGTTATCCAATTAGTGCTTAAAGTTGTCTCTCTTAATGATAGTGTTTTGTCCTGCCAGCTTTGAAGGTTGAGCTAAAAAACAGGATGAAAATGAGGGAAAGAAGTCAATGTTGGTTTTTTTTAAATAACTGAGTAATTCAGCTTGGAAAAAAACTTTGGAGGTCAAAGCAGGGCTCAAAGTTAGAAAAGCTTTCTCAAGGTGTTGTTTAACTAAGTTAAAAAAAAATCCCAGTGGAAGGATAATCTAGAGCCTCTTAAGCAGTCTGTTCCAGGGCTACTGACACGGTGGATTTTCTTTTCCCCTCTCGATCAGTGAAATTCCCATTGCTGCAGCTTGTAGCTGCTGTCTCTTGTTCTTTCTCTGCAATCTGAAGTCTGGCTGCTTCTTCTCTTGAAAGCAATGACTGTCCAACTCTTGTTGAAAGCAAGTTAGCTCTCTTCTTAGCGTTCCCTTGCACAGGTTTGACAGATCCATCTCTTTCCTGGACTTGCATCAGTTTGTCAATGTCCTACTTGCACGGGTGGCCCAAAACCAGATACTACCCCAGAGGCCAACTTAACAAGTGCCCAGTAGTAAGAAAAATTAATTCCCTAGGTCTATTTATGCTCTCATTAGCACAGACCAATACTCAGCCTTTATTGTTATAAGGATTCCTTGCTGACATACATTCAATTGGTTGTCCAAAAGGATCTGTGTGCCCCTTTCTGCAGAACTGTTCCCTCTGCAGTCAGTGCCCTGCTTACCATGCTGCATGGAGATATTCTCTACAGGTTGCAGGACTTTGCATTTGAAATTTTTTAGCTTCCTGGAGTTCCCATTGGCCTACTTTTCCAGCTTGCCAAGGTCCTCCTGAACAGCAGCCTTACCCTCCAGACAACCAACAGCTCTCCTCTCCCTTATGAGATATCGCCTGTGAGTTTGCTGAGGATGCATTCTCTCCCATCCAGCAGGTCATCAATGAAAATGTTAGATGGTATTGGCCTATGACACCTGAGGAACACCACCACTCTTAGCTGGGTATCATTTAGACTTCAAATTGTTGCATTGTTTGAACAGTCCAGCCGATTTTGCACCCACTTTGTAGTCCACCCATCCAGTCTCTATCTCCCCATTATGGTTACAAGGAAGCAAGTTGAGATGATCTATACCCATTGGTCCCTCCTTGTCTACAGTCAGTCACCTTGTCAATAGACAATTTTCCATCATCTGGGTGTGGATGAGAAGGGTGTGAGGAATGCTTTCCATTAGGAGGCTTTGCACACACAAAACAACTGTGTTCTATTTTCCAGATTATCAAAAGAAACCCACAGCTTTTTTTGCTGAATATGTGACAACCTCCACATGTGAAGGGTTTAATCAGGCCATTATTTATATGGTGGACAGCCCAGAGCAATTCACAGTAAATGACAAAAAGTAGCTCAGGATTGTGAAATCTAAACTCCTTTGTGAATGTGAGCCAAAGAGACTTCTGAAAGGCCTGTCTGAAAGGTCTGTAGCTTATCATTAGAAACAGCTCTGCTGCTGGAGGTGAGGGGAGCAAAATGAAAGTCCCTCTGCCTTAGTGATCAGTAAAGATCCTGTGCTACTTCCAGGGCCCTAGGCGTATCTCAGTATAAGTCTAAAATGTTTCACCTAAAGATCTGTCTACTTTTAGACTCCGCAATACTGCGCTCTGTTGGGGGTTGTTAGACTCCTGTGGGCTTCAAAATATTAGTCTTCGGGCCGGGGGGGGGGGAGGGTAGAAAGACATTGGTACATTATAAATGTTTATCTCTGATCACAAAATTTTAACTATCCTTCAGAGAACAAACAGGCAGACAAGCTCTGATTCTAATTGCAGCTAATATGCTATAAAATGAATGCTTTATTGTCATTCTTTCATGTGAATTAGTCAAATTTTACACATATTTAACTGATATCTGACCCAAGGAATCTATTAATAAAGCGGTTGAATAACTTTGAGAAGAGCATACCGCAGTGTGGTAAATGATCAGGGCATAATATGGCTTAAACCAACTCTTAAGCCTAAAACACACTTTGAAGCTTTAAAACAGAGAGATTCCCTAGGGCGGTGACCTGACTGCCTTCATCACTCAATGGGAAATGAGTTGCTTCGTGTATGCAGGGCAGAAGACTCATTTCCCCCACTGTTTCTGGAGGCGAAAGGGAAACGCGTATGCCCTGCTAGGCAAACACTTCCTCAGGAGGTTAATGGTGTTCTCTGTTCAGGAAAAAGCGCACAACCAATGCAATGTGATCATCCCACTGGAAGAAAACAGCGAGGCAGGTAATAGTCTGACTGAAAGGCTCAAGGCAGGGTGTCCGTGAGTTTTGGGAGAGGGGGTTGCCTCTTTGTTTTCTCTGATACCCCATCAGGGGAGAAAAAGAGTCTGTGGCTGAACAGTGTTACAAACCCATTCATAACGCCTCCGCTTCCGCCGCGAGTCTCTAGTCCCGACTCATAGCTCTTCCAGAGTCGCCGGCTCATCGTTCTGTGCTACTCTCCTGGTACTGCACCCGTCAGGCAGATATGGGAGACCTGTCTGTGTGCCTGAGATGACTCCTGCCCTTCTTTGAAGAGGCTGCAAAGGCTGCCGAGCTCGTGGGGCACTTTCCTTTCTTCATACTGACTGCAAAGGCCTTCTCTAGTTCTTTCACCTGCTGACTCCACCCTTTGAAGGCTCTTGCTCAGTCACTTACTCTACAGCGGATTGGGAGGGGAAAAAAGGCTTTTCGGATGAGCTCCTCAGTGGAGCAGGCACGGGGGGATTTTGTAATGATACTTTGAATTTCTGTGGTCTCTCATCCAAGAAGCTCCGAAGGACTTTTAGATTCATTAAGCCTCCTGATCCACTAGCATTATTATCCCTTCTTAAAGATAAGAGCACTGAGTCTTAGAGCAAGTAGTGCAGATAAATGACAGATCAAGACTGAGAATCATGGTGTCTCACCTCCCACTCTTCAGTAGTAACCACAAGGAAACATGGCATTGCCAAAGCTCCTTGATGCGGTGATTTGTATTTTGCATAGCTTTTGCCTAGCACTACATGATTCATTTTAATGCAGATGTTCACGTGAAAGGTGCATAGCTTTCCATGAGCAAAGGAAATATATGATATTCTTAAGGCCAAACCAACTGAATATTAAATTATATTAACAATTTCTATTTATGTGATACATAATTATGAGACTTTAGAATGTAAGGTAATTGGATACATGATCTCCTTTTCCATACTCTATATTTCAAGTTTTTAATTGCAAAATCCACAGAAAGAACACAAAGTGTGTGTGGGGAAAGCATGCTTGTAGCTCAATGCCAGAGACACAGCATCCGCCACACTCCTGGCAGGGATTGCTCAATCATGGTAATCCATGTGTGCTTAGACAGCTGTTGATGCTTGACAAAATTGACAGTAACCACAGAAGGTCTCTTCAATATGATATACAACACTGCACGGGTAGGAGAGTGAATATTCTAGGAAGCTCATGATGAAGGGAAAATATAAACGTCCTGCACAGTCCTCCTCTGTGAGCACAGACCAACAGGCTGGAGGCTACTTGCTATTCCAGTCTGCCACAGATTTATAGTTTGACCTTGGGAATGGCACTTCTCTGTTTCCTTTCTTACCTTTTGCGTTACAAGAAGAGGAGTGATTCAGAGCCAGATGAAATCATAACATGATTGAAAGCCAGAAAATGGCCTGTTCCCTGTCACGCCACCCAAAGCGTATGCTGTGTTGGCTAGTGGGAAAGAGGCAGAAATAGCACAGACCTTCTCTCTCATTCTATAAGTTTATGTTGCCGGGTTTGAAATAGCAGCATCCTCAGTTCCAGCCACCAAGCACTGCTATAACAATAAATAATCAAAATGATGCGTTTGCTAGGATGAGTGGAGTCTTGCACAAATAGAAATGGCTCTTCAGACTTTCATGACTCATGACTCATGAATGCCTCATGAACAGGTAGCAAGGCCGTTCCTCAGGTAAAGCTCACCACTGGATCTACCCTGGTGTTTTCTGGGGAAGCAGGAGAGTCTGCCTGGTCCTGCCCAGTCCTCGCTATGGTGTGATCTACAGCTCCCATCCACCCAACCTTGGCTCAGCTGCGGAAGCAGGTGCTGCTCTCTGTGCTATACCACATTCTGTGCATGTTCCCTTGTTCCCTACAAATCACTTCGGGTGAGCCAACAGCCATTTCAGCCTTTCAAAGCAGCTTGTTTTTATTCCTCAAGAAAGAGTTTATAGCTAGGATTTAATAAGCCTGTAGTGCTTTATATTTTGGCAAAAAAAAAAATCACATTCTGCCCAATGCGAGCTATGTAAACAGGGACAGTGATTATACATTCGAATGATGGAATGAATGTGATGTTTATACAGTAGGATAATAGACAGAATATTTCTGATTCAATTGGTGATTATTTGCCATAACCAATGGAATTTTTATTTTAGTACAATAGGCTCTGACATTTTCACCCTGGAGTAATTGTGTTCACAAATTTGGTATCTCTCCAGTCTATCTACTGGATAGTCTAGCCTAATATTTTCATGCTGTGCAGCAATTAATTTTGTGAAGCTGTAATGTGAGTTGTTTTTTCAGAATTTCATTCTTTATATTCCCTTCATACCATTTTTCAGCACAATTGAAACTGAACTCTGTTGGTATTAAAAATAGTGCAAGACAATCTTTCTTAGCCAAAGTAAGAAATCTGGCTTTCATTTTCCTTAAATCACACAGATGATGGTAGCTACACATACTAAAAATGGACGTGCAATAATAATACTTTTGCTTCTTTCCTGTCACTTCATGTTTACTTTTTCATCTCTCTCTTCATTTCTTCCATCTCTTTTGTTTTTGAAATATTCTCTTTTCCTTTATTCAGTCCTTACCTAAGAGAAATAAAACACCTCATTCTACACTCCCTCTTTTTCCTCCCACACCTCACCTTTACTCTCTAACAATAAAATACAAAACATCAGTGTTGGTAGGAGCCTTAATACAGAGAGAGACAGAACTGCCCAGAGCCTTTAATTAGAATCTTACTTCCACATCTGAGCAGAATGTGGTTTAAAGAAAGACTATGCATTGCATTTTTTTTTTTCTCTTCTTTACAGACAACAAAGAAATCAAAGTCTCATTATGGAGATGTCTATTTGACAAATCCAGTAAAACACCTGACAGACAGATCCCACAACTAAAGCAACTACCTACTCTCTTTGCTGTCTAATGAACCTGGAAGGACTTGAGGAGCCTGCACAAGCAGCCAAGAAATTACCAGCATGTCTAAACCCATTTTGTCTAACCACAGAGATGATGGATCCTCCTTGAACTTGCAAATTTGAAGCCAGAGGAGAGGCAAAATATTCTGAGGAAAAGCACATGAATGCTGCAGAATATTCACTCAATGAAGAATAACTCTCTACAGGTTCTTTTGTATTGTCTGAAGTATTTAAAACTACATGGGACAAAACAATAGACTTCGACCACATCTTCCAGGTAACTAATATTAGACATCAGGAGCACTTCCTACCGAAGAGTTGTTCTCACTAGCTTGTCGCTACTTTACGATTGCTCTAGGTCAAAGGCCTTGTATGACCTGAAGCAACCCTCCTTTTGCTCAGGACTTTTCCTGTTGTGTTTTAATCCCTTTATAAGTCCCTCTGTGGCCTCTGTAATGGATTTTTTGTTTGTTTTTTTTTTTTTTGTTTGCTTTTTTACTCTTCCCTTCCATACTAACAGGAGGATTACAAAGGTATATTGTCTGTAATATCTATAAGAAAGCAATAGGGCCAGGAGCCAGCACAAATGACATCTGTTTCTTATCTCTTCATTGTTTCTTTCCCTTTTCATATAGAAAAAAGTTAGAGTGTAGAACAGATGAGGAATCTGCATCGGTCTGTCTGGCTTGGTCCACACACAAGATTCAGAGCTGTTGTGTGTACAAATCCCAGCTTCTGTGGTAGGACTATTTAGACCACAAATGCAGAATTGGGGAAAAAAAAAAAGTAATCTGGAGGCCAATGAATGTACATTAGTACTGTGGATTTAGTTTGATGCTTCTGGAGGACGTCTGCCTTAAAGTCTGTTAATGAGTGAGGAGTTACTCCTGCCAGCGAGGAAAGTATTAGTGCTGCTTGCTGTAGGCAACAAAAGTGACTGTTAATGTAGGCATTCACAAAGGCTACTCTCACAAGGATAATATTAACCTTTTTTATTGTCCAGAGCATAACCTAGCATGGGTTTTCAGGGTGACCCTTTTGGGGAGTTTCTATCTTCCTTTTGACAAAGGAAAGAGTGTAGGAGGTAGATTTTGGGAGTAACCTAAGATAAGATTTCTTTTCCTGGCTCTGTTCCTAGATTTCCAGGATGACAATTGACAGGGTGTATCCAGAAGCTAACTTTAATTAAGGAAAGCAAACAGAAAGGAAGTGTTATCAGACGTGGGTGAACAATATGGTGTTGTCCCCCAAAGAATTTTGAGAAAACTGAAAAAAGTGGTATTGCTAATGTTTCCAAGGAAAACTTGGAAACTCAGAACTTTAGCCTAGTTTTTTTAGGCTACAAAAAATAACATAGCAACATTAAAATGTTTGCTCAAATGTAGATTTTGCATGGTCTGTATCCTCTTATGATTATTATTAATTTTAAAGTACTAAAGTGGACTTTGCATTTCTCTTTCAAAAAAGAACCCAAAAACTTTCTAATGGAAAGACTGCATGTGGCGCTTTTCCTTCATGTCTGTATTGTAACTTGAGGACAAAGTGGGGGCACAGGAGGTCCCCTAAGGTTAGACTAACTCCACTATATGGCTAAATCTGTTTATTCATCTGTACATCTCAGAGGACCTATATCACTTAATTCTAAATAGCAAAAGTAAGGCTATTAAAAATTAGTATTACTCAGTCATATAATGTGCCAATTGTGTGTACTACTTGTTCTTCTACTGGCTGATTTGCTACAAGATAATAGCCTATTATTGCTACCAGCTGCTAATTAGCTGCTAATTAATAGGTTGATAGACTCTGAAGCCAGGAGGGACCATTAGTTCATCTCGTATGACCACAGCAGTCAGAACACATTCCACCCATGCTACCAGAACTTGCGGTAGGCTGTTAAAGCCAGTCTTTGGCAGCAGCAACCGCACTACTGAAGTCATCTAGAAATGGAAAACCTGCAGGTTCTTTTATGGTTATTCCAGTATTTTACCACCATCGGTGTAAGATATTTAGACCTTGATTCTTAATCAATGTGTTTTCACCTATTTGTTGTTCTCCACAAGATCAAAGAGCTTTTTATTATCTGGTATTTTCTTCTCACTAAATTGTTCACTTATTGTAAACAAGGTACCTCTCCATTGCACATTTCACAAACTAAATAGACTGTTCCCATTGGCTGCCCACAAGATTTCTCATTCATCTCTGAAGTTATTTCCCACACTTTCTCCACGATTTCATTAACTTTTAAAAAGCAGAGATGCTAGAACATCTGGAAGGTTTTGCTAGGTACAGGATTGAAACCAATCCTTATGCATCCATCACACAGAAATGTCATCTAGATATTGTCTTAAATTTGTTAGAAGTGATATGCCACTTTACCACACTGTTAGCTGCTTTGCCATACCTGTACCCATCATACAATCTATTAAGCAATATCTTAATTTGGAAGGTTTTTTGAAACACAAAGAAAGGTGATACACCCTGCACTTCAAATGGCTTTATTTTTTCACAGGAACATGCAGATAATCGTTCCTCTGTGCTGTCCCAAACAACGGGAGAGTGTCTTTGGTTTTACTACGTGACTAATAGGTGATAAAAGAGGAGTTATAATTCCCCTGGAAGCAGGTGGCTATAAGCTCAGCACAGTAACCCTGGCTCCCCCAGTTCTTGCTCAAAGGCGATTGGTTTGACACTTTGATTTCCTAAGTCTTTATTGTATCTTCCAGCAAAGGTCACATTTTCATTTTCTACAAAAGTAGCCCTGAGGAGACCCTAAGTAATTTCCCTGTCTTACTTCATGTTCCCATCACTTCTCACACACACACACTGACACACCGCCACCCCCCCGGTTTATCTGTAATTACTGGAATTTTTTTAGGTTCACATATAGTAAGTTATATATTATTATATACTTGATAGGATGTAGACTTGTGAGATTATAAGAAATGAGGCAGAA
Source organism: Anarhynchus alexandrinus (assembly GCA_008711295.1). Taxonomy (NCBI): domain Eukaryota; kingdom Metazoa; phylum Chordata; class Aves; order Charadriiformes; family Charadriidae; genus Anarhynchus; species Anarhynchus alexandrinus. Next base: position 1,976,875 of record VUYV01000011.1, on the reverse strand, counting down.
AAGTAAATTGGTTCTTTCCTACCACTGCTGCTTTCTCAGTGTCCTCACATCATGTGGAAGGAGGCAACAACAAAGGTACTTATCTGCTTTGTGTACATTAGCCTCATGAGAGAAACATCACGGTATCACCACTTGGGTGAACTAAGACACTGTGCTGGGAATACAATGCCAGAATGACATAACCAGGTACAAAGAAAAGGTACATTAAGCTTCACACAGTAGGCAGGATAACTACATGCTCTTAAGAAAATTTTGCTGAGCTGCTTTCCTAACCCACCTCAATGTCGTGTGTTGTAAAAAATCCATAGATATTGTCATCTTTGTATATTAGGGAAGTTTTCATCACAGAATAAATTAACCAGCAGAGCTGAGACACTGAAAGTTTCATTATAGCTCCTTCACAGCTTCGTAGTTCTCCACTTAGTTCTTCCTCTGCCATGGAGGAACAGACACCTCCCTTTTCAGAAAATACAGTGAAATAGCTATCAGTGATTTAACAAATCCCATAAGATCCTCCTTGAAATAAAAATACACAGCCTAGAATACCCAGACGCACAGTGTTAGCCTATTAATATGCTTTTACGCAGACTGGTTTGCTTTCTTCAGCTTTGCTGTATAAATATACTTATCATTCTTCTGTCTTCCAGACCAGTCCTGTGAGCTGAAGTTCATATAATCTAAAAGTTATCTATTAGCTCTAGGAGTGCAAAAGCTTTAAAATAGACACTTGCTGAGTAAAGGGTTGTACAGTAACTACCGTGGTATGGTGATTTTAGCTGACAGAGTTTGAATAAGATTGGCTGTCAGTACTGTGGGTTCAGCTCAGTGGAGCCGAACAGCTGGGTTCGTTTGAGCTCACGTGGGTTGGCCTCAGCTCTCTGTTTCTCTCGTTTGAAATAGTAACAATCAATATGGTGCTGCAGGCATTACTAGGGATAGCACAACATAAAACATTCCTTGCCTCGTGCGCAATCATTACCAGTATAAACAGGCAAGAGTGTTTCCCAGTCCACTGGGTATTTTACTAAGGCATAAGATACATCTCTTGTCCCAGTCCGAGACTGCAAGTCCTCATATCCCTATTTCCGGAGACACAGCTGCGCAGTGATTCACTGGCTTCGTGCCAGTAGAAGGGCCAGAAATTGTATTTAAATCTCTTGTATCCAGCTAAGTTACTTGATGTAATAAAATGTACTTCTTAATGGTTTACGGACACCTAAGAACAGTCCCGAGTATGTATGCTACATAATTTAAAAAAAGTTTGAAGTGATGTGAATTGCCCCACACACCTGGACTGTCTGCTCCAGCCCCCTGTCCAATCGGAGGAGAGAATGGGTCAATTAGGGACAATTGAGTCCATTATTTATTGATGTTCCCTCTTTGAGCTATGTTTTGAACAGTTCTTTCCCCAATATTTTAGACAAACTTGCACCATCCTTGCCTCTTCCTATGATAAAGAAAATAACCATTACTGGAGCACAACAACCCAATTGTTCCCATGTCGGTTAAAAAAACTACTCAGGTATGAGAGGTGTTTTTAAGAATAGCCTGCCGGGAGGAAGGTAAGGGTCATGAATGGCTTGCAAAACCGAAAAGGGGTTTTCAAAAGGAAGGAGTCATGCATAATATTTTTATACATATTATTCCTTTTACTTGTGAATGAGGCAGAATGGGTCAGGGATGTGATGTCTGGGGAAGCCTTAGGTGCAGTGAGAGTGGAGTTTCAAATCCTGATGGAAGTGAGGAAAGCAAATAACAACATAAAGACCCTGGATACCAGGTAATAGACTTGGGCATCATCAGGAAATGGATACACAGCATTTGTCAGTTTTGCCCAGTTTCTCAGACTGCCCAGAGACACTGGAATCTCTGGCTTTGGAGAGTTGCAAAACTGAACTGGGTAAGGCCATGGGCATCTGCATCTAACTTGGCAGTTACCTCTCTGCTTTGAACAGGGGGCTGGGTTACAGACCTCCAGAGATCCCTTCCAACCTAAATTATTCTGTGATTTATGCTATAATATTTTTCCCTTTCTTTCTCTTCTTGCACCAACTGTTCTGTCCTTTCAGGTCCCAAATAAAGGACCGACATAACTTTCTCTGTTTATACACATACTGTGAAAATACTCCTATATAATTTGTCATATGACATATTGACTCAAAGTTGTTCAATGTATCACACCGCTGGACTGAATGTCTGCTTGCTTTTCTGAATCAGTTCTATGCAATGCCTACCTATGATAAACTGCTCTTAGCTGCAGTGCTCAACAGATAACAACAGCAGGGTTGTGAATTAAGGTCTTGTCGTAAAAAGAATAAATCTGTGAATTTTGTATCAGTGAACAAAAATGGAATTTTATATCAGTTGCCTAATGAAACAGGGTTTATGTATTCACTCACTGGGGATGAATTTTCCATCTATTTCACCATTGTCCCTAATATTTTTTTTTTTTAATTAATTCATCAACTACAATGAGATGAGACAAAAGGTCAAATGGTAGAGGTTTCAAAGATTAAATTACTACAAGTCTTATGAAACCTGAGAGATGAGAAAGTATCCTCAGCTGAGGAAGTGCTGCCATATGATTTTGAGTTTTATTAGAAAGCAGAAAAACAGGTTGCCCAGAGAAGCTCTGGATGCCCCATCCCTGGAGGTGTTCAAGGCCAGGCTGGATGGGGCTTTGAGCAACCTGGTCTAGTGGGAGTTGTCCCTGCCCATGGCAGGCGGTTGGAACTAGAAAATCTTTAAGGTCCCTTCCAACCTAAACCATTCTATGATTTTATGATTCTGTGTAGGAGAGAGCTGTGAGAGTCCCAACCATGGAGAAAGCTTCACCTGGAGCTCACTGCTAGATAGCAGAGAACACAACCACAAGACAAATTCACTAGGAGATCCACCTTTCCTAATACTCTTGCTCACAGCGCAGCTTGTTTTAAAAGTTTGCGCTAAGGATCCACTGATGCATACTGTACAGCTATTTTTGATCATCTTCATGTGTTGTGATTAAAGAAATAGGGCAAGTCCTGGTCTGCCAGTGAAACGTTACATTTTGTCGTATGATTGTTAAGCCCTTATGATAAAGGAGAGGACCTTTTATTGACATTTGATCTATTAAAGATACAAATCAATAACAAGTACAGATAGGGTAAGGTTTGATTTTTAACAGAGAATCTGTGAGTTCCTACTCTTGGTATTGGTGACACTTCTCCCCACAGCAGCTCTCGACTTTGATTTCCATAAAACTGACAACATTACAGATTTGAGTGTGTGATGGTACTGGAAACAGAAATTAGAGAGGCAATAGTTGCTGTCTTTTGAATGTGGTAGCATCCTGAACTTATTTCAGCATATTCTGTTTCTCGGAAAATGATTCCTCCTGTTAGAGAGAAAGTTTTTGCTTCTATCTTAGCAAATCCTGACTCTGTCAGTGAAAAAAACCCACACCAAAACATGTATGTATATATGCATATAAATATAAATAGATAAATATATATATTAACAATTTATTCTCTCCTATGAGTAGAAAATAACAAATGCAGATACAGGGGAAAGGTGCTAAATTGTTTTTATTGCATTTCTTTTAAATATACAGTATGCCAGTTCAGCTCCCAGAGGCATTAAGTGAAAGAGCCCAAAAGCAACATAAACGAATTCAAGCACAAATAAAACCAAATTCAACACTCACAAACACCCCTCAGTAACCTGACTGCTATTTCCGAGTCAGGGTTATGCCTAGGGAACTTAATATTTGAAAATGAATTTGTAGGCTCCTTATATTTCTTTGTTGCTGGGTATAGCACCTCAGGATTTTTTTTATTTTATTTTTTTGACAGGCAGAAGAAGAGTTTTGTAATTATTTGTTGTTAGATACTACATAGAAAAGAAATACCAAAGGAAAATGTTGCAACTGTTGAAGGGAATGCAGAAAATAAAAGAAAACCTATTATGGCTGCAAGGCTCAATAGCAATAATTAAGGACCTTATTGCTGATTATATTACAGAGTTGTCATTGGCGTTTTTTGTACTGAATGTTTATGGCATGTACTTTGTCTCTGTAATACCTATCATCTCTGTGGGGAAACACCAAATCTATTTAATACCAAGAAAAAAGGTAGAAAAAGGTATTTATGAGTAGATTTCTCAGATGGCCTAAAAAGGCTCATTATTTCAAAGGCTCATTATCAACAGCTTCCCACGCTCCACCAGACACATGGAACACGCCCTATGGAAGGTCCCAAAATTATTATGGTTAATATCAGAAGATCAGATCCTTTAGACACCCTGAAAAAATCTGGTCTTTCTGTAGGTCTCGCGAGCCTGGCTTTGAAAGAAAATCATTACCAGCTTTATCCAAAAGGTGGCCTTCCACTGTAGCCTGGAATAGCCTTACGTCTGCTCCAAAAGGCATCTCCTGGCCCGTGCTCCGCTGCTGAGGTCTCCGGGTTGTCATTTCCTGGAGAAGATTAGTCAGTAGATTGTGTGCTGATTCGTATGTAATAGTACGCAAAATAGATGGATCAAACCTTGAAAGAAGAAATAGAGAGAGACATATACATTAGTGGAAACGGGGACAAAACGCAATATGTGTTTTTCCAAAGTAGATTGGAAACAGACAAACCAAAACAAAATATCTCTCTGTTATTTTTCGTAAGAGAACTGTTTTGGGGTTTTTGTTTGTTTCTTCTTTAAATAGATATGGGATACGTTGTGGCTGTAATATACCTGTACCTCAGTAAAGGATTCAATGGCCTCTCTGCACAGAGGAACTTGTTTTTACCCTAGAAAGGAAGTTTACAAGTTTAAAATCTTTCAACTGGATAAAAAAGCTATAATGCGAATATGTATGAATGTGGCACGTGGGAAAGCTATCAGACTGGAGGGAGGTTAGGGGAAAAATCCCTAAAGGATTAGTCTTTTTGTGTTGTCTTTGACAATCTGGGTACAAAGTCATGCCATATCTGATGCCAGAAGCGGTCAGATATGATGCAGATACAGTGGGAAATGCAAAGTCGGGGACAGAAATACATCCATTTCTGCCCAGGACTGAACATCTGCTGTTTTTCCATGTCTGTTCTCCTGGCTCAGGATAGGAAAAGCTGTAACAGATTACAGGGAAAGGAAAGGAGATGGAAACTATTGATATGGACATTTATTCCATAACATGCTGGAGGTTTTATGGTATACAGTCCAATGGAGACATACTGCAGAGATACTGTCGTGCCTGTTTAAAACAGAGTGGCTGAAAAGAGGTCCAAATTAACCACTGACTGATCCAGTGGTTATGTTAGGTGACTGGGATATTAGAAAGCCAAGTTTAGTTTCTGTCTCAGCAGCCAGTTATTTATATGACCTTAGACAAATGAAGGAATTGCCCTGTAAAGTTCCTTGTCTAGTAAATGGGGATAAAAGTACTTCCTGACTTAGTAGTGGTTGTTGTGGGGAAAAAAACATTAAAGTTTATGAGATGTTCAGCTGCTATTTTAAAAGGGTCCACGTGAGCACTGTTCTTCTGGAAGCTGCCGCTGGATTTAATGGAAACTGATGACTTGCAGTGAAAGATTTAGTGGTTATTAAATTTATGTAAACACATAATGGGCTGTGTACGGTTTCATTCTAGCTGGTTTATCTGGGAAGCGCAGTTTATTATTATTTGATTTTTAATTTTTTTTGCTACCTGCAACTTCAGCTATTATATTGCCTCAACACCCTCCAACTTCTCGTGCTCTGACACCCAAGAAAAAAAATTTAGTGCTGAGGAAGTATACCCTATCCATGCAGTAAAGTAATCCTGTTTGCCCAGTTTGGGCATGAATCGTTCTATTTGCTGTTAGTGCTAAATGACACAGCCACGCATAGCGTGCAGCTGCAGGGCTGAAATGGTGCCATGCCTGCTGCTGTAGTGGGTGCCACTCACACTCACCGTCACACTCAGTTTAATGTACTTGCTCTCACACAAAAGCTGGGGACCAGTCAGCCCAACACTCTCCTGGATTTAATATTAAAAAATAACTACTGGGTGACTGTTAAAAGGCCACAGACAATAACCGGAATCGGGAGGGAATAGGAAGAGGGCAAGGAGAGGAAAACATCTCAGATTCCTTTTTCATTTAAAATGCAATCTTTGGGGAAAATGTCATTTACTGCAGATAAAAATGCAGTGTGCTGCTGAGCAGGTGTAAGTAATTTTATCTAATTACTACTAATGGGTTTTCCATGTATGTGAACCAGCTGGGAATACTGAATGGTAAAAACATGTAGGAAGAAGGTAGATTTGGAGAAGGTGGAAAGGAACACCTTTAATAGCTGATCACAGTGAGCACTCTGGGGTAACAGGGATGTTGAGAATGGCCTTAGGCAGTTTTAGAAAAAGAAGTTTCTGCAGCAGGATGGTGGGAATAGGTTTTAAGAGGCACATGAAAAACAAGAGTGCAGTGGTTTGTAAATCTTTAAGGATGAGAAATCCATTAGAGCCAGGAGAGGCATTGCAGGTTCTGTGATCCAACACTGCAACAGTCAAAGCTGGTTGTTATTAGGATAGACTACATCAGAAATCAGCTCTTCATAGTTCAATGTTTGGGGACAAAATTTATTTGAAAAAAAAAAAGAAAAACTGTTTTGGTGTAATCATGTGTGTGGAGACACAAGAAAAGACCTTGTTGAGTTCTTGTCAGTCTTCACAGATTCAGCAGTGGAGGAAAACTGTATAAAGAAGGCCAGAAGAAAGGGAATCTGGGCTGTTTACAGTCCTACTGATCGTACCAGCTAGGGCAAGTCACACAATCTCCCTCTAACTTCATAGTTTGCTCCACAGAGGATAAACTTCTAGCCTAGATCAATTAGGCTGTGGAAGATACAGTTCTGCCCAAGGGATCAAGCCAGTTAAAAGCTTCTCAGTAGTCGAGACAACATTCAATTATGCTGCCAACACGCTTAAGAGGCTGGGCCCAGGCTGCTACAAGAAAGGGAAATACAATGCAAGAGTCAGAATTAGGGTAGCTAGCTAATGAGAGTCATAGACAATCATGCTTAATTGATTAATTAACGTTTGCTGCTCCTGCTAGCAAGGTGGAGGCAATCAGGGGGTGCAACTTCTGTTGCTGGAATGGGTCACCTGTGTGTCTTGGCAGAAGCTGCCACCCGACAGACCTCAGTACTTCCCTTGACACCAGCAGCAGCCAGCGTGGCTTTCCAGGACTTCGGCAGGGAGGAAGTAGCAATTTTGCTGTTCCCAGACAGCCTAGATGGATGGCTACTTATTTTTCCAAGATAAGCTGTTACGCTGAACACAGTAACAGATTAATCCAATAAGGTTTTCTTTAGGCTGTCCATGAGGGTTAAACATAAGGTTATTAATATTGTGGCAATTATTATTCATATGCATTAGCTTTTGGGTGGCCCATCCTGAACATGAAGAACCAAAACCATGTAGTGATTAAACAGGAACCTGGTTATGTTTATACCAAGAAGTTGGGAGATTCTGATATTCTCCTGGAGAGGGTGGCAACTCTACACCCTTTTGGCCATCATCCTGCTGTCTTTGGCTTTCTCCTCTATGGCACTGGGGTTGATTGTCAACCCCTTAGTGCTGTTGAAGCATTTGGCAAATAGTATCTGCCTTGATAAAATCAGGCGAGCATCCACTTCATGCATGGGCTGATTGATGCTTTGACACTAGATGTCATTTAGTGCCTCACTCTGTCCTGGCTGAGATGCCCATCAGCTCCTCCTGTGCCCATGGCTCCTGTGGATGGAGGGTCTTGGGAGCACAAGACTCACTCCATTTGTCTGACGTTTTGGTATGCACAGGGTGTGATTCCAAAAGGTCAAGGACAAAAGCATGTTGTTACAGGTGGGTAGACACTATCTGGTCTGCGTGATGCAGTGTTGTCAGGAGCACTAGAGATATGTGCTCGGTAGAGGGGTATCTAAGTTATAATCTAGTTTTATCTCAGCTGAGACAGGTGATGCATTGTTCTTTGAGCAGCAGCACAGCGGGACCCATCCTTCATGCACTGCAGTACCTGAGAATCATTTCAGTGGTTTACGGCAGCTAGTAGAAAGCCAAGATTTGGTGGGGGGAAGCAGCCTGAAAAACAGTTTGGTTTTTTAAGGGGGAGGGAGAAATGATAAATACCACGGATGTGCTGTGCATCTCCAATTTAGGACGTGGTCATGTCAGTGTCTTTTAGAAAGCCACTGGTTCCCAGCTAGAACCTGAATTTCCCCCTTCACCTGAACCACAATAACTGATGGTGTGGGCATACCCAGCTCCTCACACTGCAGAGTAATCCAGGATGGATTACAGCAGCTATTTTAATCCGTGCTACTGCAGACTAAAAGCCACATGCAGACTGTCAGCTTCTCATTGCCTCCTGCAAAAGGATTGATTTTGAAACTGCTATGTTAATGTAGCACATGGTTCCTTGAGCTCACTCTCTGGATACATACCAAGTCCTGTTCAGAAGGACCCTAAAACACTCTGGAAACTTTATCATGGCCCTGATGACATCTCAGAGCAGAAGATATGAGCATGGACCTGCAACCACAGTGCAGTTATGCTAGATGTACTCTTTTGTTCCTTTTTTAATGCCAAGACGATCAGCAATGTGACAGTATTGAAAAGAAGGCTTTGGAGTACTCTGGAAAGCAGCTTTCTCTGAGATAGATGGCCTGACCTATGTAGTGGCATGTAGTGTTGCTACATCAGGTTAGGAGGACCTGAAGAAGGAAGGATCTTATAGCCCATAGACACAGCAGGGGAAACAACAGAGTAGTTGAACTTGAACTTGGACTGTCAGAAAGCAAGGGCTAACTCTCCTCCAATTTCTTCCTATACAGCCATAAGACCATACATAAATGTATCATCAGCATCTCCTGTTATCCTGCTAGCTCATTGCCCAAGAAAAAGAAAAAATAGGAGATGCTGATCCTAATCAGGATGGAGTGCAGCTTTTATTTAAATAAAATCATGTGAGATCATAATTTTTCCTGAAGTGAAGTAGGGGGGGTACCTCCGTCCCAGAGAGCAGTAGACAAAGAGATTTCTAAGGGTAAGAGAAATGCCAGTGTCCCAGCTGGAGGAAAAGTTTCTTATTGAGTCTAAATCTGTGTGCCAGTTCATGGAGTATCTGTGGAAGGGTCTTACAGGGTTAATAGGATCTGCAGTGACCAGGAACATCATCAGTACAGAAAATGCCAAAGCTGTTTGGTGACATACAGGGCAAAATGTAAGGAGTACTCTGAAATCTGCTTCTTTGTGAAAAACTCTGCTTGCTGGCAGCGGAAACAGCAGTCAAGCCTTGTGTAGGAGGGCTCTACAAGCTTGCTTATTCCTGCTCTTAAACCTCAGTAAAAGGTTATCTGCTTTTTCCCAGGCTTCTCTTTACCTCCTCCTCCTTGCAGTGAGTTTTCAGAATACTTCTATCAGTTTCATGGTAGTTGCATCCAGGGGCTTCAGACTGGGTGGTGGTCCGTTGTGTCAGGGCCTCCTGACCTGGGAAAAAGGCAGTTTTCTGTTCGGTTCACATAGGGGAGGTCCTTGCCAGAGAAAGGGCTAATCTAAACTTGGAGGAAAAGTACTTGCACCCTACTTTGATAATGAGGCACAGGGATGTTAACTGACCTGGCCAAGATCTCAGAGAAACCAATGGCAGAGATATGAAGTGACTACAAATTCCCCAGGTACCAGATCTGACCTGGTCAACCTAAGTGGCAGATCTGGAAGATCATGAAATCGGGTAGCAAAGCCTATGGAAAAAAGACATGTTACACTTCTTTTGGCTGGGCGCCAGATTCACTTCAGCTTGCAAGGAGCAAGAGCTTCTCCTTTCTCTGAGAGAAAGTACTGGGTTTGGCACAGATGAATGGTTGGTTGTGGCAAATAAAGGCAATTCATCCTAATGCACCACTAATCAGGAGGGGTCGGGTGACTTTGGAATGGACTGCAGGGGTTTCTGGAGAAGGATCAATGAATTCAAAGGAGGAAGAGATTCCAGCCAGCTGGTCAAGCTCTGCTCCCATTTGAGGTCCAATTGACCTGAACTGCACACAGTGTCCCCAGCATTTCACCCCTACCTTTGGGGGTAAATTTGGCTCTGTAGTAGGTAATAGAGGTTTTTTTTGGCTTCCTCACACAGCATCTCAGACTTAAACCTTCCAAATAGGCTCACTTTACCCTATTAAAATCAAGCAAAATATATCATCCCCCTCCTTCACGGCCCTTCCCTTACTCTCAGGAAATCAGCTGCCTTCACTGAACTCTTTTTCCCTCTTAAGTGGGAAGTCTTTTAAACCTTTAAGCTGGGAATTAAACCTTGCTGTTTCTACCACTCAAGGCACTTTCCCATTAGAGGTACATAATTACATTAGCTAGAAGGACAGATTGTCCTGCTGGATCTTTAAAAGAGCCATATACTCCATCACAGGTGGGTCTCATGCCGACCGTATGCAGTAGCGTGGATCCCCCATGGGCAGTGAGATACATAATGTAGTTGGATTCCCGTCATCAGCGGTGGCTCGGCTTGCTCGGCATCCAGAGGAGTGCTGGACCCGCTCCTCTCCCTGTGCCTGACTCCCGCAACCTCCCCTCTCCCACATCCCGGGGTTGCTAAGCAACCTCCTGCGAGCAGCGGAGTGAGCAAGAGCTGTCAAATTTATTATTTTTTTGTCTTAAAGCAGCAATGTCTCCTATGTACCTAAAAAAATTGTAATCAAGAATTAATTATTAGTTTAACATCACAGAGAGGCCTAATCTCCCCTCCTCTCCCCATTCCCTCATTTGGACTCTTGCATAATTTCAGAGGACCCAGGGAAGGGTTGCACCTGCATAGGTGCAATGAAATAAAGTTTGAAGCCAGCTCTATTTTTCACATTTGCAGCTGGTTTGGAAGTGAGGGCACCAGCAGGGTCTCCCACACTGTTGAATTTAGCATCTGACAAACTGCAGGCAACTGAAGCCAGTTACGCGCAGAGGGTTGTATTTGCCAAAGGCAGGGTAATGATATACATTTAAAAATAAAACAAGACATAGATTTATCATACAGCTACAATATGTTTCTCGTGGTGATTGGCATGTCTAACCTGTGCCAACGATGGTTCTTCTGCACTGACCTTATGAGGTGGCAGAAATAACTCTACAGCAGGGGCAAGATGACATTGACATCTGAAATCAGTTAGCATGAAATAGTCTCTCCTCCACAAACAGTATATGTATATACATTCACACACATATATACAAGGAATTCAGAGTCAACACACACATACGAGATGGTATTGAGCTGTACATTCAGATCTAAGTTAGTCTGTTTGAATAGTGGGTCTTAGCTTGGAGAAGTCAACCACCCGTATCCCCTTCGTCCAAACTAGTGACCAAGTCTAACTCTTGCCAGACTCCTGGACTCTATCTGGCCCTGGAGCGTTACGGAGGTTTTATAGATCTTATATAAAGGGACATCACAGGGAAGATTATAATATGTAGTATGTAACTGGGTCTTGAGTCAGGATTTAGCATGCAACATCGATATCATGTATCATGTATGGTGATGTGAGAAAGTGAGAAAGAGAAATGAAGAGCCTTGCAAGGGTGTCTGATTCCCACCTTAATAGGAAATTTATTAATTTGCAATGCTCTCATCACCCTAGGAAGTAGACTACATCCCACACTTCAGAGAAAGGTGAAAGAAACTAAGAAATTAGGTTGTTATTGTTGACGTATCCCAAGGAAAATATCTTTCCTGGCCTCAAATATCTTGATTGGTGTAATTGGGTTCTGAGATCCCTACTATTTATACAATATTGGCTACAGAGCCAGTGATTTCTTCTGCTTCTGCTTGAGACAAAGTATCATGTTAGTCTCCAGCTCTGGCTCTTGAGCCTGTAGTCTCTTCAGGACTTTCCTGACCTCACCTCCTATTTCAGCAAGTTGCTGGGCCTGGTCACCCGTGAGGCAGCCCTGGGGACAGAAGGCAGGAGGCACAACCCTAGGCTTAGGCAAGCTGGGCTTATGGCCACAGACTTTCAGAAAGAGAGGTATAGCCATCACCTATTTATCTTGAGACCCAAGAATAGAAGGATGTGTACAATAAACTGAAGACTTAATCTTTACATGGCACACACTCCTTAGGAAAGGAGAAATCAAAATATACTCAACTAAACCCCTTCTCTTCTCAATCAGGACTTGATAAAACAGTCTGAGTAATGAACAAACAGATTCACTGGCATGTTTGTGCACCAACACCTCAAGTGTAATTTGCTGCTGCCTCATGGGAGCACAGTCTTTGCTGACTGGTTATATTCAAAGAACTGATGGGTAGTAATGGAAATGCACGCTCGTGATTCCCAGGCTTCATGAATTTGCACCACGTTTACATTCACTATTCATTACTTGTCCTTTATTCACTTCTTTGAAAAAAAAAAAAAATGGAAGAAAGTCATGGAAAAGAAGCAAAGCTTTTTGGCCCCAAAACACACCAGTGATGATTACGGGAAACAAATAAATACCGTGAGATATTTATTCATCCACAGGTAAATGAGGGAGTGAGAAGGAGGAATTTTTTAATGATGTGGGGGGAAGAGAGGTTGATTTTTGTAGTTTGTTTTATCCATTCAAATAATATTTACTGTCTGTGCATCATGTTACCTTTTTTGAGCACAGAACATGTATTCTTACAGCGAGGAACAGTCATTAGAAAACTTCTTCCTCAAAAATAACCCTCCTTATCTTTTCCACTCCTTATTTGTGCAGGGGTTTACACAATTTTCAAGCTAAACATGTAAGAAGTTTAGGTAATGACAGAGCAGGTGTGCCTTGGGAGGGCTAAATTATGGGAGTCAATAAACAATTACAGGGTAGCATCTGGATGATTGAAAGAATGTTAGCAGCACTAATAGTTACAGGAAATAATGATTCTTCTGCTCCATGTGTAGGTCTTTTAATGTCTAAGACAGGCTTACCGATTCAAGGGTTTTCTGGGTTTGAAACTTCATAAATAAAACTAATCTTGCATTTACACTGGTGCTGTCTTTGACTGTCTGATAAGATCTCGCCTTTGCCCTATCAAAAGTCCAGTAGGGAACAGAGATGATCCTCATGGCAGAAGATGGAATAATTTACATTGATTTCAGCAAGGTGTGTATGATTCCGTCATGACTTTTAAACTAGAAGCATTTGCCATGAGTCTGGTTCTGAACTGTCGCATCTTCTCCCATCACTAATATTAATGTATTAATCTTTTATATATCGATAAGTGTTTATGCAAAAGGTGAAAGGAACATTTCCGTTGCTGGACATGACTGTAAAGACCTGAACTCTTCAGAATGTCAAAACTCAAGAGGATAATGTTTCAGAAGTAGATGGCACCATCTAGGCTCTTTTTATGGTGGGGTACCTTTGGCCTTTCCACTTGTGGTTACCTGATCTCATTGTCTGTTACAAGTGTCTTTAGTGAAGACATGAACAAGCTTTGGGGCAGGCTGTTAAAGGCAGAGAGCACAAGAAATCACTTTGAATGTCAGAATTACCAATAACAGTGAGAGGAAGGCACCATAGCACTTTGTGAGAGGCAGTAATGAGGCATCAAGATCATTAAAAATATAGCTGAAATCACTTAAGCAAGGTGGTGTTGACAGCAATCTAGGCATATTCATGCAGGATCATAACAAAAAATCATATTTTTCTTAGGAGGTTTAGATGAAAAATAATCTATAATATGCAGTGCTACACAATTTAGAATGTTAATGAAAACAGAATCTAAAACCGATGATTGAATCTTGTACTTTAGCCACAGGAGAAATGAGCTCCCTGGGCTCTTTCTTTTTTGCAACCTCTGGAGTATCTTTCTGTCATCCAGAATATGAGAACAGATTCTTCAAAGTGTAAGGCTGGGTGTGCAGTGCCTGTGTATGAATTAAAATAGACTGAATGATAGAGGTGATTTAGCAAGCAGTTGATAGGCTTTGCTTTTCTGAGCTCGTTCTTGAAAAAATAGACCAAACCCAGGAAAAAAGTGTAAAGGCAGCTTGAAATGAGGATGCTTTCCTGGCAAGGTATACTTAATTCTACAGGTTTCTGTCCCAAGGTTCAAAAATGGCAATGTCAATATTTTGCAGTGTTGACAGGTAAATCACCACTATAGACCATAACATTATGCTTTTTCCCATGACACTTGTCTATGTCCCTCTATACAAGATGAAAACTCCAACCATGGTGCCATGCCAAGAAGCTCCTTTGATGTACAAAAAACACTGGGGCATTTTAACTTCCTTCAGGATGTATCTTTCGCCAAAATCTCTGGTCAATTTGGAGCTGGACAGTCTTGATTGCTCAGTTGCTTTCAGTCATTTCTGAAAGGCTGATGTCCAGCATATGGTGACCAAACGAAAGGTGTTGTCTCTTGGCAGAGTCTTCCTCTGACTTTATGTGAAAGTGGAAAGAGTGGCTGTATAACATATTGATCTACCGATGACTCCAGGTGGAAAAGAAGATTTATCCAGGGCTGTTATATGACCTATTTCTCAATTCTCTGTAGTAATTTATTAAATCAAATCTGTGGTGGAAAATGTCATTTTCCCCTCTAAAAACCTCTGCCTTGAAAAGAGGAGTGCCCTTTTAGATGTGAATCTTTGACAAGGGTTGTTTTTTTTTTATCTCAGAGGACATACTTTGGTGGTCTGGATCTCATCTAGTAAGACAGCATTTGTTATCACTTTGAGATGGAAGCACTGCAGATAGTTGCCATACAAGCTCGTCACCAGGGTTGCTTTTCAGGGTCAAAACTTCTGTCTTTGATACTGGCAGAATTCTGGATCTAGGATGTGTTCAAAGAGAAGTCTAGTCTCAAGGGGCTTGATCATGGGACCACCCCCACACTAGATGGAGAGAGGACACCCTTTGGATCACTCACTGAACCAGCTAGCGTCTTTTGCTTGTGACAAAGGCTGCAGACCTCACCAAGTCAAATTGAAGCCTGATGGCTTGTAATCAGCAAGAACTCCAATGAAAACAAGGACAGTCCTCAACTTCATGTACACACGAATACTTTCTGCTCAAGCAAGACTGGGCAAGGAGGCCTCAGCCCTAGCACAGATGGCGAGTGATTTTACTCACAGCAGTCGGGTTGGTCTGGAGTAGCTGTTACGAAGCTGAAGCCACTGTAGCACATTACAGTGGGTGAGAGAGGTGGAAAGGCTCTGCCTAGTAAAAAAGTAAATACTGCTGAGCCACAGACTGACTTTCAAGGTTAATTGGATATTTAGTTTTAGCTGCTGTCACAATAGATCAGTCATGTCACACTGTAATCAAAACTAACACCTTCCAGTAGGCTTGTTAACTATTCTAACATAGGAGGCAATTGTTTCAGTAATAATGGCAAAGGTAAGGAATATTCCTTTGTGTATTACAGACATTTATAGCAGCAGCACCACCTGTCCCCTGGAACAGTGAGCTGTACTATTTGTGAAGGAAAGACCTGATTTTTTTGTTTATTTGCTTGTAACGCCAATATAGAAGTCTGGCCGAATCAAAGTGATTCATGGAAAAAGGTCAAAAATAAAGAGCTGCTTGGTCCAGATGATGACAATAAGAAACCTTATGAATAAAACCACAGCCTGAAAAAGAGTGCGGCTGTATGTTTAAATTGAAATATGTAATGTTCAAGTATACGGAAAGATAAGCGTGACAAGCTCTCAGACAGAATGGAGGATCTGAGGATAACACAATTTACTCCAGAGATGTGTCTTCAAGCAGGACTGAAACCAAACTTCACCCAGAACCATGTTTACAGAACAAGATGGTCATGTTTTGGTCCAAGGGGCGCAATAGAAAAGAAGAGAAACTACATTCCTTCTAGCACCTCCTCTGTGTGCGGGTCTCCTGACAAGAGGTTCCCAAGGCGGTATGGTACATTCAGCATATCGCTGACACTATGATGACAGCAGATTTGTCAGCCCATCTATTAGCCTTTTCATGTCCTTCTCACTTCTTACAAGGATCAGAAGATTTCCATGTTTTTTTCTGGCCTGACTTGTTCTATCTACTAACATAGGAAGTGGTCCGGATCCTTCAGACACACAAAAAAGCCAGTGGAGCATTTTTCTTTTGGTTCTTCCAGGCCCGTGTGTCATGCGCCCGTGTGATGTCTGACAAGTTCCCTCTGTGGGCTGAAAAGGATCTGTAGCAATACCTGAAAGCTTCAGAGATCCTCAGGCTTCTGGGGTCAATCAATTCCTCTGAAACAAGATATTATTCTGGATTGCCCAAAATCAATATCCTCAGTCATCTCTTGCACCAGTAGTAGTCTCCAGAGCATGAAGCATGGATTAAACACTTTATTTCTTGCTAGGCTTGTATAAATGCTGGTAAATCTGAGTTTTAGCCATGTCACAATGGCAACAGACTATGATCTTGTCTAATTATTTTAAGCCTGCTCATATATTAAAGCTGGACTTGTGTCAGGGCCCTCCTGGACATACTTTGTCATGTCCATGAGTTTCTGCTAACCCCTACTCACAAATGAAAACTGTCGTCTTTGTCTTGGTTTGCAAGAAGAATAAGAAATACATAGTCACAATCAAAGGAAAGAGTGAGAAATTAAATGATAAATGTGAAGCTAAGGAAAAGTATGGACGTGAAATGAGAGACAAAGAAAGTTTTCCTAAAGTTATAATTACTAAAAATCCATTTTTTTAACAGATTACAACAAATGCAAATATTGTATTTCAGTGACTCCTTTGAATTGTGTTATTGGAAGTATCTGTTTCCCAATATCTGTATGTACCTTAAAATAGGGGCAGAACATTGCATATGATGTACTCAGTCTTTTTTTCCAGGTGGGACTCCTCTAGAGGATGAAGCATGACAGGAAATCTTGGCCCAAAGACTAAGGAAATAACCAAACAACAGTTTCCAGAAGGTTCTGTAGCAGTGCATCACGTCTGAAAGAGGTCTGAGTTTGTCTGAAGATGCTTTATTTTCCTGACAAAAAAAAAATTGAGATTTACTACCAAACCCAGGAATTCTTCATAAAGGCTGTTTTGCTCATGACCCCATTTTCAATTCAAGGTGTTGTATCGGCAGGCATATACACCCCTATATGAAGAGGTTTTTTAAAAAGATTACAAGAGATGTTAAGGCAATTGGAAGAGGATTATTGTAATGAGATGGAAATACGGTCTGGACAAAAAAACCCAAACAACAAAACAAACAAGAAACAACAAACCAACAACAGCAAAAAATACATCAGAAGGAAGGAAATCATAGAAGAAAGAAGCATTCGGGTGACTAAGACTGAAGAAGGAAGAAAGAAAAGGCCAGGGTGAAAAAAGGAAGTCCCGATCTGAATTTAGCAACAAGACTGTGTAGGTACATAGACACGACACAGGAATAAATATGCTTTACATGCCAGTACCTGTAGGGCTAAGGACTGCTTTACCCTCCTTCGTAACTCCATACCTGAAACCAGAAAACAAAGAGCTTCAAAGCAGTTTTGCTCTCCAAGCCCATGATTCAGGTGTTCTGAACATCAACACGTTCCCCCTTCCCTCAGGCTGTTTTCTTTGGCAGTTGCTCAGCTTTTCCATTAAGATTTGTGCATTATTGCCCAGGCTGCCGATAAGTTGTTGCATACACGGACGGCTTTGCCAGCTACTGCTTGAACCTGCTGGCGGTTTCCTGGTAGGTAGGAATTAATTCTCCAAAGGAGGGAAAAATCTGTGGTTTATAAATATATCTTTTACGACTCAGCTTGCAAGAAACTTAAACCAGAAAGACATTTTTCTTCCTTATTCCGTACAAACTCATTGCCCAGCTTTTTTACTTTCTTCACTTTTAGTGGGTGCTTTTCTGCAGCTGACCTCTCTTGGATGAATGATGTCAGACAATGCTTCACCAACAGTTTTCTTGATAGTAAAGAGCAGCTCAGATTCCTTTGTTGGACCAGAAACATCCAATTTCTCCAAGCATAAACCAGCATTTCTCCTTTAGAGAAAAGTTGGAAAAGCTGTCTTTGACCACACCAGGGAAGGGACAGACACCAAGAAGCAAACTGTGATCAACCAAGCCCAGAGCCTCCAGCTCTGTCTCACGTGTGAGGCTTGTGCCTTGTGGCAAACCTTCTCATAAACCATCCTCCCAAAAGCTGGCTACTGCCTTCCTCTGGCAGAAATACGGTGTGCCCTGCTGTGGACCCCATATGCCCTGAGCTGTAGGAAGAATTACTGGCGTGGGAGGTTGGAAGATGCTTCCCTCTAAGCCATGAGCTGGGTGGCAGCCATCTCCAATGCACATGACTCCAAAACAGTACATCTTTGTTGACCCGTGCCAGACTGGTTGGAAATTTCATAACTAAGAACACTCCCAAACTCATAATTTCAAATAGCAGACTGCGCAAAAAGACATTTACCCTCCAAGTGAGCCTTTAAGGAAAACTAAGCAGAGAAATCTGGGCAAGCATCACTCTCTAATCAGCAATCAAACTTCCCTATGAAGCTCTAGAGGGCCTGATTAAAAGCAGATGTGGGTAATCTTAATGAGGGGAAAGATACAGCTGCCGGGAGAATAGAAAGTTTCATGAAGAGCCCTTGACTCTGTAGTAGACCTTCATACGGGGTTAATAGATTTGGGCAGGCAGCAAGCTACGGTTTTATGCTGCTTTTTATTAATCACGGGAATTGTGTGTTGCACTGCGGGCTGAGCAGGGGGAATTGTTAAAGCGCAGCCCTCCCTAGCTGCACGGCTCTAAAATTGAAACACGGTCTTGTGATCACTTTGAGAGATTTAGGAAGCACTTGTCTTCCAGATATCCACGAGGTTGCAAGCTACCCTTTTCCAGTTACAGTATCTCCTTGAAAAAGTGGAGCGTAGGAGAGAAGGATTCTGCCAAGCCAGAGCTCTGCAAACAAAGGGTGGCGAGGGGGGTGGTTTTATTCTTACTAACTGGTGATGCCTGTGGGTCTTTGCCCACTATGGGGGTGGGGGCTGGGGGGAGAGATGTTCACTTTGGACCCTTCCGGCAGGAAAAGGACAAGGAAGTTTCCAAAGGTAATTAAAATTTACCTTCAGCTACTGGAAAAACAAAACACACAGGGAATGCTTTAATTGGCAGCACTGTGGAACAGAATGTTTGTATTTACGAAAGAAAAGAGCAGTCCACATGTCAGTGATGGAAGGAGGTTCCAAAAGCGTTAGTGAGGGGTGGGGGGAAATCATGCTCTGAGGCTCTCTGGTTAGAAACTTTCCTCAGCAGCTTAATGCAGTGATTTTCAACTGCTTTTGAACTCCCAAGTCCTAATGAAGCTCTGTGGAAGTGAGAATCCAATGTGGATATGTCGCTTTAATGGATTGCATATGTATATGTATATGTATATGTATATGTATATGTATATGTATATGTATATGTATATGTATATGTATATGTATATGTGTATGTGTATATATATGTACGAACTGGCATTTCTCCAGGGGCCAAACAGGGGTGTCTCAGACGTACCTGTAGATCACAAACAGTTCATAGACCACAGAACACTACTTTTGCATTTGGCTGATCTGATTATCTGTTTCCACTATCAAAAGGCCATCAAAATGTGTCCGCAATACATTTATCCTTACAACGTTCCTATAACGCAAGATGATACTTCAGCCCATATTAGATATCTCTGACAGCCATGAATCACTTTCCCGTCTTGAGTATACTTTCCATGGCTTTGGTCACTAGAATGTCTTTGTCCAAATTGTTTCACTAAGAGGTGACATGGCATGACATGACATGACATGACATGGTTAAGATTTTTTCTCAAAAGATTTTCCCATTTTATAGTGGAGCTTTATTGAAACTGTACTTTTGGCAGAAGAGAGCTAGTTTGGATGAATTTTTAAGCTAAAAATGGGCCAATGTTGTCCAAAAAATTGCTTTGACACTCATAAAAGGAAGAAAAAAGCATTCCAATTTGAAGTGCCTTTGTATTTAAACATTAAGCTAATTTTAGTCAAGTCTTTTTTTTTGAAGTCAACATCTAAATGAATATTTTATGATTTTCAGTATGAACCTTTTCAGTGGGCCCTGACAGAACACATTCCAGCGTGACCAGCTTGGGGGAAGATTAGTGGTTTGAATTTTTCAGGTTTAAGGTGGAATTTTTAAAATAGCATCTTGAGTTTATTTTTTTCAGGGGTGAGATTTTCTTTTCCTGACTCAATTTTCCGTGTCACTTGGGAGATGATTAAACAAACAAAAAAGCTTTACTATTATCTCATTTACTATNGATTATGAAATTTTTCCTGATGATCAATGCAAGTTTTTTTAAATGGCCTCCACTCAGCACAGCCTCGTAGCTATGCAAAAGTGAGAATAATTTTCCATATCCAGATATGCATTTAAATCCCAGTTAAAGTGGTTTCTTTTTCAAGGTAGAATATGCTTCAGAAAATGTTGAGGAAAAAGCAGTTGTCTCAATAGTAAATGGCTTTGTGCACCGTAGAGTCCAAATTTGCAAATAATCTTAGAAGACCCTTTTTTATTGAATAAAGCATGTATCTTTTGACTTTGGCAGGGTGTAAATTCATCAAAGGCAGCATGGATTCAAAAAAATGCATAGGAAAGACATCCGTTTCCATAAGGGTAAGAAGTCTCTAGAAATACCGTGTATAAGCAATATCACCTGAAAGAAAGCCTCCTTGAAGCAGGAAAGACGCTGTTATGAAAACATGTGGTGAACCAGAACACATCTGTGCTGAAGCAGGGTATGTACCCTTTCCCAGTTTAAGCAATGGGGAGAACTTAGGGAAGACACTGGAAATGAGCCCAAGCTAACTTTATAAATGATTAAGTGATAATAATTCAAAATTAATTCTAGTCTGCATAATTTAGGCATGTAATTTACCCTCTACTTCTTGGTACTCAATGAACATTTCTTCTAACGTAAACACTTGAATTTCCCCATCACATCAGCAGCATTAGGTGTTCTTGAAGACTTCCCGGGTGATGTTCTCTACTGAAATGAAGCCTTTAGACTTATGCTTTTTCATCTGAAGACTGTTTCAACAAGTACCGCTGCTAGGCAGAGTGGTTCCAGTGGTTACTGTGGTTTTGATGGCCCGTGAAGGCACAACCACAAGATAGCCACAACCCAGATTTAGCGTTCAGGGCTTCTGCAGCGTGTCCTCAAGAGCTGTCCTCAGATCACACCAGCTAGCAGAACATTTGCTGTAGGATTTGTTGAAGCAGAGAAAAAAGTGGTTTGTTGGCTGATATTTATCTGCTGTGCAATACAGCTCATTCGCTCTAACACAGACACGTATACCTCCCAACTGTGTTTACACAGCAGCTAATTTCTACTTGCGGCTGCTGCTGTTTATAAGGAGAACCAGGCAATTGTTCCTAACAATTCTCTAAAAATAAATGTGCCGCCTTTACTGGGGTCGTTAGAATTCTAAATAGTGCATTTCATGATCATTTATAATGCAACAGCCTTAATGAACAGCGCCAAATCGGTCTTAGTATTCTTGAACCACCCGTTGCTCAGTTCCTCTCTCTCTTTCCACTGCCTTTATGGAAAGAATAACAATAAATCATTTTATATTTAGAAAACTCCTTTTTTTCCAGAATTAACCAAAAGGATTAACAGCCATCTACCCAATCCTCAGGCCCTCAGCTTAGAAAAAGGAAACATCAGCCATGACAGGAATTGGAGCAATTTCTGGAGCAGGACTTATCTGTATGTACTTATTTTGGACTACAGATATAACAGCAAAGCAGACTAGGATGTAAAATATTCTGGGTCATAACCAGAACTGCAGAAGAGAATTTGGTCAGACATTTAGCATAAATCTTTATTCTTGAAAAAAAAATGACATGAGCGTTTTAATGACATAAATCAAAAATTATTTTTTTAAAGGCTTCACTGAAAGGTAATAGGCTCAAAAGAGGTGTCACTAATAGCAGTCTTTGGACGTTGACTCAGTATGGATCTGTAGGTTAAACTATCCTCCAAGGCTCAACAGGACCACTTACTTCTATAGCGAGGGACTCCATCCTAGTCCCCTAACTAGCTCTGTGATAAAGGTTACATACGTTTCGGCATATTTGATGTGAGCTTGCTTTTCATTAGAGCTAAAGCAATTGAATCCAGTGCTCTGAGTTCTGCTTGAAAGGGACACTTGCTGAGAGGAAAGAATGGTTGAAAGATATTGATGAACAGTGTTGGATGGCACAGTGCTTAATAAAAATGAATCACACCTTGGCAGCTCTTGGGAATGACCCTACAAATAATTAGGAAATTAAACTTACTGGAAGAGAGTCTGGTGCAGAGTCAATTTTTATTTTTCTTCTTTCAAATTGAGCTTCTTTTTCAATAACAACCAAACTTCCCCCCAAAAGGACCCCAAACCCACACAGTTAGACGCTCAAGGAACTATGCAGCACTCTGGACAATGGTCATTGTCTTATTTGGTATTTGCTATTTGCCTTTCTAGATGTGTCAGGGCTAGGACTTATTTGTTTGGTACAGGACATCCACCATCTTTTCCAAGTTCACTCAGACTACCAAACTGAATGTCCTATGAAGAATACCCTATGAAGAAGACCTTATTTTCAAAATCTTTTAAAATACAAGCTTCTATTTTCTTTTTCCTCGTTTTATAGTGAATTTTGTTTTGGGGAGTGGAATAGTTTAAGATGTTTACAACCATTTACAAAGTAACTTTATACTTGACAAATAAGTTTGGTAGGTAAAAAAATGAAAATGTTGCAAGGATTTTGAATCCTAATGCTGACATTTTTTAAAAAGATTTTTTTTTAACTTTCAGAATAATTTTTATTTTTTTTGTTTTCAATGTTTTGCTTCAGAATGACATATATATTTTTGATAAGTTAAAGCTGAACTACATCAAAATTAAAAGGCTAAATCAAAGTTGAAAACCATGACATAGTTGAAATGAAACATGACATAGTTGTGCTATTTGAAAGAAAGCTCTCAGGTTGGCATAGAAGAGGTGTTTTTCTCACACACACTATTTGTTTTAGCTCAACTATAAGCAATTATTGCTGCCCAATTTTCCAGTTGGATGCCAAATCAAAATGGCAGCTGAACTACTGTTCTGCGTGTCAGTTTAATCCACATGATCCATATCTTGAATGGGTGAATTTGTAGAGAGGAGAATTTCTAATCTTTACTGGATTTCAGTAGAAAAACAACAACAAACAAACAGTGCAGAGGAGAAGAGGGGCTGAGAATTAATTGTGTCTAAATGGTATAAAACCCCAGCAGAGTAATGAGATTACACTGCCTGCTGGTTTATTGCTGAAAACTATAAAAGACAAGCAAGCATTGACATGAAACATATGTTATCGATATTTGGTGTGTGGTACTAACAGAGGAGCTGAAAATGAGGGTCAGCTCAGCACATTGTTTCATACTACCTTACTTGTATCCTACCTGTTTGCAATATATAACTTGGTGAAATTCAGCGAACCTCCATCTGCTTATCTTAAAAGCAGAAGTACCAGAAATGTCAATGTATATGAAACATACAAATCATCATTACTAGTATGCATCTGGCAATCCTAAAACCAGAAGCATTAAAAAAAAATGTGCACAGAAATATTTTACATCTAATACATCAAATACAAATGGATGTGGAGGAAAAGTACTTAATAAACAAGTTCTAAAGGCAATTTTTTTCAGACTGAAAGGGTCATGGAAAGTTTAAGTAGGTGCCTCTTGGTATATGTGCAAACAAACATGGAGGAAAGGTTCACAACTTTCCATAGTGCAGAAAAGACTTTCATAAATGTGTAAGTTAAAACACTTACTTATGTTTATATAACATTGGTTAACATAAAACAACAGTAAACCAGTTTAAAATAAACAGCAACAGACAACCAGGAGCAGTTAACATTTCATGAGTGATGGAAGGAATATAAGATCGTCTGCAAATTTTGGTAGCTGGTGAGACAGCCAGCAGAGCTGTCATCCCTTCCATTCATCCTGGTATCACAGCCTTTTCAGTCTTGCGTGTTCATTTTTATATATATTACTCACTTAGTTTTATAGTCACATATATAAATATAGACTTTTCTTAGTAGTTTCTGATTCCATTAAACATGGGCTGTCTTTTCCTCTGTGACAGAAATAGACATTTGGAAGTCAAGGATGTAGCGGATGATGGTTTGAACTGTATTCTGAGCATGGCTGTAGCAGTGACTTCTGGAGTAAAGGTCAAGACTCCACACGTAGTGGAGAAGAAAGCAGCTATATCCCCCTTTGCCTCCCTCCACATTCTTCAAAGGGGCATGCAAAATATTTAGGGAAATTATTTAGGAAGTAAATCCATCATTCCTCATGAACCACTCCAGGGGCCACACTAATTCAGTTGAATGAGGCAGAAAAGTCCTGGGAGGTAATGGAGCTAAGGTAGCTGTATGAAAAGTTAAGCTTGCGATACAGTGGCATAAAGAACTGCAAAGAGTAATTACTGGAAGGGGAACTCAATTAACTGGAACAAACAACTGATTGTGCAATTAAGGAAAACCCTGTAAATCATTACAAACCTCTTGTCATACAGCATTTCTCCACAGTCCTGCTGTAGTGGCCCTGCTCTATCAGCTACGGGTTAGGGCTAAGCTGCAATCATGTTTTCATTGCTGTATTATGAACCACTAATGATGATCACTTGTGTGCTTTTCTTAATTACCTTCAACAACAATGCACATCTCTCTAACCTTCCATTTTACTAATGTTTGGCATATGAGAACATGGAGGAAGCCACACCGAATCATGCAGCGGTCCGTATACCGCACCCAGGTTTACAGGTTTGCATTTGTGCCTTTCATAAGAAAGACCAGTTATCCCAGCGAAGGCACAAAGTTCCTTTCTTGTCAGATCATTTGGCCAGAATGCAACAAAGAGCTGTATTTTGAGTTTTAAATCCACTCAGACATCATTGGGTAGAAAACTAGATTTGCACTTCGTTGATTATAAGGTTTGCTTCTATTTAGAAGAGATAGGAAGAGAAAGAAGAAAAGATTTCATTTCAGTATTATTCAAAAGAGAATAATAGAGAAAAAAGAGATCAGTAGAACAAAGCAGAATAGTGAGAATATATGAGAAGGAGGGAAACTACAAACTCAGTTGGCAGGACTGTCTGGAGATAAGGTTCCTTGGAACTTCACCTTTATGAGCTTGATGCAGTTGTTTTGTTAACTCTTTGTGATGAAATTGTCGTGTTGGACTCCTCCTCTAGGTGAGGATATTGGTTTTCTTTACTCTCTAAAATTTCAGCAAAACTAGTTACGCTGTTTATGAGACTTCGATAAGAGACTAAGAGAGGGAAATAAAATGTTTGTGCTGAGTTTTGTCATAGCCTTTCCAGCTACCTGAAAAATGTTTGTTTAAAAAAACCCCTGCCATGGTTCTTCTGTGAAAGGAGGAACCCTAAGGGGTTTGGGGTTGTTTGGTTTTGTTTTGGTTTTCCTTTCGATCTTTATACATCAAGAGAACTTTTGAGACGATTTCTTTCTTTTGTTTTGTTTTATTTTTCCTTTCAATCTTTATACATCAAGAGAACTTTGTTCCAAAGGCAGCACCTACTTGCTCAGAAAGAGCACGCCCTCATGGTGGTTGGGCCACCACTGTCTCCTGGAAAAAAGAAGCCCTTTTCCCCAGTCTCCTTTCTACCATACTGAGATGCATAAGCAACTTCTCTCTGAAAGCGTAACCACTGATCTGTCCTCCAGCACCGACTGCTGCTCGTGAGAAGTGCCACACAGTCTGCTCTGAAGAAATGCCATCTTTTTACCCACCAAACAGTACAGACAGCTGTTTCTTACAGCCTTGCTAAAGGCATTTTTAAACCATGTTGACAAAAATAATCTCTAAGGGAAATTTGCCTTCTGTGGCCCGTCGGTCCTTGGCCTGGGTTTAGAGAAGCTGCTAACGAGGCTGATGATTAGTGACGATTCTGGTGTCAGTACTTATGGTAGAAACATCTGGCTGGATGCTCTAAACTGGATGCAGACCCACCAGCCTGACCCACCATTTGCTACTGTGCAAATGGCTTTATATTTCAGAGACCACAGGATCATTTATCTTCATTAAGCCACAGTTCCTAAACCCAATAATTTATGACAACCAGTCTGGAAATGGCTGTGCAGGAAAGGAAGTACTAAGGGAATAAACAAATTCTGAGAAGAGGAAAAGTGCAGGCTGGAGGAAGAAACGTGAAAATATTTTCTTCTCTGAAAGCATTTGGGATCTTGCAAGGGCATTTCAGTGTGGACTGAACCACTGGTATTTCCTGACCAAAGTGAGCAAGACCACTGGATGTGTGAAGCTGTCTGAACGTGTGCCGGTGGACACAGCTGGCAGAGGACAAGCTCAGCAGCTTTCCTGCCCCCCACCCCCCAGGCATGGGCTGCACTGATTTCTTGCTGCCTGTCCCTTGGTATTGTCAATAAGTAGCAGAGTCACATCCAGGATTTATGATCTACGAGAGGAAAGAGAGGTGGCTCTTCATGTGAAATGCAGACAGGGACTCTTTTCTTCTGAGTGTTTCTGTGCCTCCAGTCCTAAATTTCAGCCCAGTCTTGCTGTACTGACTCTGCCCACTTTCCTGAGCTACCTGAATTAAATATTCCCTATTCCTCTAAGTAGGATACTGCTTCCCACATACCTTCGTATTCAGTCTTTGTGAAGAAAGCATACAAGGCACAGCCAGGAGATGGTTGTCACAAGCTTCCCAGAAAGAAAACTTCAGTGAGAAAAAGTTAACAGCTTCCATCTAAGAAGGACAAGAAAGTGACAGCAGTCTTTAAAACACACTTTAAAAATTCAGGGCACTCAAGGAGCAGTGCAGAAGGAAGCCTGGTACCCAGCTCTCCTCAGCATCACACGCTTCCTGTACAGTCTGCCCTGAAAACCCCAATGAGTGTAGAAAGGTGATTTGTAACAGCTGTGTTTTAAGGTAAGAGTGAAAATGTTTTCCATCTACTCTTGTATTATGCTAATTCACATGAAGACCTGAGAGTTGACCACTAATTTTAAAAAATGTTGATGGGAATTGCTGATGGGTTTTGTCCAGTCTTCACAGAGAGGGTTTTTCATCTTTTCTAACCAGCATTCAGTCCCAGCACTAAAAATGCACATTCACCATCTGGGCCTATTGCTTAACTGATTGCTTTACACTACTTCATAGCCCTTTTGTAAAAACAAGTTGTATCCAAATGAAGGAAAGCCTCTGACATTCTACTTTTCCCTGTTCTGCAAAGAATGCCACATGAAATCCCTCTTTCCAGGGCTATGAAGAGGTCTTAACTTAAAAATAAGGAGATTCCTGTATCATCAAAGTAGCAGAGATCTGAAGAATCTTCCAACTGGAAAAGTGGGGAGAAAGATCTAACTTACTTAAAATAGCCCTGACAAGTTTATAATGAGCTTGTATGAGGAGGCAGAGGACTGGACCTGATCCAAAAAATTCGTTTTGACTCCAAGATTTAGATGTGCTGAAGGCTGTTTTAGTGAAATTTAGGAAGATGTGAGTACCTTCTCTTTTGGTGTTTCGGTGTTTTTAAAAGATAAGCAGCATCCTCTATTTACTGAGAAAACGTACAAGTATATAAAAGGAGAAGAAGCAGAAATAAAAATTGTGAGGAAGCAAACAAATGAGATTTGAGCTCATTCAGAGTCCTCTGTTTTCTATGTTAAGGGTAACATGCATTGACCAGTAATTCACAGGCTGCCGGTGTTCTGCAAAACCATTCTAAATGGCTCACAACTTCTCAAAGATAGTGTCACCTTCCTGTAGCTAAAATTTAGCAGTAACTGTGCATAACAGACGATCAGAAATGTAGAAGGTTGTCTGGTGTCTATGATTCCAAAGGACTGTAACTCAGTTAAACCGCCTTCATGAACATGATCATTTCTATTTTACAATTAAGATGAACAAAGGGATATGTAAAGGACACACAGGAGTGAAGTGGCAAAATCAAGAAAAGAACCAGCTCGTCCACATTCATTATTTGATAATGTATAGGAAGGCAGAGCAAGCACGGCTGCCAGACTGTCAGAGGAATGCCTTGGCTAGGTATCCTCCAAGGGCCACGCTGATGATTGCCATTTTTTTCTGTTACTGCTTGGAAGCAGTTATGAGGATGTGGCTTCACTAAGGGCAAATTGTCCCTGACAAATTTGGTGGCCTTCTACGATGGCTTTTCAGCCTTGGTGGATAAGGGAAGAGCACCTGACATCATCTGTCTGGATTTGTGCAAAGTATTTGACACTGTCCCACACGACATCCTTGTCTCTAAATTGGAGAGACACAGATTTGATGGATGGATCACTCGGTGGATAAGGAACTGGCTGGATGGCCACACTCAAAGAGTTGTGGCCAGTGGCCTGATATCCAAGTGGCGAGCAGTGATGAATGGCGTTCCTCAGGGGTCAGTACAAACCAGCAATCCTACTCAAAGCTATCCACTCCCATACAAAGGAAATGCTGCCCAATTTTCAGCCAATTGACCCTCCATGAACAAATTGCCTTTATATATGTGTGTTAACTACCAGTCATTGTGAAGATCCAATGAAAGCCCCTAGGCACAACCACAGGACTAATAATTTCTTTGCTATGAAATGAAGTTGCTGTTCACTCCCCAGTAAAAATCCAACACAGTTCTGTCAGCTTCAGCTTGTTCCTGTTTCTCCGGTGAGCACCAAACATCAGAATCTGGTCACTGGTCCTCTGCTTGTTAGGAGCAAAACACTCAAACAATAAGAAGCAGGAAAGCTGCACGAATGCTCTCTGTTTCGGGAGGCTATGAAACAGATGGCTTGGTTATAGCATCGTTTCCCTCCGCAATAAAGGTTTTGCTTTAATTCTGTAAGTACAGCTCATCTATCTCAACCAAGGGGATCCTAGAGGCTTTGTCAGTTTTGTGTGTCTGTTTGGGGGCAAGACAGAAAAGTTGTTTTCTTGCCATGGAAAATAAATGTGCTTCAGTACAGCAAAACAAGAAGTAAAAAAAAAAAAAAGACACATTATAAGCGAGGAAACAATGATTTTTCATGCAGGAGTGGAAGCAAAGCGTAAAATAGGGTGTATGTGGAAACAGGGCAGGCAGAGCCCCATCTTGTGGCAGAAAGTCCAACTCGTGTTCCTCCGGCTGTGCATGAGTCACCATGTCCCAGTGACAATGTTCTGGGACATTGCTCTGTGCAGCTGGCCTTTAAATATTTAAATCTATTGGACTACAAGAAAGATGTCCGCTCTTTGCCAAGCAGCTGCCTACAAACAGCTTTCTAAATTGCAAGTCGAGATTGCACTAGCCTAATCCAGAAGAGAACAGGAGGAATTGTGTCGTTAACTTTTCCCTTTCTCGCAGAGAAGAACCCCTTTGTGCTGGGAAGGCAGGGGTGGGTCTGAGTCTAGAAAGGAACTGAAGTGACACTGAGGTTTTTTGGTGTTTTTTGTTCAGTTTGGGAGTTTGCTGTGGTCTGGGGCAGGAATACAGCTATATGCTGACCGCTGGCTGCTCTCTTGCTAAAGATAATTTCTCCAGCTCTCCCTTGCACCCACTCCAGCTATCAAAGTAGACATTCTCCAGGTAATATTCCAGAACATTCACCCTGCTCAGCTAGCTACAGGCAGACAGAAGACTATCAGTCAGTGGCCGCGAATTGCTATTTCGGGATCTTCATGGTCCCAGAGCTACAGAAGTGCAATGTAGAAATCTCTTTTATTCATGCCCAGGTCACCTCTCCTCGGATTTCTTTCTGTAAATAGACCCCAAACCATCTACTGCATGCTGAGGAGGACGGGAGCAAAGAACTTGCAGCTAAGAGTGTATCGGTCATATCTATGGGACTGTGTGCAAGAGACCAGAGCCACATTCACCTTTTTTTCTAACAAAGATCCATCTCTTTAAGAGATTTTGGCACATTGCACTGATTCCAACAGGAGCTGAACTTTGAGATGAGAATTAGGTTCCTAAATATCATCAAGTTCTGAGGTTTTGTGACTGGGGACTTTCCAGACACAAAGATGGATTTGTCTGAGTACAGCCTATCTCTGGAAGAGTCTGCTTTAGGTCTCCAAAAAAGATTGGAAATCATTACAAAGTTCTCTCTTGAGCCTTCTCTTGCTTTCTCATCTCTGTTAATGAGCATTTATACATGGAGAACACGTTCTCTCATGTCATTTTGTTACCATTGCATCTAACAATGAAGTAAAATGAGTACAGAAAAGGTGCAAAGTTTTTGCATACTCGTAAGTTTATTTGAAACTTCTGTCAAGTGGGATATTTCATTATGAACCTGGGCCAAAACTTGTAGATTAACTGAGTTCATCCAGGTGTCCTCGAAAAGAGCTTCCTTGAAAACAGACTGATGAACCATCTTGCCCATTTATATTTCTAGCTCAAATATGAGTCTGTGGTGGCTCACTTCTGCTTTGCTGTTGCCTGAGGGCGCAGTAAAGGGCCGACCAGAATCCTTCACCTCCCGTGGAAGCCTGTGCTCAGCATGGCTTTGGCCACGGGTCACTGGTTAGCAGCCTCTGCCAAGTGGCTTCTTCATGTTCTCAGTTCGGTTCTTTAAGGGTGGGCATTTGTGTCATAGAGTTGAATGGCAACTTATGAGTGAACTAGCAAACGGGATACAGACCTGTCATGGAAAAAGTACTCCTACACTAGGACATCTGTTCCTAACAAAATAATCTTGAATATTTTATGCAGAAATATTCTGTGGTGAAGACAGCAGCCATCACATCCTATACGCATCAGCTGGATAAGTATTAACCTTATTATTAGTATTTTGTCCTATTGGATGCATCTAAAGGATGTCAGACTCTGCCATACTGTGCATGCTACAGACAAGGCTTGAGGAAAAGCGTCTGGCGTAAGGATCTTCAGGCTGAGCACAAGAACAAATGAAAACAAGAAGATGAAGTTCATAAGCAGAACTGTGAGAAGGATGCAGATGTTTTAGGTTACAAAGTCATGCTTCATACATTGGGCCACACTCAGTTCCTTCTCTCTCCTTTAACCTATGCTTTTTCTACCCTATTGGGTGTTCTTTCCCTATCTGCAAACGATGGTGGCTCTGTAAGAGAAATGTTTGGAAAAGAAATAAAATCAAGAGGAAAAAGCTGTAATTTATGGTGGAAACTTTTGATAGAAACACTGGAAGGGCATATGCTGGAACACCATATGGCACTGGGGAATCTTTGGATTTATGGGGTGGCTTGCTGGGGTGGAGGGAGGTGAGGTTTGAGAATGCCAGAACTTTATTTGCTACATAAAGTATGC
The DNA here is from genome assembly GCA_008711295.1 of Anarhynchus alexandrinus. Taxonomy (NCBI): domain Eukaryota; kingdom Metazoa; phylum Chordata; class Aves; order Charadriiformes; family Charadriidae; genus Anarhynchus; species Anarhynchus alexandrinus. Next base: position 1,945,589 of record VUYV01000011.1, on the reverse strand, counting down.
TGACAGCTTTTCTTTGATTCTAGGCAAGTGTGAACATCTCCCCTAGAAACTTCAAGGGACACAGAGGAGTTTTCACTAGTGGAAAAGGAAAGCACAAATGCCAATAGCTTGAACAGACTGTGGATGTTTCCCTGTTTCTGGAAGAATGCGGAAATATTTTTATTTTTATTCAGTATTTTTCAAAGTTTTCTGTTTTCTGTTAACAGACTTTTTAAAAATACTTCACAAGGATTATTTTCAAAAGGTCAGAAAGTGGCATTAGTCAGGTTTGTTTTGCTGAGCGTCCTTTGAAGACTGTTTTTCTACAGTAAACAAAAACTTGAGAAATCCCTAATTGGCAATTAAATAGTTCTTAGGAACATCCCTATTTTTTTTAAAAAGGCAATTTAAAAAAAAATGATATGGGCATAAAGTTTCAGCTTGGCTTACTAATGCTTTGGATAATTTTTTTTCTCAGTGTATTTCAAACACGTTATTTGCAAACCTGTTTACTCAGTACTCAGTCCTGGCTCCAGCTAAATTACATTCTTTACAAATAATATTACTCATTATGCTTCTCCCCAGCTATTCTTCATATGTTTTCTTTGCTGATACTCAGTTGTTGGTGCTCGCATTTTGTTGCATTATGCAATGAATCTACTTAAGAGCTTTAGCTGAGCAATCTGTGGGGACCAGGTCCTTCACCGGAGACAGACGTCAGAGTGCTGTGAGCTGTGGCCCCCAAAGGCAGACCTGAGAATCGTTGCTTGTAGATGCCAACACCCAAATCTAAACAGGGTAGTTTTTACCTTTTACAATAACCTTCAGTCAGCCAGAAAACCGTAAGGCAGCAGAACTCCTTTGCCTTTCCAGGTATCACTTTCTCCTGAGCCCTACAGCCTTCTCTGCACATTCTGTGACCTAAAGCAAGGGGTTTTTTGCCTCTTTCTCTGTCCCTCCCCACCTCTTCCCAAACAGTTTCTTATCTTTTTTCTATGTATACCTGCTCCTGCCTATCTTCATTACTGACCACGTGACTGAACACTTTTAATTTATTCACCAAGGATCAGCCTAACACCGCTCCTTTCTGTAATTCACACCGTATCCTGCCTGCTGTTGAATGTTGTTTAATTCTGTAAAGCTTTCCAAGTTACAAGCTGCTATGCACTGTGTCATCTTGTATTGGCATCTTGAATCTTTAATAAAGTTGTTCTCAAATAATGTTTCAATAAAGGAAATGTACCTGCTGAGATGAGATTCTGCATATCAACATGATGAGCAATGGCACTTAATGGGAAAGAAGATACAGACAAAGGAAGGACAGAGCATCTTAGAGAGAAAGAAAAAGAACCTTCCCACTATTTTTTTTTTTTGCATTCAGAGATTTCAGTTCTTTTTGTCTGAGATTTCTCCCACATAATTGTCAAATTTAATTATTTAGAACACATATCCAATAATGCACTAAGACTAATTCCCTGGGAAACTGTCAAACATGTAAAAAGAAGTGGTGAGAAAGCCCTGGAGGGATTTTGTTTAGCATGACTGCAATTCAGTAAAAGATGTGTGCACCATACTAAGGGCTTGGGTATTTGCATATACATGTAGACGTGCAGATGTGTTTATACATGCTTATATATTCACTTGCATACTAAAGAAAAGCAGAATTCCTATGAAAAAAAAGAAAAATAGGTGAATGAAAACTGTCCCTTTTTAGACAGAAAAAAACCGAGAATATTTCACTTCTGACTCTGTAAGTTGATACAAGCAGCTGATGGGAAGATTAGTGCTGACTTATTTGTGATGAAGAGGTGAGGTTTGTTTTCTGTGAGAATTCATTATGCTATAGAAACTCAGATCCTTACAGGTGCACAGGCACCCAGCTACAAATGAAAATCAATAGGAAAGAGTTATGTCCGCCTCCTTAAGAATCTGAGCCTGAGCACCTGATCCAAGGCCCATTTGTTGGGTTTCGTGGACTTGGGAACAGCACCTATCTCAAAGATTCTGCAAATAGAGACGAGGTCAAGGTCTGCTGCTCAGTGAAGGGAAGATAATGTGCTAAGGCATTAGTGCACTCAGCTCCCTGGCAGCTTCCCCGTGTCCCCCAGGATGCTCTGAGGTTCACAGCTGTGAACGAGCAGCTGAAATATTTGAGCACGGGGATCAGGCAGAGTTAACCAGCTAGAGAAAGACAACGTCAGGACTGGAAATAGCTGAGAAGTAGGAAAGTGGGTGCAAGACAGGTAATTTGAATCAACAGCTGCAGTCCAGATATTTCTTCTGCCCCTTGGTTCATTTTTCACAGATTAGCACTGATTTAACTCAAAAAGGTGTAGGAGGGACAACACACCAGAGCTGTGCTGAAACGAGCTCTTGACGTATCATGAATGACAGTGAGGGGAGCCTTGTAGAAGTCAGCCAGGGAGAAGCACTCAGCTGAATGGCCTCAGAGGAACTAGAAGGACAGAGGAAGTAGCAAAGGATGTTCCTCATCTCTGTTCTGCTTTCAGAGAGCACACAGAAAATGGTTGGTGAAGAGGGGCTTTCAAAAAGCGGAGCCTAATAAGCCAGTCATGAGCCCTCTCTGGCCTGTCCCCTCCTCTTAAACTGATGAGACTTTCATCCACCCAGAGCTGTCAAGATGGATGGAGAAAGGAAGGGCTAAAGCAGACATAAATTTCATGTCTAAAAGCACTCTGAGATTTTAAAGTCCAGGAGATGTGGTGAAGCTTATTCATTAAGTGGCACGCTTAATTTTTCCCTTGATTTTTGCTGATTACTTCAGGATGTCAGAGACTGATTACATTCTCTTNTTTTTTTTTTTTTTTTTTCTTTTTTTGTCAGGAATTTTTGGGGGTGCAGAGGCATGATTTGTGCATGTGTATGTATTTGCACATGGATGAGACTGGGGTGTCTGGATTCTGTACTTTTTGTTTTACACAATATCTTGATAAAGCCTCAGGCTTTAGGAAGAATAAAGCTGGGAGAATCAGCACAGATAGTAATAGCTTCTGCTAATGGTGGTGATTTGGAGAGCAACCAGAAACTAAATCAGGTACGCCTAATTTTTTGCCACTGTAAAATACTGTTTCTGGTCTCTCGCTTTACTCAAGAGTACCCTGAAAACTGGAACTGGGGAGAAGCAATTAATATTATGCTTTTCAGGTGTTGAGCAAGTGTCTCCTGAGAACAATTTCTAATATGCAGAATAAAATTAAAGCCTGTGAGAGATCTGCCACCCAGTATTAAAACTCTTCCACTCCCTAAATATTCCTTGATTTTACCATTTCTGTGAGTACCTGAGTGGATGGTAATTCTCCTGAAAAGAAACCTTAATAGTGTAATTAAAGCTGCAATGCACCCTTTCTGCTCCAGTTTTGAACTTCAGGGGAGCTCAATAGTATAATATCACTTCTGGATGATATTTATGTGGCTCCCACTGAATTACTGCTGAACCCGAAATGCATCGTCTTCTGTCATTCCAGATCTGCTCCTTCTCTGCCCTCTGCTTGTGGCATTGCTACAGCACTGCAGGACCTACTGTCTCGACACTGTCCCATCCTGAAAACCACCACAGCCCAAAAAGGAAATCTCCTTGCTGTTGCAGCTACGAGCTAAGACATGTTTAGCCACATGTTCTCAGTCTGGCCGGGCCACGTGGTCTCAGACCAGAGTGTCAGCCTTTCAGCCGGTTCCGAAGGGGGAAAATTTCCCTTTTCTCTGTCTTAAGCCATGGACTAAGAGTCCCCGAGATATTGCAGCAGGGGAAAAAATACATGGTCCACCCTGACGTGAAACAATTCTTGAAGGGTCTACCGTTGACAGGGCTACTATTGACTTTGGCGATACGATGGATTGCCCCAAACTGTCTGTATCATCCCAGGGAAGATGCAGACATTTCCTCTTCCACATATCTTTCAAATCACTCCTCAAAGTGTGGACTACTCCATGGGGCAAGAGTGGAGGTCTTGGTGATCTTCCCAAGATGTTTTTGCTTAGCAAAACACAAGCAGGCAAAATTTCGATCTGTGTTGTTTACTTGATATAAACAAATTGCATCGTGGGTCAGATGATGCATAGAAGTTATCCAATTAACTTGACAGCTTATAGTGAGTATCTGTTGGTTTAGAAAAGGAAAACAAAGACACAATATTTTTGCTCAGTTAGAAAGCGTAGGTTGTTTTTTTATCATTATATACAGAGAACTGTGAAGTCAGGCTGTAGTAACCAGAAGACCGAGCAGCAGAAGTGCTGAGGTAAGCATGGCAAAAGTGTTCTGGGTAGCCAATAAGTTATATCCTGATGCAGTAGCCAGCGTGGTTAAGAGATGCTTAGGAAGTGAATATGTAAAAGAGCTGCAATAAAGTATGAAAGGCAAGCTTGAAGGGGTGGCTGTGTGGAGTTTTCCACAGGACAATATTTTTAGGTGTCATAGCACCCCGTACCTGTCAGGCTGCGTTCAGATAAACAAGGTGCAGAACTGCTTTGATGTTGGAAATATGCAGAAATTTTAACTCTGCTTCGTGAGTTCTGCTTGAGCAAGCCTGTGGCTTTCTCTGGGAATCTTTGTGTGACTGATCAGAAGGAAACCAGAGATAAAAAGTGTGGCAATTGTGCTACTTAATTTCAGTGTTATCTGATGTTTGTGATCCAGGTCTTCCATAATATGGGCTGTTGATACAAACTAGTCGATTCTTCCCTGTCAATGAAGATACTTTGCTAAAGCAGGCTTGCATTCAGTTCAAACCTCCCTTTGAATACTATTGTTAGGAGGGAGACATTTAACTCTGTCCTAGGTGATACAGCCATTAGGAGAATGAACAAAAGCGATCCTGTCCCTTGCTGAGCAGTGAAAGGTGTCTTCACCTACATAGCCTTCCTAAGGGGAGGAGCACAAAGGAGGGAAGAAGGACAGCATCCCCTGTTGGAGCTAAAAACAGGCTACAGGCAAGCATCGTGCCACCTGAGAAAGGCTATGAAGTAAAGGAGTGAGTCCCAAAGCAGAAGCTGCTCTTGATGAAAGGAAAGGCCTCCTCCAAAAAGCAGGGAAGGCCGGGGAAGGGGGGGAGAAGTGCATAACTGGTGATGGCTCCGTGGGGCGGAGTTTGCACCTGCAGGAGATTATGTGGGATTTGGGTGCATATTCCTGGGCAAAATATGAATTTAAACATTTCTGAAATAGTTGTTGAGGTACCTTGAGTTTCACGGAAGTCTGCAGGCAGCTTAACATGAGGTGTTGCGAGCTAAAAGCAGCTGTTGCTCTAATTTATACCTCAGGGCCTTTTTGCTGCTCAATGTCTGTTGAAATGGAGTGAGCATAAAGGGAATGTAAATTCGTCTTATTTCTGCCCTTGTTTTCAGCTGTTCTCCCAGAATGTAACATGATACACTGTGCATTTTCCTAGGGATTTCTTTCTGCTAATCTCCTCAAAATATAATTTTTGTTATTGTTTTAGCTCATGGTCTGCATTTTACTTCTATTGCCTACAGTATGTGAGCATGCAATGAAACTCATTTGGCCTCCTAACTTCTATGTAGGAGTAGGTGGTTTGCCAGAAAAGAAATGGGCTCTTAAATTCCCTTGAAATGAAATGCCTGTTTTCTCTGACCCTCACCGAAATGAATGGGAGCAAATTTGTTTTATAAAGCTGTCTTTAACGACTTGTAAGAGCTAGTGATGGAGTAGAGACTTGACCTGGGCCTGAAGGATAGCAAAGAGCACTTTAAAAGGTGGAAAATCCTTTTCACTGTGAACTATTGGCTCTTTCAGTGAATGAGTCTTCCTCTCAAATACGTGTGCCACTGACAAAATTAGGCCGTGCCACTGAACTGCAGAATCTTTGGTGCAATTAGGCAGTCTTGTCCTCTATATTTCATCTTTCACTGAGATTGCATATTGCATTCTCATTCTGTGTTGACTATATTTTAACTTGTGATTCAGGGTAGTTTTGCCTGGGAGTCAGTCACTGCAGTATGCTGGGCTTGTATCAGGGATGCTGGAATACTCCACTCGCAATGCAAAATTCAAAGGCTTTATTAATATTTTGCAGTATTTTTGCATATGTCTCGTTATGCATATAACTAGACTCCTGTTTAGCATACGTATCAGTGACATGCGATGCAAAGGATACAAACTTAGTTACAGAAATACAGCTGTATCCAATGCCTTCCAAAATAGCTAAATATTCTTTATCTCCTTTAAAGATAACACTTCTGAAAGCTGTTAATGTATATGCCAACTTCTGGATCTTATGTGTATTACTCTTAAAGCTAACCTCAGGAAATGTGATGGAACCACAGTCAGACCATGTGAATATTTTTTATTCTACTGAAATTGAGGTACTTTGACTCAGTTTAATTTCCTTTTGAAAGAAGAAAGAGTAAGATTCTAAGCATGTGACATCTCTTTTTAAAAGTTGTGAATTTTTATTTATTTATTTGGAAGTCACCACTTGCCCACTTAACTGTTTGTTGTTGTGGTTTTTTTTTTTCCATTTCAAATAGAAACAGACATAAATGATTTATGTTTTCTTGGAATGAAACATTTGTGAAGACCCCAAACAATGACCCCTTGTTCTTCTTGGCCACCAGGTAGAGCTCTCCTCCCTGGAAAATTTCAAAATTTTCAGATGTTCTTCCCACCTGGCACGAAGCCAGTCTCTGTGCAGCTCCGGTCACAACAGCAGCTTTTCTCTCTCTATTTTTTTCTCTTGCATAACGATATAGCTTTCAAAGTCTTAATTATTGGTAATATTATTTACCTTTCTTCACAGTTCCTGTTTCAGTAAGCACAGTTAAATTTTCATCCCTTTACTCTCAGGGTTTCTATAGCTTGAAGACCAAGATAATACTGCAAGGCATTTCTTGGCCTGATCTAATCAGTTGAAAATGCTTTGCAGAGGGAAAGTCAGTGGACTCAATTGACCATGAGATTTGACTTCTGTGGGTTAAACCTAATGATTTTGTCTAACTGCCTTCTGACCCCGGACAATGTTCCACATTTCACTGCATCCTGCTCATTTGCTGCAAGAGGTGGTTTGAATTTCTCTATCGAGCTAACAGTTTTTTAGAATTCAAATCATATTCTGATCTCAGAGACTATTTAGAGAAGTTTGAAAGGAAGCAGCCTTCTAGCTTTGGGGGATGTGCTTCTTAGCTCTGTGCTTTTGACTTTTCCTTTCGTTATTTCTTATTTTCCTGACAATAATACTATCAATATCAAGTTAAAGGGAATTCCCTGGCTGAACTTGTCTTTTCACAGACTTCTTATCTGTCTAAACATTCATCTGCCCAGAGCTTAGATCCTGCCTTAAAGTTTTATGACAGTTGTTTTTATCAGATACTTTAGAGATTTTTTTTGAACATTCTTCCTTTTCTCTGTTAAAGAAGACTGATTTTCATGTAAACTCCGTAACACTGTTCGTATCCCAAAGTCCCTTTGTAGCTGCAGAGTTAGCCTGCAATCCAGGGCTAAAGCAAAAGCTGGTGAAAGGAAGAAAGGACTCTTTAGTGCAGAGGTAGAGCAGCTGAGTTGCTCCACCGTGAGTTTAATGTCAAGTTGCACCCCAGATTTCTTCCAGAATCTGTCCCTTTTGCACTAGACATCAGTAACATTATGGTGCTTATAGCATTGTCCTATGTGATTTTGGGTATAGACACCATAGTAACTTAGGTGCTCTGTGAATTCTTACAGCTCTGGATTGATCTTTTTTTGGATTTGTATGACATGAAATAAAACACAGTCTTCTCGGTGATCAAAAGGGTTGAACATTTGTCTGTCTTACACAGTGGGCACACTTTTTAACCTTTTGAAAGCCAATAAGCATACAAGGCCATTTGTCTAAACATGTGTAATTGACTCTGTGCCAGCACTCTTCAGACCTTCAGAGTCTTGGATAAGTAATGCACAACTTTACCCAATATAAACTAATCAAATGGACTACATCTGTTGGTCCGTAACAATTTGCTGCTAGCCACAGTCCCTGACACTAAACGTCTCTTGGGTGTGTAAAACCCTGATTGCACGCTGCTCCTTGCCACCTGTGCTTTATCACCTGCATATCAAACGAACTGTACTTTTCTGTTGTACCATCTATCCTTCAGAGTGTAAGACTTTAGAAAAGAAACATGACTAAGGCATGTCTCATTGAATTTTAGGGCAACGCTTTAACACATCACACCCTGAGTATTCTACTAAGCCCTTCTAAACAGCATGTGGAAGAAGTGACAGAATTAAGTTGGAGGTATTTAAAAGACATGTAGATGTGGTGCTTAGGGACATGGCTTAGTGGTGGGCTTGGCAGTGCGAGGTTAAGGTGTGACTTGATCATCTTAAAGCTCTTTTCCAACTTAAATGATTCTATGAAGATTGTGCTACTGCCCACAGTCACAATTTGGCTGCTCAAACAAAAGCTTCTCTCATCACTACACTTAACTTTGCTGGTGATATTAGTCACCTCAGGAGGCAAACAACAGTTGTGCTGGAGTGTTACTGCCTGGCTCACGGTGTCGGAACACTCTCTGCTCTATCCAACCAGAATATGATGAAAGTGTCCTAGACTTTTTATAAATATTTTATTTAGTGTGCAGAGTCGTACTGAAAAGGTATTCACAATAAACACAAATAAATTTATTTTCTTAGGCTACAGCAAATAATTCAAGACAATAGTAATTTAACGAACCTGACTTTGTATCACACAGCTTCTTTGCTCATATAAATTGACTTAGCTCTTTTTTCTTCAGTGGATGTATACTAATTTATATTTTTGGAGAATCTGGCCACATCTCTTTATTGTGCTAAAGTTATCTATGTTGTCGAATGTCATCTACTGCAAAAATCATTTAGTGTGTACAGAAGTCAGCTCAGGGACAACTTGTCAGATTATATTATTCCTGCCTGTTGTGGTAAAATACAATCAGAAATGCAGAAAGAGTCTGTCTTTCAGAAAGGTGAAAGAACAATATGGAAGAGCGGAGACATACTAATATATCTAGAAGATGTCATCTTTCCTAAAATGCATGTTTTGCTGGAATGTGATTTTTAAAAAGAGTGATACATCTTTGTATATTTTAGAGATAACTGACATCTTGATTTTGCTCCCCCCATTTTAATGGGAAAAAGGGAAAAAATATTAAAAACATTTTATTAAAAACTCTTACTAAGAACAAGTCCTAGTAAAATGTCACTAATATAGAAAGCGTGTGTATGTTCAGCTTTATTCCTTAACCTACAGATGAGATCTCTATGTTTTAACTATGTACAATAATAATAATTGATTGCTGTAGCCAACCAGCTCAATGAAAATTTGGACTGTTGAAGTCACATGCACAAATAGTCTGTTCTAGTACAGGTATTTTTGATAGAAGAGATTTACAGTTCAGTTTTGGATGAAATAAAGTCAGTGTTACAAATTAGCTTCATGGACAATTTTGCAAGCAGAGACAAATGGCAAAAATATCAATTATGAGTACAATACAAAGGGGGTAGGAGAATGGACCTTCTGCTTTTCCTGCCTCTGGGTAACATTTTCAAGAAGGTATGAAGGTAAGTGGATTGGGGTTATCTGAAGGAAAGATACACTTGAGTAGAAAAATAATCATATCAGGTATATGAATCTCCGGTTTTCATTTCTTCAACTCTATTATATTGATTTCTGGCCTTGCTTGAGTCTCTCTCACCCAAGGGGGAAGGGCCTTTCAAAGTTGCATGGACTCAGCTTCCCACAGGTCAGTATTTTCAACAGGAAAAGCACCGTGAATACGCGCAACGTGGAGCGGTTCCTTCAGAAAGAAGTCAACAATGAGAAAATGTGACGGGGGAGTTGTGTACAGTCCATCAAAACTTCATGTGAGAAATAGCAGCGTTTAAACTTGATCTTTCTTTGTGTCTCTCAGCTGGAGGGTTCCTTTGTCCTCTGTTATTTCCGTAATCAACACTGAATTACTATCAGAAACTTTAAGGCTATCAGATAACCCTGATTCCGGGACCCAGCCCTGCAGCTGATACAGTTAAACAGAGATTACTTCTGTTTGCTGTAAGAAATCAGGCCCTTTCAATTTATTACCTTTCAGTATGTGAGAAATGTCTTTCTTTTTTCCTCCTCTGCAGCTTAAAGACATTTTTCCCTGGTTCACAGAGAGGAACAACTTATCTTGGGAAGGTTGTAATTTTTCCTGCTCTTATCTGGCCATCCCAACCACTCTGATGGATCCTTTGCTTCTCACTGCTTGGATGGTTCAGCTGTCTATGTAACCCTACAAACTGAAGAAAGCTAAAATCTCTCTTAGTTCGCTTTAAAAAAATCGTACATAAACAGCAACGTTCCTACAGTATCAGAGCCAAGGCAGGGGAAATTTGAAGGGGCCAGATGTCTATACTCTTTCCCATTCATGAGTCAAACCCCCAAATGGCTGGGCCTCTTCGTATCAAGTGTGTGTTGCTATCTCATTCACATCCCTTTGTCTGCAAGGAAACGTTTTTATTCTCCAACAAGCTCACATTTTCTTGACAAATCAAGGGCTAGGCCTCTGGAAAGAGCAAATGTCCCTCATTTAAGTGGCATTTCCTCTGGTGGTCTCTACTCAGTTCAGTTCTTGTCCCTCCTAAAGAAATCTTAAGCTCTTCCGAGTAGTGCAAACATTCAGTCTAAAGTCACATCTTTAGCAGGACTGAAGGGAAGCCGTGAAAAGCCTCCCAGGTACAAAGCAGCAGATTTGGTGTTTTAAGGGAGAAGCACACTGAGTCTCAGGGTTTGTTAGCAAGTGGGGACCTGGTATTTTCCATTCTCCTGCCTGAGGGGAAGAGGCAATGCTCTGGCACATGTTTACAGGGCATGAAATAACAACTTGGCTGCGACATTTCAGGTCAGATCCCTTCCGCTGCTGAGCTTTGAAGAGGTGGGGGGGGAAGGGTGGGAGCACTGTGCATGTATATGTATGTGTGGGTTATTTTCTCCCATGCTTAGGATTTGGTATAACTGTATTAGCACCTGCTGAATGGAAAACTGAATTCTTCCTGCCACTTGAATGACAAAGCTGCCAAAACGGTGATGAATATTTCTTTCAAGGCTGATAAAGTAATCTCTCAGTGCTGGTCACCACTGAGTCTCTGGGAAACCTTCAAATGCAATTTTTCCTGTGTAGGCTTGTACTTATTTTGATTTTCAATGAATTGCATCAGTGTGAAACCGCCCAAAGAGGACACATAAGGAAAGAAAAGGACTTAACTGGTGTGTTTCTGATAGACTGTGGAGTTCAATATTGTGCTGTGAGCTGCATTATCAATTAAGCTCATCCCTTTCACAGGGACTGGGACAACTCTGGAGGGAAAGCAACTTTTGCTAAGCTGTATACAGGACAATGAAATTATCACGAGTGAGTGGGATTGGGTCTTTCACTCAGGTGAGACAGACTAACCCACAGCCCACAGTAAATCTGAGTACTGGCATTTATTTAAGAACAAGTGAGATTAGAGCTTTTACCTTACTTGCTTATCTCATACATACACTCGCACGCTCGCTCTCCCCCAGCACTGCATTCACCAGGTCTCAACTTCCCTTCCCCACAGGGAGTGGCATTACCAGCCAAGGTCACTGACTGGCCCCCAGCATTCATCTTCCTCATCTCCATGATCTTCCCCACATCCCACATATTTCCTCCAGCGGGATCTTCACCTTCTTTCTGGCCCCGCTTCCTCCTTCTGAAACCACTTCTTTTTGGGAACCCTTTTTTGAACAGCCTCCTCTTTTTCCAGTCCCCCAAGTCCTCTGTTTTCCCAGTCTACATAATCTACATTCAGATCAGTACACTACAATGTATGAGCAGCCAAAAAGGTCAGTTTTGGTCATTGAGCCCCTCACGTGTGTACAACCAATTATCTGTCACCCCGTGGCATTCACTGTTCAAACCATTTTTTTACCTGTAACAGTTTCAGTTGATGAAAATCAAACCGTCCCCCAGAGTCAGCTGAGCTGTCCTGACTTCTGCCAGTTCAGAATCTGGCCCTGAGACACCTTGCCTGTGTTCCACAGGTGGAAAAGGGGGCTTGAAACATTTGCAGGCATGTTTGTTTAGCAGAAACCAATCCTAGAGGTGGAAAAGTCCTTTTCTTACTTTCCTGAATATTTGTGTTGCTGTTTTACAACAGAAACATTATTTTTCTCATTAAAATCTTGTGTACAATATTGTTGGAGCATAATGTAAAGCCTTCATATAAAGAAGATCTACTGCTTTTCCTCTTAATTTTGCCTGTTTAGCTCAAGTCCTGTGTGATTACTTTAATGCAAGGGTGTACCACTGAGGGCAATTTGAAATGCAGTGCTTGCTGCTCTCCCAGCAATGAGACTACCTCCATGAATCCCCAGCTGGAACCTGTTTGAGTGCTCTGGCCCATTTCATACTGATGCAAAAAGCAACATCAAAGGGACAGCACAGACTGAAAGAGAGGGACATTTTGCAAAGTTACCAGGTAATCTTATCAAGATTATGAAAAGTTATATTACCTCCCTCCCTTCTATATTACCTTCCAATATGTTCAGCTTCTGATAGCTCCCCTTCTTAACATTTTTTTTTTTCCTGTGGAATTAAACCACTCAAATACAATGGCAGAAATATTTGGAGTTTAATGTTTGTATGTCTGGTCTCAAATTTTGGCAAGTTTTGTTGATTCCCCACTGCCCCACACTTCTTCTTCAGGCAGTTTCACAGATTTGATAGAAAGAATTATGATGAGACTGAGCGGGTCCCTTGCCTTACGCTGCCTGTCACTAGTCAAAAGAATCTTTGGGAAAATAATTTCAGAAAATTATGACATGATAGTGCTTAAAAGACACCTGTGTGTGTGTGTACAGACAGACCTGAATTCCACTACCCGTGTTATGGACTAAAAGCATGCTCTTTGGTTTCAGAGATCTATAACCACCTTAGCTCTGTTTGTCCCTGATATACCTTCCATTTAGTGTATCGCCTGCATTAACAACCTTCAGGTGAGAGCAGCCTCAGCTGAGCAGCGTACACTAATCTCTGGTTCCCCTGTGTGTTCATAGTCTTAGAAAATCAAAGATTTGCCATTTTCCAATGATGTGAGCCACAATTTTAAGTTTCTCTATGGGTTATGGAATTCCTGTCTCCCCTTTTGGGAATGCTTTGTCCCTGGGGTAGCACTCAGGATAACAGAGGCACGGAAGGGATTTGATGGGATTGGGGAACTGCTGGCATGGAGGACATTAAGCTATGGATTTACCTTTGCAGAGATACACAGGTGACAAGAGAGGGGAGTTTATTAGGAAGCTCTTTCCTCCTCCTTCTGCAACAGAAAGCTGAAATGTATTGGGGAAGGAGAAGGTGTAAGCTTCTGTTTGGATGATAGATTAAAGAAAGACATGACCTAGGAGCTTTAGCTGAAGAGGCATGGCAAGTAAGCAAGTCAGGCTGCAGGGTCTGTTTGTAGTTTGAGCCTTCCATGATTACCCGAACCACTGTAGAGAGCAAAAGCCAGCCCTGCATATCCAGAGGTAGCCTTATTTCACATTTCTGTGAGCAATCCATGTGTATTAGTTGGTGTTTCT
>VUYV01000011.1:1759448-1929784 GCA_008711295.1 Anarhynchus alexandrinus | reverse complement strand
TATTCAAGGCCAGGCTGGATGTGGCCTTGGGCAGCCTGGTCTAGTGGGAGGTGTCCCTGCCTATGGCAGGGGGGTTGGAACTCGATGATCTCCAAGGTCCTTTCCAACCTAAACCATTCTATGATTCTATGAAATCACAAGGAAGAACTATTAGTTCGTTTCTTAAAGAAACACACACATATATATGTATGTATATACACATAAGATGTGTCAGTAAAACCCAGTTGTTTATGAATTATGGTGATTTCTCCAAGGATAACCTATATCCATTGCATAGTACCTGTAACAGGGCAACACAGTTGCAGAGCTATACAAGATAAGCATGCAATAAACTACATCAAAGCTGTGTCTGGTATCGCTGTCCAGGGGTGATCTTAGAAACTTGCATTCTCTTTAACTGTTACAGGCAGTGGAGGTGGGATATGATAGAATCATAGAAAGGTTTAGGTTGGAAGGAACCTTAAAGATCATCTAGTTCCAACCCCCCTGCCATGGGCAGGGACACCTCCCACTAGACCAGGTTGCCCAAAGCCCCATCCAGCCTGGCCTTGAACACTTCCAGGGATGGGGCCTCCACAGCTTCTCTGGGCAACCTGTGCCAGTGCTTCACCACCCTCAGAGTAAAGAGTTTCCTCCTCATATCTAATCTAAATCTGCCCTCTTCCAGTTTGAAACCTTTACCCCTTGTCCGATCACTACATGTCTTTGTAAAAAGTCCCTCTCCAGCTTTCCTGTAGGCCCCTTCAGATACTGGAAGGCCACAATAAGGTCTGCCCCGAGCCTTCTCTTCTCCAGGCTGAACTACCCCAAATGATGTGTACAATATGGCATAACTAGGAGCAGAAAGTTCATGTAGCAGCAGAAGTTAGCTGTTCCAAAGCCAAGCTGATAGTTTGATGGCCGTTTGGGGGGCAAATTGTGAATATTTCCAAACTGAAAGGCATGGCCAGGAACAAAAGGCAGGAATTTTTCCTCACTGGAAACTCATTCCTCAAGGAGAAGATCTTGGTAAATCTAAACTAAGAGTTGATACGCTTGTTTTCTTTCAATTATTTTTAAATCAAGCTCCTAGTCAGGAGATTCCTTTTTTATTTACCTCTTGGTGACAGGCCTGTTCAGCCCAGAGCTGTGTCTGAGAGAGCTCAGAGAAAGTCAGATTGTAAATTGTTTCCCAGACCACATTAAGCAAACAAATAAATGAATTATTCATGAACTGACCCATATCTTACTCTGGCCTGAGTTCCAAATTACTCTTTGCATGTCTCTTGATTGCCAGAATTAAAAGACTCTTGACTACCCCATTGCACAGCTGGCAGAGCAGTAGAGAGCCACAGGTAGAGAACATCTTGAGGTACCAATCCCAAAGCTGCTTCTTACTCCCATCCCAATTTCTAATCTCCTTGCTAAAACCTAATGAATGGTGTGTCAAAAGGGAAATGAATTAATGCATTCTGATAAGATGTTTTTTACTGAGTTGCTCTGCGATGAAGCAAACTGTATTTCATCCACAAGGATCTCTCATCCAGCCCTTGTGATCAAAGAAACCCTTTCCATTCACCAGCTTGGAATAACACCACTGTATTGTTCCGAGGTCACTAAATCACTGGTCAGTGCCTGAAATACCCAAAATAAGGTACAGGAAAGCTATTCTAGCCAAAGCCCATGATGGCCAGCACTACAGTTCTTACTATAGAGACTTATGACTTCAACTGGAGATATGTGTCTCTGTCCTCAGCACTGAGTAAGATGGCAGTCATCTTATGGTAATGATTCATCTCTAAAGTGAAGTGATAGAAACTTTATTCCCATTGGAAAATGCTAATTTGTTCTATGCAAACCACTTCAACATGCTGCCTCTAACTTCAGAACTGAAAAAACTTCAAAAACTGAAATAAAATGTGAAAATGGGGTCAAAACATTCTATTTGTGGCATTTAAAGCAGAATGATTTGATCTTTCATTCCTTTTGGCTTCTACTTATTTATTTATTTATACAAAAATATCAACCAAGTCTGAATGAAAAGTCTGACCCATGTCAAAAGTGATGTCTCCTACCTCTACATTTTTTCACCAGAATTTAAGTGGCAAGACTTTTTCTACATTTGGGCTTTGTAAACTCAAACCTTTAAGATTCACCCTAAATTAATTTAAAAAAAAATTATTTCACAACAATATTCACCAGAACTTGGACCTGAAATGGCTGACTGCTACATGGGTGGATTTTTTTTTTCCCCTTTTAATCAGACTTCGGGACAGAGTAACCTTTTAGTTTTTCTATTTTCCGCATATCTGTGTTAGTTTTCCTACCAGCCCAGTGTCTGGAACAGCAAGGAAAATGAATATATTCTTTCATGTAGTTAACCATCTGTCTGTAGTAGAGATGATGGCAATTGTCCAGAGGACAATGCTGCATAACATTTATTTTAAAATAAGAAGTTCATCTCTTCCTTTGCAAGATTAAAAAATCTCTCAGTCCTACAGAAATGAACTCTTTCATCCATGGCATGCACACCAGAAAAAGGCATTTGAGCACAATTTTTAGCTGAAAGTCCTGCTTGGGTCGTCGTGACATTGGTGATTATTATATTTGCTTAGAGAAGAAACCCTTTGTCGAGATATAGATTTCAGACTGGCAGTAAGGAGATATTTTCAGCCAGGTAAGAGAAGCAACGCTTAAAAACCAGGAAGGCAAGGCTCTCTTCAAGCAACAACTTACTCTTATTAACGCTGAGAGCATCCCAGGTGGGAGGGGTGTTGCATGATGCTCTGCACACATGAAGACGCAGTCGCAGCTATTATCCTGTCCCTGAGTGACTGGAACAGAAAAATGCCATTTTCCGTTTGTGGCAGCACTTTTCAAGAACAGTGGTGGTGCAGCACCACAGGTCGTAAAGCACTTTGCAAACACTAAATCACAAAACATGCAAGTGCAGATAGTGTTTTATCCCAGCTGTCTTGGAGCGCAAATGAAGGAGCCAGCGAGCCCAGGTCTAATGTACCTGTAACTATGCCCTGCACCTCATTAAAGCAATTCACAGTGAAGTTAGACTTGTTGCTTCTGAATGACAGGACCCGAGCGGAAGAAGCAGGGAAGATCGTTTTTAGCCATCAACAACAGAGGACCAATGATTGGCATTGAGTGGCTCTGAGGCCAAGGAGGAGCGACACATTCACCTATGGCTGTGGCAGACTGCCCGGCTGGACTATTGTGATTCTCCTTGCGTAGGATCAAGAGCATTTGGGAAGACACAGCTGTTGGTGCACAGTAAGTCATCAGTCTTCAAAACTGATTGAAATCAAAATGACTGCAACGCAGGATTTTGACAGATTATGTGATCTTCCAGACAATTAGAGAAGGCAGAGCTATGCGCGTAGGGATAGCCCTAGGAGGAATATAGGACTCTGGAGGTAGCTGTCTTGAGACGAGCAAGAGGATGAGGTAAGGTTGTCCTAGGAAAGTGCTATCAAGTCCAAGGTCACCCAGTATGCAAGTCTTCTGAGTTAAAATCCAGTGCTTTAGTCCCTAGAATACACTTCTAGGCCAGAAAGAAGGCTCTGTCTAGCTCAGATGTCTAAATCCTTTTTGAAATGCAGAAAATGCCTAAATTATATCTCTTGCCCATAAGAAACACTTGCTCATTTGAAACAGGAATTTGAGTATTTATGGTCTGATTTCCTAAACATTAGGCTGACATGCAGGGCAAAAGTCATACAATGTGTTGGGACACACTTTGAACAGGATAATTTCTCGACTATTTAGTTTTGCCTGAAAGCTGATTTCTGAATTCAAACTATTGCCCCAACCACGTTGTCATTCTTGGATGCCTGACAAACTGTACAGTATGTGAAATCCATCATACTTCAGAACTTAAAAGGAAACTCAGGAAGTCTGTGGTATGGTGATGAGTATCTGGCCTGCTAAGGAGCTCTGTATATCGTATCTCTTTTTGCTTCAGTTTCTTCCTCTGAAAAGGAAAGGCATTTTGTTAATGATCTCCTTTATGAAGAGCTCAAGAACTGAAAATGATTATTAAAAAACACGCCTATCTTTGGCAAGGAAAAAAAAATGTTGAAGAGTTGGGCCTATAGGTATTGTTCCAACTAGCAATTTACATCTCATTATCTTCTAGAATATTAACTTTTATCATACTGCATATTCTCCTCACACTGTTTCCTTTAATACTTAGGTTGACTGTAATACAAAATCACAGGAAAATCTCTTTCTTGTTTGGTTCAAGTTAATTACGCAGTAGTTCAGGGATTTTAATAAATAGATACTTCACCCCCATCATATTTGGACCTGAAGAGGATGGAAGAAAGGAAGATGAGATTTTTTCCTTAATGTTTTGCTTTGCAAATGAGAAAAAATATGCAACTATTTTGCTTCCACTACATGTGATCCTGCTAAGGCAAACTATAAATGTCTGTGCTACTGATGTTTGGACTCATAAGGGTAGATAGAGACTTTACTTCTGAAAGGGTCAATTCTCCTTCAAATGAAATATGATAGTACGTTTGGAGGAAAAGGACATATGTTCTCATTCTGACCTCCTCGGGTGGTTTTATAGAGGCCCAGTTATCCATGGTACGTGGATTGTGTCTCAGTATTTCTGGGTTATTTTCCTTTCACAAAGGTGTGGCCTCCATCAGTTCTGGATCATGCTGATCAGTGGAGCAGCAAGAGAGGAGGTGACTGCCCTGTCCCCCTCCCCGAGGGGAGCATTTTGAGCCCATGGTCAGCAGCAAAAAACATTGATGTGCTTTTCAAATGGATCAGCCTTGTACCTTTGCGGGGAACTCCGTCAAACTGGTCCAGTGCTTATGGGCTCAGTGCAGCAAGCAACTAAGCCCACGGCTGAAGGTGTTGAGGGCGGACTCGCAGGAGCAAACTTTAGGCTCACTGATAATTTGGGCTACGTAAAAGGAAAAGGCTGTCAAAATCCCACTTTCCTAATTTTAAGGACCAGATTCACGTGCTGAAAATCAGAATAGCTGAGCTGATTCAGAATAAGCTTAGCAATTTAGCAGATTACCCTTACGCTTCTTTGAAAGGTGTTGTTTTTTTTTTTTAAACCAACATGTCCCATCTCTCCTGTCTCTCTGTTTTTTTTTGGTAAGTTTTTCATTCAGCTTGATGTGGCAAGGTGATTTACAATGCTGTGAGCATCACAATTAGCGTGATACTAATATATAAAGAGAGCCTTGATATTAGTAATCTTCTTCACCACCTGAGCTGTCTTTTGCCAATCCTTTTTCACCTTTTTGGTTTTACAAAGGTGTGTGTACACATGTGCATACACACAAGTGTGGAAGATGGTTATCTGTATATTGAATAGTTGTTTCATCAAATGATTTTTTTTTCTGGAAAACATATTTTATATGCTAAGTAACAGTTCAGATGCTCACTGTTCCTTGCACCCCCCCACCTTTTTTTTTTTTTTTCACTTGGATTATCAGAGACAGAGGCAGCATTTCATCAGAATGGAGAACTACAGATTGGCTGTTTTCCCTGCTACTCTGTCTGTGAATCCTTTTAAAAAAATAAATTAATTAATAGATGGGGCTGAAGAGAGAGTGGGGTCGTGGTTTGGGTTGGTTTTGATTTTGGTTTTTTTTTCACAAAACATGCAGTCTCTGCGTGCACATACTTTTACAGATGTAGTATGTCAGAGGCGTGCAGCCCAGTCCTTTGTTGCTGCAAATTAATTTGACATCAAGAATGGTGTGCCTTGTAAATGACAGTAATGCTTTCAGGAGATGCTAAAAAGTCTTTATGTGCATTAATGAACCAACCAGAGCCCTTCATCTGCCTCTAGATGAAGATAGAAAGACAATCATTATCACAGCTGGATGAACTAAGGCATGGACAAACTGAGTTGTCACTGTCACACCCAGAGACAGCGGAAAGTCTGGGACTGCAACCCCCACCATGTGCTGATTTATCCAACCTGCGTGTTACCCGCTGCATCAGTCAATAGCCCCATCTACTACACTTTCAACTTCCCATTTTCAGACCCCAAAATGTTTTCTAGCAGAACAGTGATTCCGGCAGAGCAGACTTAACCTTAATGATTTTCTTTGTTAGTTTTTGTTCATTCCATTAAAGATGCAAAACAAATTTAGTGACAACAGACATAGTGAAGCATCCCTCTGCCAGCTTGCCAGCTAGATGACATATATCCTCCTGTTCCAGAGCAGGCCTGAGAGAGGAAAAAATTGTTTGTGTTTGAAATGGACCATGGTAGTAGGCTTCAGAAATATCCTATGTTTAGTTGCAGTTTGCAGTAATATCACTGATGGGACAGCTCATTCCTTCTCTCCAGGCGGGAATGGGGAGTACTGCTTTCATGGCCTCTATGATAAATGAGCGTGTACAAATTCTCAGATTCTATTCAGAATGGTATTTTCAAATGTAAGGTTTCCTGTTAAAAAGCTAGGCAGTTCATTTTGTCATCTTTGCTTCAACTTCAACAGAAACAGAAAACATTTCTCTTTTTGAAGAAACTTAATTTAAAACAAGAAAAAAAGCAATTCTCCTTACAAGAAGAGGCATTTTGTTAAACATGAATGTTAAAAGGAAATGCAAAGTTAATTCAGGAATGACTATGATTTCTTTCTATTATTTATTTTTACTGCATCAGTTGTGTGCAGATTGGAGGCACTTCTCAGCAAGTTTCAATGCTGAGAGCACTAAGGACATGGCAGGGGGCTTTGGGGGAAAATTCACCCCTGGGAAAGAGCACAGCCATCACTGAACAAAACTACTGTGGCTTTTCAGTTTGTGCAAACTCTGTTTTTGACACCTTGGCTTCTCAATGAGATCTGGAAATGGCATAAATCAGAACAGCTCTGCTGAAGTTGTTGATGGTATCAATAAACTTGGCTGTGTCTTAGTCTTTGACATTTTACTTGTGACAACAGTGCCTCCAACCTCTGATGGGGAAGTGCTGCAGTGGTCATTTCTGCAATGTCTTCATTAAGTATATATCTAGTTAACTGATTTCCTCCATTATTTGCATAATTTCTATTTAATTACCATTGCATTTATCTACACTGAGTGTTTAATTTCCTACATGTTATTATTGTTATATTTCTTATTTATGCCGTGTTCTAAGGCCCAGTTTCTTTTCTGCAGCACACCAAAATAGCTCCGGTTAAGCCAAGTTACAAATATTTACAACAGTTGACTGTTTATCTTATGTGGTCTTTTATTCAACATGAAAATGAGAGGTCGAAAACAGCAAATAGACAATTTACAAAATGCAAATCTGTGCATTCCTGATTCTGCACACTTGGATTGCTGCTGCAGAGCAGATGGATATCTTTCTGCATGCCCTCATATTTCATATGCTTTCTGAGTTGAAACTCCTTTTTTTTCTTCTCATTTTCCTGAATATTGTGGGGCACCTGAATGTTTTGATTTGGCCTATTTGCCTCAAAAAGATGGGTTTTTTTTACTACTAGACAAAACTAGTGTCCTTTGCATAGGTTTGTGGGAAGCAAGCAGCCACAGCATAACTTCTTTGCTTTCTATGTTAGACATTCAACAAGGTTGATATGGAATAGTACTTCTATCCAGAATGATATTCTCTGTATATTTGTGACAGTGGTGGAATGCGTTTTCAAATTAATAGTATCCTGGATAAAGACTCAGAAGACTTGAATATAAGGTCTGTTTTTCCAATTGGCAGTTGTCAAGTCACTTCATGTGATCATCACTCTATACTTTAACTTTCTTTCTTACTTACTATTGTCACATGAATTTAGCCTCAAAGCTGGTTGATGTAGGAATCATCTCCTAATTCAACTATGGCACTGCACATAGAGAGACTTTTCCTGCATTGGAATCATCTCATTTACTAATAAATCAAAATTTCGATTATGATACTACCAAAACATCCTAGATGTGTTGGATAGGGACATCAGGAAAGGAGGCTTCCAAGTCTTTTTAACTGCCTTATAGCAAAGTGAGCCTAAGCCATGATGAAAGTCTTTCTTTAATACTGATCACAGCTCATTGTGCTTCCTGTTTGCTTTCTGATTCCAAGTCCTGAATCATCACCATACCTATTCCATACAACTGTCTAGAAGAGCCAAATGCAGATGGGAGGACAATTTAAAGTAATGAGCTAATCACAGTTAATTTTCTTGGTATTTACTGTAATAACATTAATTTTGATGAACCCCGCTGTTATTAATGTGAATGTCACAAGTGCTTCTATAGCATTTCAGCTTGGGTTCCATATTAATTAACTGGGCTGTTAATCTAAAGTTTCACTGCACGAATATAATAGAACATAACCAGTGAAGGGGGGATTCTTAGTCAATGGGAAGGTATGAAATAAAAAAAACCCACCACCATAAAATTACCTTCTCTCAGCGATTTCTCAGACATGGTAAAGTTTCAGTAGCTTGGACAGAGTCACGGTCCCATAATGGATTCCATTTGCCAGTCTGCAACGTGATGATACATGGCTGGATTACCGTTTGAACTCATCCCTCTTTACATGTAAAGGACGCAAATTGCATTTATGCTTGCTTTATAGCCCACATTAGTGCCATCATGGAAAAGAGCCTTAGAATAAATGAGAGCAGACCCACATTTCTTAACCAGTTTTCAAAACATGGACCAACTTGATTTTTTCTTAAGGAGTTTGGAGCTTACCCGAGTCTCCAAATAAAGGATGACAAATCCATCTGTGAGAAGCAGTATGTCAGATGCTGTAGCATGAGAGCCGGACAGCTAATGTGTCCTCTGATTTCTGTCAGTGCCCCTAATCACCCGCTTTATGAATTTTCTATATTGCAAGCAACGACCTGGGAGCACTATATAATTCACTAACTGAGCCAGATCTGTTGTACTTTCCCTTTATGAGCCATCCCATGCCCTGTTAACATAGATTATCCCAGAGAATTTAGATACCAGGAAAAAGCACTCTTCACCTCCTTTATTTTATTTTTCTAAACCCAAGTTGAATGGAATAAAAATGGATTAGAAACAGCACTGTGAATGTGAGTTAAAATGTGTGCTATTTCCTAGTACTCCTGTTGAGATACCTTTCTCTCTCAGACTTTGGTGTTATCATACATTTTCATTGACATAATCTAAAATTTCCTCCTATTCCATCTCTGGATCCCAGGAGGACCCCTTGCCAACCACTCCTTCTGTCCCGCTGTTCCTGTTCTCTGGATCCTCCTCCTGGTGCCCAGCTGCAGTGCTGAAAGCTCTGAAGACCCAGTACCACTTCGTATGCTCCCGTGGTACCATTTTAAATCTCGCAACTGCTCCCCATGTTTGCTTCTCACTTTCACAGTACCAGAAAAGCTTTCTGGTTCAAGACTCCCCACACAAACACTGCCCTTCCGTGTCTCAAATCTCCGAGTCTCTTCCTTAAAAGTCTAACAAACCCTTGTCTTGTCTCCAGTCATGTGCCTCCATCTTATTTTCTTGCCTGTCTCCAAGCTTCAGTCTGCTTTTTCCTTTCTTTCTCTGATGCATAGCTGACTATGGAAGTAAATAGAAACTCAGGTATGGCACCCCCGTGGCTTGCTCTGGTTGCCTGTTCTGTCACATTTTGGCACTCATAGCCACCTCAGCACAGCTGGCTCTGATGGTCAGCATAAATTTGTGCCTCTTGTCCTATAAAGCAAGTCCTATGCACAGCTTCTCTGTTTTTTATAGAGAAACTTCTGCTTAGAGTGCGATTTGAAGTGCTGATTTTAGTGAGCCAGTTAACTATTCCTCACAGACAGAAAGAGGTCCATGTGCCATGCTTGTTCAGAAATGTGTTCCATGAGATGTCTGCCTGGATGGGTTTGGCTCATGCTTCTCTTGAATGATTTGAAGTCGGGTACGAGTGCACGTGTATGGTTTTAACTCCAGAAGAGTCCATAGCACTGATTTTGTGTGTGGTTTCTTCTTAGGTTTGGGAAATAAGATCTTTCTGCTGTGTTCAAACAATGCCCCATCTTATACAGAAAAATCCAAGTGTGTTTAGTGTCTGTCATGCAATGACTTCATCACAATCCTGGTGAAAAAAGTGAGAGAAAGCTTCAAAAGCATAATCAGTCTTATCTGGCTCTCCTAACACGTCAGCAGTGAGGAATTATAACGACCCCTCTCCTCAGTCTCAGCCTCTAAGTTCACAGACCTTGTCAGTCAAGCTTGTCACACTCAGGGTTGCTAAACATGTTACAGTATTATGATGATGTAACAGATGGCAGGGAGCAAGACACCAAAGGAATTTGATTATATCCTAAGGAAGTTATTTTAAAATATGGCAAATGCACATCCAAATCTCATTTTACATATTCATCCAGGCCTAACAGCAAAATACTCTGTAACAACCCAGCAAGAACATAGTGAAGCTCAGAAAATTAAATGTTGCAACCTGCTTTGCCCACCTCTGATAGGAGGTGCCACCTATGTGTAAAATAATGATAGTTTTACGATACAGATGGATTTCTTAAGGAGAGAAGCAGGAGCTGCAAGCACATTACTTATTAGGGAAAAGATGTAATGATGATTTTCAACTTCAGTGAGAGATAGACTGGGTCAACTGAGCTGATGTCTCACTGCCTGAGAGGGGATTTTATTTTAAAGAGAACAACCTTTCTAGTCACCGTGGTCTGTCCTCATCAATTCTTATGATCCTTACAGCGTCTCCCATGCCAGCCGAGGACATGGTTTAGGTTGTGTATTTCCTGCAAAAGCAGAAGAGCTGCAACAGTTTACAACAGCCAAAAATCCATCCCTTTTGCCAGGTTGTCCCTCACAATGACGTATAGAAGGCTTTGCAGCATCACCAGCTCACGGTTTTATTATGAACCTTCCTTTTGTGATTGTTTTCTGCATAGAACTTAATTGTTTGAATTCTTTTATTTTATGAGACACTCCTTTTCATCAAATGATTCACCTTAACAGTGTTGAGACAGGAGAAAGTTTGATTGCAAAAAGCCCCACATTAGCAGTCAATTTCACGTGAAATCATACAGTTCTTACTCTTTAAGGTAAAGAAAGAGCAATTTAAGCCTCATTTGTGAATGCTTTTGATTTTCAGTCACCGTTTGGTCTTGCTGCTTCCAATGAGGTCTCTTGGGCTGACTGGAAAAATGAGTCAAAGGCAGAGCAATTAGCCAAAGGGTTTCAAGGGTGTCAGGTCACTCAGTGCTGGCGTGAGAAACCTGGGTTTACCCAGAGGTGGCAACCAGCCACTCCAGCGGCAGCCCACCGCCTCCGTGCCCAACAGTCCCAAAGCCTGTGTCCTTACAGGGGCCCCGCGGAGAAAGCCCCTCAACAGAATCAACCCCTTAACTGAGTAGCTGAGAATCCCCCCCCAGAATGAGCAGGAAAGTGCATTTATTACACTCCTCGTTTTCAGCTTTCTCATTTTGCTGCCCCATTATCAGCTACCAGAAAATGCCCTTTCTATCAGCATATTACTGCTCAGACATTGTGTAAAGTGCTGGGGAACAGACTGAACATAGCCAAGAGCTTATTAATGATGGACTTAACCAATTAATAAACATGCTTCCGTGCTCTCTGAAAGCCAGAGCAGGCATATTTTGGGCTCCAGTTCCTCTTGCTCATGCTATATTTCCTCTTTACATTTGCATTGTGGGGTCTCCGATTCATGGCTGCTTTATAAAATGTTTGCATATACACTAATTAAAAAGGATTTATCAGGTTGAGCTCATGATGACTGAAGGATCCTTTCTCCCTTGGCAAGGTTTGAATATTTGAATAGCTCATTAATGCTCCTGCTTTTTCTCTTTATAAGAGGAGACTGAAAAATGAAAGAAGGGGATTTGCTGTGCAGCTTTAGATGAAAGGTTGCTTCATTTATTTTTAAAGCTGTCTAAAGGGGTTAAGCCCTACTCTGATTTACACCAAAGGGCAACTTCTGACCCGTCACCAAAATAATTCCTCATTTACATTGGCAGGCACCATTTATTTGCAGGGTTTCTTCAATGTAAACAAGAGAAAAATTTATCTGAGCTTTTTGCCTTTTGAAGGTGTAAAATTGACACAGCTCTTCCGAATCCCTGTGAATCAGGAGTTGCCTTAGTTGATTTGGTTGTGATGTAAATCAGACCATTGTAGCCTTCGAATTACAGGAAAATACCCTCATTTATGCCACCTGGGAATTTGGCCCCTGAGTTAAAAAAATGCTTAGGGCTTGTTTTTACTCTTATTCTGCCACTATGCGCCCCCTCCAGAGTTACTCCAGATTTACATTGCCACAGGTCTGATTACTGCATCTTCAGAACTGAAGAAGAATAGTGCCCACATAATAATTACAAGTTTCAAAATAATTTAATATATGCAAAAACATACACATATATATTTAAAATGCCTCCTATCAGTGCTAATCTTGGGTGCTTGGCTGGATTATTATCACACGAAGATTATATCCCTGAGAGCTTTTAGTACCCTCTATGTCTTCTTTTTTTTTTTTCCCCAAAGTGCTTGAAAGATCCCGCTGAGTCAATTACACACAGTATCTCTTAATAATGTCCTCTTCCTGGCACATCATTGTTTTCCTTTATGTTTATTTGAAAAGGTTAAATTAAACAGGAGAGTAGAGATAAATCCACATTATGAATTATAAAAAGTTATCACATGCTCCTGAGAATGCCCAGAATTTTGATGGGGAGGATTTAGCGAAGCAGTGCCCTGGGGAAGTCAGTGCTAGAGAAAACCAGGATTGTTAAAGCCAGAGGAAAGCAGGACGTATGAACTTTGCTGTTTTCAAACCCATTTTTCCTGCCGTGGGAGGGTGGTGACAAACACCCTCTCGCTTGCGGACTCCAACAGTTTAATTTGCTTGCAGATACCCGTGTCACGTAGCAATTGAACTGATTGCCAAAGAAAGCATGGGGACAAACCCCCAGTGCTTGGGAATCTTTAGGAAAAAAATAGTGTAACACCCTTCAGGACTGGTTTTGGAGCTGATCCTCGTTTCAGCAAGGTGATCATTGGAGAAACCTCCAGCTCTGTGGTTACCTGAAATTCTGCAACACACGTACAGAGGAGTCATGTGGGGTGGAAGAGAGATAAGTGCTGCTCCACGGGAATAGCAACAATGACCATCTTAGTACTTCTATTAAATCCCATAACCTTTCCTGGTGCTAGAGGGGTACCACACTTCTCAGTGAAAATCTAGCAGGCATCTTCTTTACCGTGTACAGCTGTAATGGAGACTGTGGATTCTCCAGGGCACTGGTATTACAAATTCCAAACTATCCACTTCCTAAAATACAGAAGGGTGTAATTTAACAGCATGGCTCAATTTCCCTCCTCCTTCTAACCAACATATCAAATGGTTTGTTCTCTGACTTCAACCTACTTTCATTACCTTGCCATATAAATTCAACCAGATCCAGTGGGTAAATATAACCAAGCATAAATCAACAGCCATCGGTAGCCCTACAGTAACACGTACTGGTATAGCTGAGGGACTATTCCCTTTCACCTCTTATCTCGAGCATTATCATTGCTTCACTGTGCACTATGAAACAACGGCCACGTCTCTCACACCAGAAGTGGCTGCATCTCAGTGATGACTGAAATATTCCTCATATAGCCATTGAGTAAGTACATAAAGCACCTTATGAGCCTTCCAGATATAAAAGATAATATAAAAGGAAATAGTAATATGCCCACATAAATATTAAGGGAAAACTGGCATTTCTTTTTTTATAAAAGCAATATCCATCCCTGACTTAATATTTTCTAGAATATACAGAAAGATAAAATCTGCATGCCCACATTTTATGGCTATATTCTTGTCCACAAAGTTTCACCTGCAGTTTGCTCACCCTCCTCATTTCCTCCCCTCCTACAATAAATCATTAAAAGCAATAGGGATTGTAAACCTGTTGTAGTACAGGACTCACTGAAAGTTTTCTGAAAAAAGGTCAGGAAGGAGAGGTTTGTTTTGAGAGGTGCGTGTGAGAAATGAAAGGAAAAACCCTCAACTTTTTATGCTGCAAAAAAGAACAGAGTGCTGAATGTTAGGAGCGGGCAGCAGCGATGAATGTCAGGCAAAGCAGGCAATGAACTATATTGCATACCTCTAAGGGTATGAAGGGTAACCGGAGAGGTATGCAGGTCATCATTCCTTTATTGTCCTATTATCTGCTCTCCCATTGCAGGTACCACCTGGAACTGATGAAGTCTGTGGCCAAACGAAAAAAAAACAAATGAAGAAAATAGCCAATGCAGGACTTTCCCTGCTATAGGGATAAAGCCAATTTGCCACCTGGTGTAAACTGATATTGTCTAACATAAATTGGGATTGCCTGTCACTTCAGAAGTCTCTACTGAAATTGCAACAAAATGACTGTCTGGCCCCACTTTCATCCTCAGTGACACTTCATTAGAATTACTGGCACTTCCATTTCCAGCTTCCTCTTTTGTCAGTAGTGTATCATGAGGAAGATGCCTGTAATATGGAATGGGATGTGGGTTATGACACTTAGCCATAAGCATGTGCACAAACTGGTTTTGATTTCCATGCCTGCACCAGGGCTTAAATCAAATAATCTAGTTTACAGCCCTGTGGAAAATGAACCAGTAAAGGCTGTGATGGATTATCTGAGCCTTTATTCAAGGCTGTATCGTTCCCTAATGACACATCCACAGCAGCAGGGATGCACAGGACTAAACTGCCCTTGTCCCCACTGATTTTGGAAATTGCAGTAGGCAAGAGCAGAGGGAGCTCGAGGTAGCAGTGTCCCAACCAGCTCCAGCTGAGATGCTGCCCAGTCACGCTCACGCTACAGTGTGAGCCTCTACCCCTGCAACAGGGACAATACATCTTCAGGAGGTGAATACTCAGCTGTGCCACGTAGATAAAATAGCTTTACGCCCTTTAGCTCTGGGACTGCTCTGCCATTGTTCGAGCATGGGTGGAGGGGTCCTGAGAGATGGAGGTTAGATTCAGCTGTGGAAGCAGAAATGGTGCTGGAAGTAGCTACTAAAATTAAACACACAGGAAATCCTGTTTCAATGTTTTTCAGTAATGTAGGCAAAACTCACTCTGTTGGGAGTGAAGAGCCAGGGCTGGACTTCTGCCACAAGGTGAGGAACTGGCGAGACTTGCTGCTGCTGTCCAGGGGTGAGGATGGCCACTTATGTTTCAAAGGAGGATTGCCTGTCTTTTACTTTGCTTCTTTCTCAGAAGGGCAGGCTATCGGCACAACCCAGCACAACCCTTGGCACGTCTAACCCGGGCTTTAGGGTTTTAGTGTACACAAGAGGGGGAACTGCCATTTTGCTGTCTCAGCTGTCTGTTACACCAGGCCAGTACTTGCTTTGCTTGAGCCTCGAGCTGTCTCTGGAGCACTCTCTCCAGTGCTACTGATAAACAAGAATGTCTTGATTCCTGTGTCTGCATATTAACAAGGCTATTATACTTCCTAAATGACACAGTATGACCCTCCTCTCCTCATCCCCTGGGAAGTCCTCCTTTGCAAAGAGATCCAAGTTATTTTATTTACATGTGTAGTAAAAGTCAGGTCAGTTAGTAATTTCTGAGAACCTTGTGAATTTGCTGTGTTTTACAAAACCAGCCTGAGTTTACAAATTCTTCTCCCTTGGAACCAATTATTTCTTAGGTTAGATTATTTATTTTTTTTTTTAATTCTCTTGTTAAAGGGCAGCCTGCTTCTTTAAATACATCCTGTATCCTCCAGACCCGGATTCCTTAATGCTTAGCTGTGTAACTCTGTTGATTTCTGTAGAATAACTCATCACAGAATACATATAATCTTCAATTCATCTGTTTTATATTACACTATCTCTTCTTGCTGCACCAGGGCTGCTCTCTCATTTGTTTTCTGTGATGACTGATTATTATTTATATCAGGCCAGGAATTTCCTACAAGGACTATTGCCCTTTAAAAATCCCCATTTTTCTGTTCCCAAATTACCCTTTAAAAAAAGCTATTACTAAGTGGCAAAATGGTCTTAAAAAGACTTGGCAATCCTGACAAAATCTGATCTATATAAACTTCAATAGAAAGCCACGATAATTTCACACAATTCTATTCAGATATTGCTGGATTGGAACATTTTGATTTTAAAATTACTTAATTTAAATATTTTCATTTTATTTCCTATTATAGATTTTTAAAGAAATAATTTGGAGCATTGAATTTAATGTTTAGCTAGATTTTTTGTCAGAGCTTTATTTCATAAGAAGCTTCTTTTTTATTTCAGTATGTGCATGTGTCTGTGTTTTGTTGTGTTTTTTTTTTTTTTCCTATTACACTCACCTCCCACAAAAAGACCCATCGGAAATGAATTATGGCAAAACTGTTATTTACATGTCTGGCCAGTTGCAAAGAAACCCAGTAACAGGTACAGATTCTGTATACGGTTTGTGTTTTATATGCAATTCCAATACTGCATGAATGCCCCACCTCTTCTTTCTCTCACCCCTCTAATAAAAAAAAAGCTACATTGCTCCTTAAAAAATAGAAACATGCACAATAAGTTATACCAAACACCCTCAAAGCTGAAATCTTTTCCTAGTGCCCCGTAGTGAATCCTTTCCTCTCACTGTACTCCTCATAACAATTTAGTGATTTCTTGGGTTCCTAAACTTGTCTTGATCTTTCTAAACTTGTACCAGGCTCAGGAAGATATCTTGAGTGAGAGGAGACTTGAATCAGAAGACTCTTAATGTAAGGCTGCCATATTTTAAGAAAACCCTTTAGTCTTTTCTTGTGTTTCATGAAAACTCAGCAAATCCTAACTAAGATCCAATATTCGGAGGGTGCTGGAAATGCCCTGTCTGCTCCTTTCTGCACTTTGGCTATAATGCTTCTTCTGGTCTACCTGAAGCACTGGGTTCGTCTGCAAAGTTCAAAGAAAGCTGAAGTCAGACTTCTCAAATATTTCCACTGACAGGATGAAAGCCCAGCAAAAGCAACCTTCCCCATCCTTAATTCAATTAAGCTGTTCTCATGGGGGGCGTTCTCTGAGCTTTGGAAGAAGAAACTTAAGAGACCGAAGATCTGATCCTTTCAGAGTTTCTTGATATTCATGAGTTACTGACAGTGAATTAATATTAACCATGAGTAAAAGCTTGAAAATGAACTTTAAAAGCTGCAAATTGGCCCTGTTAATGCTTAATGATCATTTCCAAAATAACAGGTGGCTGATTGAGATCTTCAGCTGTCTTAAAAGGTGATAAATTATGTTAGTTCTTCTCCAGGAGCTGTTGAATTCCCATATTACCCTCAAAAGACATGTCTTTTCCCGTTAGCTAATATTTCATGGGATGTCGGAACATTTATAAAAGGTGTCATATTGCTGAGTGGCAAATAGCTAAGAATGACAAAAGCCATTAACAGTGAAGGATGATGGCCCCAAACTATTAAATGAGAAGATCAAGTAATCACAGAAATAATTGTTTACCAAATTTCCTGGTGAATACAACCAAAGCGCTATCTTTCCTAATTCAATCTGCCTTTTTGCAGACACTGTTTCTCCATGTCCAGTTTTCCCTCTAGGTGATTCTCACCAGCTCACCATTTCACAAATGAGGTCCAGTTCCGAGTCGTTTTGTGCTGCTTCTTTATAGAAATAAGGCAAGCCTCTGACCAAACCTTTAGGAATCATTCGCTTTTCTGATTTAAAATTCTTTGAAACTCTTCTTTGAGGAGACGTATGTGTGAAAATCACGTACTTCCCCATATGCAGACTGTTTATATTAAATGATTAGAGAAGACATAAGATCAGTGAGTGTCTTGAAAAGACATCATACAGGGATTATTCAAGGAAACAAGCATCTACCAGGAAACAAACAAATCCTTGACAATTGGTGATTTGATGTGAGGAAAACACTGTCACTTTACAGTTCAGAAGAAATCTGACTCCATTGATCCTACTCGTTTTGTACTTCATAGAAGCATTACAGCTTGTTGGGATCAATAGTAGCAACTCATATTCTACCAGTCACAACTGTTATTCCAAGAAGCCCTTCATCAAAGGCAATCATGTTTTTCTTCAGAGCCCATGCGTTATACAAAGAGAAACATTTGGAGTAAAAGTAAAACCCTATGCCGAAGTCAGCATGGTGCAAAAATGTCAGCCATTTGCAAATGGCCCCAACATTTTAGAAAAAAAGAAAAAGGAATAAAAGGACAGAACACAGAAATGTTTAGAAATGCCAGGAATATACCTTTCTCAACAATGACTAGATAGATTATGCTATGGTTCCCTGATTGGTGGCCAAATGGCAGATAGACTTTTTGGTGGTGTGACTATATGTATCTCTTCCTCCTTGCTTTCATTAGCACTAACAAAGATGGTTTCAGGGATTGTCACTAAAGCACAACTCAGGCCTCCTTTCTTTTTTTTCTTTCGCCCTTTGGATAATCAACCCAAATCACTTATATAAACCAGACTTCCAAGTGTACTATTAAATAACTAAACCTTTAGGTTCAGTTGTTATTGAGCAAGGAGTGTTAGGGGGAATCAAAATCACATTTAGAAAATCTGTCCCCTCATTCTCTTGCCTCTCAGCCACAGGTCAATGATAACTTAAGTCACCTTCTTTGGAAGGAATTTCTGTAACAGCTGTTTTTTCTATTCTGTGGTAACGACATCTGACTGATACGTTGGTCTACAGGGGATTCCTCAGCTTTGGGGATGGCCAGCCACCAAAGCTAAAGCAGGCCCTAATGCCCCCAAAGAGGACACCCCAAGGTCTTCTTTGCTAGTAAACAGTAGAAATCGTGCAGAGCCACTGTCACAGAGAAGAGCGTTCCTGAGTAAAAGATCTTTTCTTTCTTCACCTACAATACTTTCATCCAAAAGTTACAAACTACTGGGATAGTTTTGAGTAACCATTCACTGGGACATACTGGGCCTCATTAGGTCGGTCGAGGCCTTTCGACGAGAAGATGACACATTTCATAATTCTCTGAGGTCTCTCCTCTACTTCCTGGCTAATATTAGCTGAGCACTTCTCCAATTCCATCCCTCTGGAGTTCTTTTGGCAGAGGCTGCTCTTTACTCCATGTGTCTAAAGACAACAGATTTGTTCCTGGAAAATCATTTGGATTTACTCTTCCAGAAGAACCTTGCTTGCAGACTGCCACAACTGGACAGTTTCATTTTAAATAATTATTCTTCCTTTCTTGTATCAACTGTCATCTCCAATTGTATTGAAACCACTAAAAATTGTCATAAGATTTTTCAGATATGCAGAGGTTTTTTTTTAAAAAACAACATTTTATTAGAATATGTTATTCTAATCCAGTAGATTTCAGAAACCTATTGAATTATATCTTTTCTACTTTCCCGGGCAATGCAGCTAGCAGTTCAAGTGGCTAAAGGAGAAGGGGCTATTAGACCACCACAGACATATCATAGGCATGATAATTAAGTGGAGTGGTTCCTGATCTGAGCCCACTAACGAGCTCTCAGTTGAGGTAATCTTGCCAGAATATATACCTTGGTCTTCAGACAAAGGATTTTCAGAACAATAGAACCTGTTCCTTACCTTCAAAATTTCTACAAACTGTTACTCAGTTTCAGTGCTCAAAATCTTTGTCTTGCTTCTCATTCAGATATGTCCAGCTTTAAACTGCCGGCTCTCAGTTCTCATTAGACTTTTTTGGCTAGATTAAGGAGCCCTTTAGGACCTGGTATTTTCTCCCTACAAAGGTACTTACACAGACAATCAACACAGCGACCTCCCAATTTGGGGTGCGCATTTAAAAGTTTTACTGCTTAATTACTGGAGACAAGCAGCCAGGGATTTCATTGACTCGAGTGACCTTGTCATGGATCAGAGGCAGTGGTAGTACAGCTGAAAATAGAAGCAAGCCTTCTGGGCTCTGCTCATGTGCGCTGATCATGAGCTATCTGCCAGATAATATTCACACTTTGCTGAAGTACACAATCAGCAGTGTATTGCACAGGACGTAACATGTTGCGGCAACTAATGGAAGGTAGTTTCAGGGGGGTGGGGAATCCAACCAAGATGAAACTTGGAAGGGACTTTGGTGGTTCTCCATTGAATTCCTCCACTGCAACAGACTTCAGCTGTGATCTTGGGTATGTTACTTAAATTCACTGTGTCCCACCTAAAAATACAGCCCTGACCATCCAGTGTGGTGAGAAGAAAAGTGGGAGACCTCCCCATTCACCCTGCTGTAACAGGAGTAATAACTGCAGAACAGTTTCAGTGCAAGGGAGGTGAAATAGCCTTTGTAATCCAAACTGGTGTTATCTGGCTGGATCCAGCACCACTGCTCTGAGTATTTGCATCACAAATTTGCTGAAAGTGCGTAAATATGAGACTCCGCTTTTAATTAAAAATAAATGTTTCAATCCTT
The DNA here is from genome assembly GCA_008711295.1 of Anarhynchus alexandrinus. NCBI lineage: Eukaryota > Metazoa > Chordata > Aves > Charadriiformes > Charadriidae > Anarhynchus > Anarhynchus alexandrinus. Next base: position 1,909,427 of record VUYV01000011.1, on the reverse strand, counting down.
GTGTCAGAAACACGTGAACCATAACAGCTTAAAAACCAGACCAATATTAATAAATAGAAGTTTTAGTTTCATTTGCTTTTTGCCCCTGAATCAATTTTTGATGGACATGTTTGACTATACCAGTCCCCAAGACAAAAACCCCTGAAGAAGGTTACCCACAAGCAACAATTGGTTTTCAATTGCCTGTTACTGTTGAGAGTTTGCACCAAGTAAGGAATTGTAATAGTACTTCAAAGTAGGGGTTTTCAAGCGTTTATTTTATTTTATGTGTAGTGATACTGTTAATATTTAAATTATTCTCCTTTACTCAGATAGATCTCATAGATTTTTGGTCTTATTTTCAGACTGGTTTTGGTTCATTCATTGTCTCTGAGCTTAGAGAGCACTACCTTCAAATTCATGTCCTCATGCACAGCACGGATGGTTCTCAAAATGCAAGTTAAAAACATATAAAAAGCAGACCCTGTGTTTTAAAAGAAAATATGTCCTTATTAATCACAGATATATCTATTTTGATGGGCTCACTCTGAGATGGTGAAAGAGGCAAGTTTTTTTGTTTGGGGGTTTTTGTTTTTGTTTGTTTGTTTAAGAGTGCCCAACAGTGAAAAATACGTTTTTAAGATGCTAAAGCTTGGATTTAGAAAAACATAGGCATTTTTTAGATACATAGATGCTCCATCTTAAATCACATATTTATTTTTCTATCCAGATTAGGCTTTTGAATATCCTATGCTTTTCCAGGTTAACAAGCCCCATGCTGCATTACGTAACTGCTCAAGCGTGTCTCTTTAATGGACAAGATTTATTTCAAATAACGACTTGCTGGAGAAAAACAGCTTTAAACAAACCCTGATGCAACAGCTGCTTCTAAATTTCAGCTGAATTGTGTCTTACACTCCACAGCGCTGAGTCGCCAGGCGTGAAGCAGTGACTGCCTTATCCAGCGAGACATGTGCAGCTCATCTACTGCCTTAACTCACATTTGTGTACCCGAGATCACATTTTAGAAAAAATATTGAGTAACAGCTTCCCCATCCCTTGTCTGGGTCATAGTTATGCCACTCTTACATACACTTACAAGTCTTATGAGGAACGACTGAGGGAACTGGGGCTGTTTAGCCTGGAGAAGAGGAGGCTGAGGGGAGACCTTGTCACTCTCTACAACTACCTGAAAAGAGGTTGTAGAGAGGTGGGGACTGACATCTTCTCTCTGGTGACAAGTGATAGGACGAGAGGAAATGGGTTCAAGTTGTGTCAGGGCAGGTTTAGATTGGATATTAGGAAAATATTTTTTACTGAAAGGGTTATTAAACACTGGAATAGGCTGCCCAGGGAGGTGGTGGATTCGCCATCCCTGGAGGTGTTTAAAAAAAGGGTAGATGTGGTACTTGAGGACATGGTTTAGAAGTGGTTTTGTCAGGGTAAGTTAATGGTTGGACTTGATGATCTTAAAGGTCCCTTCCAACCTCAGCAATTCTATGATTCTATGATCACTCCTGCACCTAGGCAGAATGGTGACATTCTGCTATCTAAGAGGGTTTTGTTGCCCACCAGCTACTGCTTATTTTGTGGCCGTGTAGCTTCAGCAGTCTGCCCTCCGGTCGTGCTTCAATTAGAGCTGTGCATGCACACAAGTATGTGCATTTGCAAATTGGTCATGTTAGATAAGAATTATGAAGCACACCAGGTATGGGATTAGCTAATTATCTTAACACAACCACAAGGAAATCTCTGCAGAGTTGTGCTCCTGCCAGCTGCGTCCCAGCGTGGGCCTATGGCTCTCTGCTGGGGAGCATCAAGGACTTTTCTTCTGGGGACTGGGAAGTGCTTTAAAAACGATAATTAGCTGCAGATCACAGCAATCCCTAGGATGAAGTCACATATTAACAACCCTGTTCTGAGCTCCGTGAACCAGGAACCAAGTGCCTCCATAAACTTGATACTGGTCATATAGAGGGCAGAAGCAGGAATGGGCCCCATTGCAGGATACTCCAACCTGATTGCTGATTGCTCAGCTATAAACTAGTGGCTTTAAAGATGTTTGATCTTCTCAAAGTGAAATGCATACACTGTAAGAATGGTTAGGAACTTGCCAGGAAAACAAGTCCCTGTTGTCACAACAGGGTGGCTCAGACGCGTTGCTGGAGGAGCAGGGCTCAATGGGGTGTCACACCCACACCACCACAAAGCCTCTGAGGTAGCACGTTCCAGTTTCCATCTGTGACAGGAAAGAAAAGGACCCTCTGTCTACTAACGGTCTCCAGTGGGCATCTGATAATTCAGAAGGCTGTAGTAGTGTAAACGTACATTTTGAATCCAAAGAAACAGGAGCAAACGGACAATTATCACCTTCACCCGCAGTAACGCAGCCAGCTGGCAGCATGGGTAGGAGCTGAAGCTTTTCTTTCCTACACCGGTGTTCTAAGAAAAGGCATGTAATGTTTGCAAGTACACAGCAGAGGAAAGTAAGGATTTACATCGATGACTGTGCTGTTTAAAGTTGTCATTAGGTCACATGGGTAACAGCTAACACCATTTTCCTAGTAATGGTTTGTCTCCAGTTGAGTCTCAGGGCACTCATGAGTGTTTGTAACAGGAAATTCCTCCTACAGATTTTTGTACACATATTTTTTTCCTGGTTCAGAAATGGAAAATGTTTGACTTTTGATTTAAAAACACCTGCTCTCACAGTGGTCTTGACAGCTTTGTTAGCTGTACCTGAACTGTGAGGAGATCATCAGGGCTGGAGCAGACCATGGGGTGAACCTGCCCTGTGCTGCAGACACAGACATCCATCAGAGCTGAATGGGGACTGACCTGAAATATAGCACTGCTGTTGTGATATTTTCCCTCTGATCTCATTTCCATTCATTCTGTGATCAAACAGATGAAGACATCTTGTTTGTTGTTAGAGAAACCTGTAAAAAAAGGAGTAGAAAATACCTTAACATTTAAATAATAATCTTTGCCATGGTCAGAAAGCAGCGATAAGTTACAGCTCTAACACTAGTTGCCTCCATATTTTCATCCATAAGCATTTATGTTTTCTCAGAGAACTACTAATAGAGCAGATTGAAAAACAGTAACTTTTTTCACAAAGAGTGCTTGCAATTTTAAAAGATGTTCCAGTATGGAAACTGGCAAATGCAATAACCATTAATTCATTCAGAGATTCTCTTGATTATTTCCCTATGAAAGTATAACTTTTATTATTTTTTTATGGTGGTAAGGAGAAGGAGGAGAGATATGGTATACATTTGTCTCGCATGATTCTTCCACTTTTTCTGTCATTTTTCATCTTGCTACTGAAAAAAGAGGAAAAGCGATAGAAAATATGCAGAGAAAGAATTGAGGAAAAAAACCCCAAGAATTGTTCCTTGGAAATTTTGTGTCTAGGGAAAAAGGCTATTTGGGGTGGGGTGGGGGGGAAGAAGAAGGTTAAGCCCTAAAAAATGTTAAATGAGTGTTTCACAATTTGACATTTCAGACTTTTATGTCTAGTGCTGTAGGGTAAATACTCAATAGATAATGCATTGGAAACTTTTGTCAAGCATAAATCTTAAATTAGTAGGATACAAAGGTCATGTATAGATTTAAATAGAAGTGTTAGACACTATTGAAATGGTGATTATTTGATTTTTAGGTTATAATAGTACTGTGACCTACAAATGAAAAATTACGCACAGAGATTTATTATCAGTTTTTAGCTGTAAAAAGGTTATAACTTGCTTAGTGAAGGTGGAGGTCAGAGTTAAGGCAGTTTGTAGGCTATTAAATTAAGAAAACAATCACTCTGAGGTCAACGGGAGAGAAAGATCTTTTCAGCCTGGGATCATATAAAAAGAGGCAGAATGAGAAACTAAGTAGACGAAAAAAAAAAGAGCTTATGAAATCTAGTGGGAAAAACATAAGGGAAATCAGTATGAGGACAAACTGGGGGATGTGAGCACTTCTGCTCCTGAGTGCAGCCATTGCTTGCTCGGTGATCGCACTCTGCAGGTTCGCAAAAAATCGAGGTTGGGGCTGGTTAGCCTCAGAAATGTGATTATCAGTAATGGGAAAGCATTAAGAAAGGACTACATGTAATGAATAGAAGGAAACACTTCCAGATGGTGAAATTAATTAGAAAGTGAAACATGAACGTGGGGAATTTATAGAAGCCTCATAGCAAAGGTCAGTGAACATAGGACTGAACCAAGCGTGGCAGATATCTGCTGAGGGAGTTTTTTGCGGCCAGCCATGGTTTGCTCTGTTTCTCCTGAAGAACCAGTTTTTCTTTGAGGGGTGAAAATCTCCACAGAGTTGATATCAATATCAATAGTCTATTTCTACCAACACTACTCAGGTTCACTGAAGGCCCCATTTTCTTTAAGTAGCAACAGGTAGGCAGTTCAAATCATTTATTCAGCCCAGCTGATACATAAACAGAGGTTAAATGCAAGACAGCAGAAAGGACTTGATTACTTTGTATGTGTAGCAGATGTTTTCAATTGCCGATCATGAGAATCCTGGAACACGGGGAGAGGTTAAGATGTTAGCCTCCTGGAGGTCAGCAGGACTCCTTGAATGATCCTGTAGCAGAGTCAGTGGATTTCCTGCAGTCTTACCTTGGGTGTGAATACAGACCGTGATTTATTCAGACACTTGTTCTTGGTCCACATGTATGTAGCAGGTAAGAAGTATCTGAGTGTGGCAAAGTGCTATAATATGGTTCTTTTCTCATTCTGCAATTAAGCTCATAATAAGCCCTAGGCCAATTCTGGCCCAAGTTAGAATGCTACCTGAAGTCTTCTGATGGCAAATGACACTGCACTAATGCACTGCATTATTTACTTTCCTGGGGGTGGAAAGGGAATTTACAACAGCTAAAGATGTTCATGGATTAAGAAGTTATTCATTCCTTGAAGTACTCTGTGTTTATAGGGACTTCTGGGAATGCTTCTGAAATAAAGTGATTTCCAGCATTTGTTTCCTGCACAGGTGATATCTTACTTTCTTCTAAAAAAAAAAACATGCAAAAAAATGAACTACAGCATGAACTCAAAGTGGAGAGTAAATATTTCTCCACAATCAGAAACAAAGATTTTTGGGGAGAATCTAATGATTCTGGGAAAAAAAATCAATCATTTCAATTTAGTTTCAACATGCACCACCTTTATTGTATATTGATTTTCTACCTTCACCATCAGCTTCACACCAGAAAGTGAGATAGGATGGTGACCCATGTCCTCGCTTTACCACTATCAGCTCTTACAAAAATCCATGCTGTGCCACATCGTTGAAACAAATGCTATATACATGTGGTTGCCAGAGAAACTTTATAACTGGGAAACATACGAGACTTGTTATTTTATTTCTGGGGAAATTTTCTCTTTAGAGCACTACATTTTATCTGTATGGTGAATACAATAGTGGGAGTGTTACGCTTCTTGGTGAAAGTATTGATTCGTTCATGATTCAGTAGCATGAGGAGGTGACAGAGAATACAGTGTTTTTCATTCCTGAGACACTCTCAGGAGTGAAACTGGAGGTGTGAGTGGATGGATTCTGTCCTGCTAAAAAGCTGAAAGAGCTAATCCAGACAGATGCCTGTGATCATCGGTATCAACAAATACATTCAGTGTTTTGTTTTTTTAAATGGGAAACACTTTCAGCTGTTCACTCTCCATTCTGCATCCTTCCTCTCCATTTGCACTTGCTGGACAGGTCATTTGTTCTTTGCTCACCGAAGGGCTTTCATTACTAAAAAAAACATGTTTTGTAGTCAGTTTGGAAACTAAGTAAACCACTTTACACAGAAAGTAAAGAGTTTGAATCCTAAACCAAGCTTTCCCCCAAAACCAGGGTTGTTCCGAATCTGGGACCTGAATTTGTCCTGCCAATAGTTTCAAGGGATGCAAACCAAATTTTGGAAGTAATTCTGAGTGAGTTAGTGAGAGCAGTGCTACTTCTTGCCGACTTGTAAATTTAGTCTAATCAAAACAAAATTCCTTCCCCAGGCAGGCAAGAATTCAACCGAGCATGGTGAGAGGTCACCAGCCCAAGAGAAATGTTGCCTCGAGAGCTGATACAGTAGAGCAGTGTAACACTGCGGGCTCCAAGGGCAGTCAAACATTTACCCCCAGAAAGAGGAAAAAAAAATAAAAATGCCTGCTGCACACTGGAGTAAGTTTTAAAACGTGTAAGTTTCAACAGAAAAAAGAATTATGTATTTCACATACACTTGAAAAACCCCAATATTTTATGGCCAGAGACAATGAGGAGAGGGAAGCAATTAACAAACAGCCAATAAAAATGTAAGGTAGAAAAAAGAGTTTTAAGCAAGGTGGTGGCCAGAGCGTACCTGGAGGGATGCAAGGGTGCTCCTTGAAAGCCAATCTGACTGCTATTGAGTTGTGTCTAGAACTGAGAAGTCAAAGTTAAAATGTGATAATAGGAATTGTGCAGGGTGCCGGTAGTTATATGGGAAAACTAAAATTTGCTTCTGATGCCCATAGTGAAGGCCAAGGACAACTCTTCTGGTTTCAGTCAAGTTCTAGCAATAACATGAATCAGTTCATGAAACTTAGTTCAGTTACCAACTATCAACCATTTCTCTTCAGCTGCAGTGCACAGACATAAGCCTGGACAAGATTCTCTTTACATTTACATTTGATACACGGATTTTTTTGCATGAACTGACCTACGAAATTCTCTGAGTAGAGTGAGAATGGGAAGAATCAGCTGGTGCAGCTCAGTCTGGGACACAGCTGCCAGAGGACAAAAGTCCTGAGTGTGCAATTCCTAAGATGACAATCAACCTGCTGAGTTCATAACAGCTTGCCAGGTTTTAATAGTATTTTTGAGGAGTAACTGCAGTAAAAAAAGAAAAAAAAAGAAAAGAAAACAGAAGAAAAGCAACCACCACCGCAGAATTCTCTAGCAGGCAGTTCTGTGCAGAAACGGTGAATCTGTGCTGCATTTCTGCAGGACTTGGCTATGAGCTTTGTTGATGTCACACTGAGAATCAGATAATCCATTCATTATTTATTGCTATTTAACAGAGAGAAAGGTTTCCATCAGCCACATAATAAAACTGCTAAATTAATGGATACATGCAAGACTTTGGCAAAGATTTACTTGCTCTATGCTCTTAGTAAACTGTCTCACAGTTTTCCCTAGCTCAACATTTTGCTCCTAACTGATCGTGACAGAGGTTACTCTTATTTCTACGAGGCTTGCGCCTTGTAAATCACTTCTTTATGGGGGATACAATAGATTTTGCTTAAAATCTCCCTCAGACTTTCTCCTAACCAGAGTAGCAACTCTCTGGGAGTCAGCTTGGAGTTTTTTGCCATTATTCATCTCCTATTCCAATGCCTTTTAAGCATTAAAAGTCAGATGAAGAAGAAACACAAAACCTATCTAAACCTACTGATTTTTAAGATATTTGTATTTTAGGGACCTACAATATGATTGTTGAAAACTGGTGTTGGCAATATTAACTCCTCCAAAGGTGGATGCTTAAAGAAAATGTTGCTATAAATAATCTCCATAAGAGAGCATGCCAGGATTAGAAAAAGAATGAGAACCAAGATGTGCAAATACGTAATGTAACTAATGGCCTAATGCAAAGTAAACTTGATCTTTGTACACTCCTTTCTCAGGATCTGAAAGTAAAAAGTGTTTGAGTATATAGAAATATTGTGAATTTTAAGGAGTAAAAATAAAAAAAAGGTATATTTGATGACATTATGTGGATCTTATATGTGTTTATATATATATGTACACAGACATATGTATATATGAACAGATGTTAAATTTGGGGAAGTTGGATAAAACACACTAGACAGACAATGGGCAGACAGATTTCATGGCTGGTGGGAAGACTTTTCCCTGTAGCTCTGAATCAGTTTTTGTCTGTCAGAGCATAAACAAACACCCAATCTATTTTCAGGGTGAGAATGAAGAGCGAAGGGTTGTAAGAAAACTTGCAAACATGAAAAAACTCAGCGAAGCTGACCAAAAGAGAATAAAAGTCTGGGGTAAACTTCAAACTTTCTGTCCTATCAAGCGTATCAGACACACTTGCCCCAGGCCTCTCTCTTTGCTAGACAGACGCTTGTGTTGCTGCAGATTTTGGAAGCGTTACGGCCTGGGGTAAATCTTTCAGTAGAATGAACAATCACTGAGCAATTCTCTTTAAGGTTTGCCAGCCAGCCAGATTTGCTTTCAGCAGTACGTACAGGGATCTTGAACTTACCTGTGATTGTTTCTAGCTCTTCAGCTTTACAGTTTTCCTTTTAGCAGCTGGACTTCTCTCATTTGAATTTCAGCCTAATTAGGCTACAAGATTTTGGCAAGCTCCGTCCATTCCTACTATTGCAAATGGGCCTCAGTGTTATGCAGAAGCCCTGTCCAAGTCAAAGAAAGGAATATTTGCTGTATTTGCTTTACTGGACATTTTACAGGCTTCTACGTGATCTTAACATTGGCTCAAGCAGTAGATCACCCCTCCCACCTTAGCCTGAAATCCGCTGGTCAGCTTTATGCTTCTGGAAGCCTTGCTGTACATCTGGGCAGGGAACTGGCTCGGTCGTTTTAAAATACTCACTTTCCAGAGAAAAATCACAATCCGAATGGCTTTCGAGCCATTTGGTATAGCTGAAAATTAGAATCCAGGTGGTGATAGATGATCCATAGTATTGACCTGCACCTTCTGCAGACTTCGGATCAGGTTTGTGCCAAAATTCTCTTTGGACACTGAACAAAACTGAAGTGGGGTGGATGTGCAGTGTAGCAAAAAATGGCAACAGGAAGCCAGTTAGGATGTGTCTTTGATTACTTATCGGAGCAGTTTTTTTTACTGAGAAAAGTTCTATTTCTCAAAATAAAGAAATGTTAGTCGATCAAATGACCATGTAAACACTGTTATGTGGTCTTTGATAAAACCCCCTATTTTTTATGTATTCAGAACAGGATGCTGAGATTTACCTAAAAGGAAAACCAGACAAAAAGCCAACATCTTTAAGCCTTACACTAATAGGCATGTTTTTTATGTGTAGTAAAGAATTAGACTAAAATCCTTTTCAACATGAGTGCAAGTGTTCGCCAAAGAAAATCTCTTTTGCATAATTTAGCACATTCTATTATTAGTCTTTAATATTATTCTGGTTTTGTAAAACAATCACCTTGCATTTACCCAAGCAAGCGTGTAATAAAGCAAGTGTATAATATCCCAGACTGTATGCCTTTACTTAGTAAAGCTTTTTTTAACAAATACTGTAGCTACTGTACCACAGTAGCCTGAATCAGTCTGTTGGCCACTTTATCCTGTCCAAGATTCCAGCACTCCTTTCCCTTAAAACCCTGCCTCATTAACCTGCCACATTTGCATACATGGGAACACATCAATTCATGTAGCTCAAAATAAGAATCACGTTTTCATGACAGATCTTTCGGAGTCAGTATTTATGTACAGTAAGTGGGAATACAGGCAAACAACCTCCGAGTACCCACGAGGGAGAGCAGTTTGGAACAGCTGTAACTTGATTATTAAAAAAATAAAATTTAATGGGTATAGAAACATAAAAGCCGCAAAGGCTAGAGTTTCTTTATGCATAAACAAACATTGGCAGCCTTGACGATAATGAATGGCCTTCCATGCCTAATCTGTTCTGTTTAACAGGTGGTATTTCATACCCAGATTTCATCAATGGGATAATTTTCTTGTTAAAGAAAAGAGATGTTATCTTAACAAATAACTGCTACTTCCATGCATAACTGGCTTAGTAGGCTAAGCAGCAGGGGTAAAATCCCAGCACTGTCAATGCAGTACACATTTACTCGTATGGTGTATGAGAAAGGCTGTCATGGGCTGCATAAAGGAAAGTTTCCGAGTGGGCAGTCTCTTATGTTCCCAGGTAGGTGTTCAGCAGCAGTCTAATCTAGCGATGCAGATGGCAAAGTCTTGATCCAAGAACACTTTCTCTTAACTGGCTGGAATTAGAAGACATACAGAACAATTTTTGAAGTCATTTGCAGTGTAGAACCACCTCTAAGTCCAAACTAAACTCAGAAATGTTTGTTGACAAACATGTAGAAAAAGAGTCAGGCTCTTTCCCAGAAAGTTGACTGTCTGAATATGCAGGAAAAAGGATGAGAAGACATATTTGGTGTATTTTGCAGGTGCGAGAAATACATGGAAAACTGAAGCCAGATCTGTTGAATGCTCATCTTGTCTTATAAGAGCAGAATGCACTTTTCTTACCGACTATACTACTTAAGTGATGTATTTTGACTGAAATGGTTGTATCAGGTATAGACTTAGACTCAAAAGCTTTGCAAAACTGTGCTTAGAACTAAAATGGTTAGTAGATTAACCAAAAGAATCACTTATCCACTTGTTTCCAAGTTTCAGATGTCTCAAACCATCATCCTAAGAAGAGAGATCTGCTCTTGTGACTACTGATAAATATTTACAACTTCTGAAAAAGACTATCGGGAGGAAATATTCTTTTCATCTCATGTTGCTTTGCTGGCTTCTCTCTGACAAGCAATAACATCGTGCTTGAAAAGCTCAGTCATCCCCCAAACACCATAAGCTAGTTGAAACCGGCCGCATGATCCTCCCACACTGGTAGCTGGCATTCTTAAAGGTCTTGGAAGTCCAGCAGCCAGCACTCAGGGCTCCTGAAACCAGAGTCCCTTCTCCTTTAACACTTCCCCCGTCACAACACCACCCACTCACCTAACTCTGTTCAAAAGATCTTTTGTTGTAGAAAAATTGGAGTCGTCAATCTCAACAGTTGCTAATAAAGCTGCTTGGATGGACTTGCCAGAACAACCAGTTGCTTCTGTTATCCATCACTGAGCTCATTGGTTTTAGCTAATCTTCTGCATTAAAACTGCTGATGAAAACTCAGCGGTTGCCAGGGAACAAACATTTGGGAGAAAGCTGAGTAGTTTTATGCCGTGTGTTTAAAAATAAGGGGAAACTTGGACAGAACCATGCATATATAGCAGAAATCTGCAAGACTGCAGACATGGCACACGGTTTCATCATGTGTGTGCCGCAGCAGCGGTTTTATCAGACACTGCATTTATTTATTCTCAGATGAGGAACACAGAGAAGCACCTATTTCCATGGGTATTAGGAGGAGTAGTGATTCAATTTGACATAAATAGGTAGAATAAAATCAGAGATTGTTCATTAGTACAGTGACCATTAGCAGAAATCAATTGCTGCCCAGTCTGCGTTTTCACTGCAAGGTTGTCTGATCCTAGTAATGGCAAAGGGACTGGAAACCTAAGTGCTTCTGCTGATTTGAAACCCAGAAGTGTAAAGTATTTAAAAAACACCCAACTACTGTCATTAGCTGATTTTTATTTTTTTTTTTTTTCTAGTTCAAAACTGAAACATTGGGTTTCTAGTTTGGCTGAAACTTCCAGGAGAAGTTAGGAGGGAAAAGAAAAAAAAAATTAGAAGATAGCATAAGCCTGTTCTTAGTGGAAGTAATTCATGATTTAAGGTGTCACCAATGTATCAGCTAGAGTCTTCCTACATTATAGAATCACATCCAGTTTCTTAGTATTCTACCCGACAGAGGAGCTATGCAATATTTCAGCAGATGTCTTTTAGTTTTTGGACTGGCACAGAAAATAGGTGAGAAAAAAATATGGAGGGAATTTTTAAAGTTCATCATGAATAAGGGTTAACTTCTGAAGAGAAGATATTAGCTTTGCTTTCCTTACTATTGATGATGAGTGCTTTTTTGCTTTATCTTTTATATTACCAAACACTCCATGGGACAGAGAAAAAAAGGTTATATTGAGCAAAATCCCTACTGCTTCTAAGCAATACACATAGACTGTGAAAGGAAAGCTAGACTTTTACTTGCTTTGCTCCTCTTTGCATTGTCAGAAATGAAATTTTGATTATTATGAAAATGGAAAACTTTTATACCAAATGAGATATAATTGTGTGCTTTTATATTGGGTTAGGAAAGAAAACATAGCAGATTTTATACCCCCTTATATATCGTTCATTCTTTCCATACACACACACACACACATGCACAGACTTTTCCTGTTTTGTCCTTAGTGAGGCAAAGGGATATAGCTTCTGCCTCTCACCCAGTTTTGCACATTATCCACTGTGACCTGTACTTCAAGGATGGACAAAGCCACAACTTCATCACAACTTCATCACTTGTTTTACCAATGCTATGAAAGCAGCTGATATACTACAACCCCAAAGGCACAAATGTCACTTCAACACTTCCCAACAGAGCAGTTAATAACAGCCAGTTCTCCCCTGGTTCCCTTCATTTTCAGGAGACTACAGATAATCTCCCCGAGCTGTCAATTCAATACCTCCTGCTCCACGGTGCCAGCTCCACGCCAAACAGGGTGCGTATGCCCAGCAGGGCTCTAGGAGCTTATTGCCAACTTCAAGCTAGGAAAGTCTAATTAATTCATCTCTCAGGCCACAATGTGAGTTAGGGACTGGCTCAGTTTGACTCTACAGGATGTTCTCACAGCTGTCTCCCCCTTCACAATCTGTTTCACCTCAGAACAAGGGAAGCGCAAGGCTAGCCAGTGTGCATGCTGAATTATGCATTCAAATTGCTTCTGTTTAAGCCCCTGAAAAAATCTTAATGGCTTAATTAAGCCAGAAACTGCACAATGCATCTCCTTAAATCTTAACTTCCAGATCGCTCTCTCTTTCAATAAGCCAGCAGTGTGACAGTAAGTCCAGAGCATAACTAAGTTGACAAGAAATTTGGTGTCATGATAACTTCTCACTTTCCCATTTAAACCACCTCATCAGATGTTGATCAGGGACATACCTTGACATAGGAGACCATAGGAGGCACCCACTAGGATAAAGGAAACACCAGTGTGTATTCCCCATGCGTGTGTGTGGTAGGAGAACAGGCTTTAGCTAAGACCTGTGCTTCCCCACAGGTCTTACCACCTTGCTGAGAAGAATGGTAAAGTAGAGGTCCTGCTTGTTAGAGAGGTAATGGCCATTTAAAAAAAAAATAATAAAGAATGTGAGGTCTTGGATTCAGTTACAAGTCGGGAACCCAAGACAGAATGATTCCCTAGATTTTTCTTCTGTATTTTCCCACAAAATTAAGAATTTTTATTATTTTTTTCAGCATACCAATAACTATTATTATTTTGTTGCTTTCTGTCCAGACACAAGAATATGACTGTCCTGTGTCAGTGCATGTTCTGGAACTGAATAGATCATTCCAAAATGAGCGACATGTTTTTGTTTTGTTCAAGAACTTAAATTTGTGTATTCATGTAAAGCTTTGCTCTCTACAATATATTTACTATGTATTGTGTTTCTTTGGCTGTTCAGATTTGGTGAAGGATGGGAAAGGCAGTCAAAGAGTACAACTTTTTCACTGACGTAAAAAAAGGTATATTCAGAATTTTCATTTTGTGGCTATCACTCCCTCTCTATATCTCTCTCTATATCTCTCTCTATCTCTCTCTCTATATATATATATCTATCTCTATATCTATCACACTTCTCTATACTGGGGAAAAAAAAAGCAACCCAAAATTCAACAGTTTTCTGTCATTTATATCACGCATCATACACTTATGTGTGTGCATAACACCCATGCATCAGTTGTAAAGTTTATTGTGTGACAACAGCATCTGTAAGTAGCGTCAGTGTGAGCTTCATCTGGGTATGCTTAGCAGTGGCAATGAAGCAGTTCTAACATATATCTGTCTGTCTTGGTATCAGATCTGAAGGTTGCCTCATTCCCAGCAAGTCTCGAGGGAAGAAAATGAGACCATAAAGTGCACCATGCAAGAAGTCAACACTTTGCACTTCAAGAAGGGAAGTTTGCAAAGTGGTGCTTTGTTCAGATCAGGCTCCTCCTCCACACATCAGACCTGTCCCACCAACCACAGCTTTCAATGGGCCCTTTTGTTTTTCTTTCTCCCATCAAGCCTTAGCAGGGTTATGCTGCTAATTCTTCTCTCTTCTGGGATTTCAGCTGCCAGCTGCCCAACATTTTGGGGGGGGTTCTGGAAAAAAGGCTTTGATACCTTGTAATTGCAGGCTGAATACGCTGTTAGGAGGCACCTTCCCCAGACACAGCTGTCTCTGAAGCTCTCCGCCATGAGATCTTTGGCACCTGAGTGCTTGGCTTGGCTGTCATGACATCCACCACATAACTTTGTAGCAGTCACACAGCTGTACATGAAAACTATATGTTCCATTTACATTCATGACAATTTCCTAATAATAGATATTATGTGGGTTGATAATTGAGTTTCATGTGTTGAATTTCTGGGTATCTGATGGGTTGAGAATGCTCCCAAAGGGGCAGCTTGCAGAGAAGAGGGCCTCGGATCAGACTAAGCTTCTTTGCTGGATCTAATCCTGAACTGCCTCTGTTACCCCAACACAACCCATTTCTCCCTCTCCTTTCTCTCAAAGCTGTTTTCTCACCAGAGCACAACAATCTGGATTAGGCTCTGAGAAAAAAAGTGGTGATACTTGTGTTATCTGTGGGAGCTGGCAGAAGGGGAGACAGGATGGGATGGGATGTGTGTTGGAGATTAGCTGTGAATGCAAAAAGCAGAAGAAAAATAGAAAGTCCTTGATGGAGAAGACAAACCATCACAGTCTAAGAACTGAAACTCAACATTTATCCAGTGCCCCTGTTGTGTTTTTTTTTTTTTTTAAACTTGGATTTATTTTTAACCATTGGTTCAAACCTAAAGTAGTTTATTAGAGAATTCAAAACATGCTTTTGGGTTTTAAGCCTGTCTGTAGTGATTAACTAGGACAGCAGAGTCAGGGCCAGGACAGGAAGCCCCTGGTGGCCACCTGAACCTGCCTCTCTTATCCCATTCAGATGTTAATGGGATGCGCAGGACGCTAATCTGCACTCCTATATCATGTTAGTAAATGAAAATGCCTTGTGACAACATGAATACCCCATAGTATTAGTGACTTTCTGAAATGTCTCGTTAGATCTTCGTATCTGTGTAAATTAAGCAGGGTTAGGTCTGGCAGAAGTGGACACGGCTTCCCTGAATGCTGATTGCCTGTAGCCACAGCAGCAAGGCTGGAACACGACATCTTCTTTGCAGCTGGTTTCAAGAGCTCTCTTATCCAGGTCAGATAGATACATGCATGCGTGCGCTGAACATGTCCGTGTGATGGAGGGAATTTAGGGAAGAGATGAAACAGTAAGAAAGTCAGTCTGCTGAATGAGAGGCTGGGTCTCTAACATTGTTCCCCCATCCTTTGCAGAGATCTGCCACAACCCTTCAATCCAGTCCCTTCTTGTTTTCTTTATTTCCCCCAATCAACTTTGTCTTTCTGAAAGTCTTGACAACTCATTTTGCAATGCAGATCCCCCAGCATTTTATTTACCCGTCTAGTTAAGTATCTGTTTTGACAGTTAAATATTCTCTCCTTGACAGAACAATATTAAAGGATTCCCACAGACACCAGGTTGACTTCAGTACTCTGAACCTACCCTGGACTAACCTAATCCCGATGTGCATCAAGTCAAAAAGTTCTTCCAATTCCAGGACCATGAAGGGGGTGGGGAACAGCTGGATTTGCAGCCACTAAACCTGAACCATCCTGAGTAGATTTCAACCTGAATCTCTTGCAGAACTGAAAAGCAACTGCGCTACATCAGAGACTGGGCTACAGGTAGGGAAAGGGTCTGAGTGAGCCTCGGGGATGGTTTCAAGCACAGAGAATGTATCAGAGATGGTCCAGAGGCAAAGGGGAGGATGAATTCAATCACAGGGTGGACTCTGGAAGTGAAAAGAAAGGATAGGTAGAGGGGAAATTCATGTGTGATCCACACCAACATACTCCACCTCTCTTTCCCTTTCTAGTGACTTAAAAATGAGCTATGAACAGCCATAAACAGGAACAGTTTATGAACACTTGTATACTATCTCAACCCATGTAAGCATGTGTGTCTTATCTTAAAGTCACAAGTTCAATCCCCTGATAATACTCCATTATCATGATATGGAAAAACACAATATTTTTTTTTTGCCTACATAAGCTTGTGTCATTCTGCAGCAGGGAATGTATTCTAATAAGAATAGCTACGGCAGTCCTGATAACTACGTGTTGCACAACATCCCGGCGTTTCCTCTTCTATCATTGCTTCAGTATACACTCTAGAAGCAGCCTCTCCCTCCTTCTTATGGGAAGTGTCTGACATGAACAGCATGGCGAATTACGTGGTGTCAGTAGGTAGGCATTTTTCATAACTCTCCATTTAGTAACCAAGGGCTCAGCAAGTTTGGAGATAAATAATTCCAGGGTTGGTGGATTATTGATGTTCTCCTACCAAGGAGGCAAGCAGCTCGACAAGGTAAATGGTCCTGGGCCTTGGCTGTGCTGCTAAAGATAGAAGAGAAATGTCTCAAGAAAAATGGGAGTGTCCTGCTGAAAATGGCTGCCAGAGCAGCAAGTCATCATGAGAGATGAGCCCTCTCCTCTTGTGAATAAAATGAATGGTGCAGGTGGCTTCGTTTAAAAGGGAATCTGCACCATAGGGTAAAAAGATTTTCCAGTTGAGACACCCAATTAACAGAGGTGACTGAATCATTTAACATATTTTAAATATGGATCCTCTGTTTGCCTTTTAAAAGAGTTGACAGGTAATTAACTACAAAACCACTCATCGTTTTCTGTCAATGTAGATTGTAAAGTTCTTTTAAATTAGGAAATAGATATAGACGATGGGGTCATGAAGTGCAGATCTAGACCTACATGTCCAATTTGCCCGCTCAGGCAGGAATTTGGCTTGAAGGATGAATCTGAATTTTGGCATCCTCTTTTAAATGTAGAGAAAAGCTGTGAAATTCATGTTTGTGGCTGAACTTTTACAGAGCTCCGTAAGTACATGGATCCATCTGCCAGAGGAGGGACAGCTTTATTTCCAGCTCAGAATAAATGTAGGTATATTAAAATATTAAAACTGTAAGAGCTCTGAAATTTGCTTTCCAGAACACCATGCCACAGTTTTACATGTTCAAATTTAAGTTGAATGAGCCTGAATATTTTCACTGAAATCAACTTGGGTTTGTGTTTAAGAATACCCCTTGAAAATTCCCAGGACTGAAGTCTTCTCTGGCAATTCCAGTGAGATTTTAACATCTCCATGCATTAAGCCAGAAAATCCGTGGAAAGGCCAGCACAGCAGTCTCCTGTCCAGAGCTGTGAAGCTCCTGTGAAAGACAGGAGGTGTCTGAGCCAAGCATGGAAAATATTTCCTTAAATAAAACATAATTTCAGAAACTGGGAAGAGCCCAGCCTTTTTTNTTTTTTTTTTTTTTTTTTTCTCAAAGTAGGAGCAGAATACCTCATATATTTGTCAAGACTGAGCAATGAGGGGAATATCCCAGATATCTGCCAGAACTGAACACTACATCTTATGTCTTTGTCAGAAGCTTTGATTCCTTGAAACAAGTGAGCTCTCAGTGCTTTGATTTGCCAGACTTAGCTATCTTTCAGACCTTTTGCTGGTAGAGGCATGGGAATCTCTACAACTTCAGCAGTTGACTCAGAATAGTCCATTTAATACATTACAGTAATGGCTTTCTTGGCAGTTGTTGCTTTTTTTTTGTCTCAAAGCAGTTCTTCAGGAAAGAGCTTAGGTGTAAAAGCAAGTACATCCATCGCACTTAAACTGTGCGAAACAAACAGAAAAATCCTACTCTTCTGCTGGACTAGCACTTGCAAAACGCCATTAGGAAACTTGGTACAGAATCAGCACAAGGAAGGTGTCCTTGTTTCTGGGACCTGTGGATATTAAGACATTTGTTTCTCTACTACTGCTCCGTCACAGCAACTGAAAATCCTGGCCAAGTGACCTTTGTTTTCTTTTATCTGAATAAAACTTTGAAAGAAGTGCCTGCCCCACCCTAAATTCATGCTAAAAACTAAAGCCAGCAGAACATTTCTGCATTAACTAGAAAAGATCTCCTTTAGTACCCTAGAACTTTAGGTAAGCTAAGGGGAGCTTTGCACACACAGACCAACATGTGCTGTGAGGACAAATCCCAGAGAGAACGATCTCTTGAGGACAAGCATCATAATACCAATCATGTTTTATAAATTTACTTTGATTTTTGCTACGAAAGTGCAAAGTGCAGCAAAAATCACTTCACAAAAGTTATTTTGTGAAGACTATGGATTCTAGCCTGAATGCCCCAGAGCTGCACTGGACAGCAGGCTGTATTGGGGATTTTGTTTCCTTGCTAAACAAAATGGAATCGGTTTTTGGTAGGGTTAGTATTTATAATAGGAGGTCTGAGTTTTCACTCAGCCCGTGCAGCATCAGCCTGTATAGCCCTTAACCTTATGAGCAGCATAACTGTGATATGATATATACATTTCCACATACGCATGGAGGAGGGTTTCTATTATCTGAAGGAACTAGATCAGAATCATCAGTTGCAGAGAAGCACGATGAGATCTGGCTGGTAGATCCAGCTAACAGAAGTTTAGACTAGGACTAAATTACTGATTTTTACAGTGAGGGTGGTTAACGAGTAGAATAATTGACAGAGGAAATACAGCAGCTTTTCCAGTGCTAGTAGTCTTTAAATCAAAATGAAGTGCTTAGAAAATGCTACAATCATGAGAACTAGAATCAACGAAGAGTTTCCTAAATAAAATTGAAATGCCTGGTTTACATATATTAGCTATAGCGGTCCTTTGTGGTTTTAAAATACACAAGTGTTTAAGAGGAGTCTTACTGCAGGCCTTTATTCAGCAGAGAGGATATTTGAACTGCCCTTAAACTACATATTTCAACATTAGGAGGAGAGCTCTCTTTTGCCTCAGCTCATGTGCTGCTGTTGCTTAATCCAAAGCAGCATTTCTGCTGGCTCTGGCCAGACAGACCACAAGGCATTTAGAAACACAGCTCCCCTGATGTTCAGCTGGGTTTCAGTGTCCAGTTTCCTAAAGCCTATTAAAAAGTTGCAGGCTAAATTAACTTGCTACCTACAGGGAAGAAATAAAGGAATAGATATTTCCAAATAAACCATTCACATCACTAGCTTCTGATCTCTCTCACACTGACATTTTTCCTTTGCCATTCAAAAAAAAATAAATCAGAGTCCTGCCTAATAGGTCTGTAGCAACAAACCCTGTAGCAGACAATTCCTGAAAACAAGAAAGGACATCCCTGCTTGACAATATCATTTCTCATCTCTATCAATGTATTTTAAAGGCAGCTTGATCTTTCCTATTCACCCCATGGACATTTAATTGTTATGAATTGTTACAAGTTGCTTCAGCAAGCCAAGTTTTTGAGATGAATGTGTGTTGGCAAACATATTTAAAGAAACTGCAGCATATTCTGAAAGGCACTAGGCAGAAGCAAAGGCAGTGGGAGGTCTGTATTTAACTCCCTGGTTTAGAAATCTGTTGGTGCACACAGTTACAATTAGCTCCCTATAAGTTTTCATTTAGACCGGAATATCTGTCCAAAGTCTATCCTGCAGAAGAATATTTGGCATGAGCAAGGGGGTTTCTATTCACCTGTGAGGATTTTACTGTGCACAGAAATGAAAAAAAAAAACAGCTAAAGATGCAGTAATTAGCAATATAAAGAAAACTGAGCATAGAAAACAAAGCCAAGATATTTAGTAATTTCAAAGCTTTACAATGGTCAGGTCCTGAAGTGAAAATTATTTCTGAATAATGTGTCTCTGCCTTGCACCGAAGCAAAATTTTGGATTTGCACCATCCTGAACTCAGCATCTCCTCTAAAACCGGACGTAAATTTCAGGTGTTTTGGCACTCCTCAGGGTGGTAGATTAAGAAAGCCTTCCTGTGGTAGGAGAGGATCCATGAATGCAGTCACCCCTTCCTGACAACTGCAGGTAACGGGAGTCTTCCAGTAAAACATTTTTCATCTTCGTCTGGCTGCTATTCTGGTCCCAGCTGTGCTATTGCAGCTGCTGTAATAAAAAGTGAATAGATTGGGGGAAATTTTTATTCCATAATATTGTATTCCAGCTCCAGTCTTGAGCGTCGGTATTTAAAGTGGTACCTAGCTGCAGCCCTGACGTTCGTTTTATGCCAGCACAGCGAGTTACCACCCATCAGCTCACTGCAGATACCTTAACTTACCCTTAGGGTCTCATCAAATGCAGTAGTTTCATGGAGGTTGCTTATACTTTTAAGAATTTAACTGTACTATAATAAGCACAAGTGTTTGTTTGCTGATGCTCAGCTGAGGATAACATGAGAGTAAGATGTTATTTCACAATAACTAAGCTTGATCACATAAACCTTCCTTCAGATTCAACTTTTGACCATTGACAGAAACAGGATACTGAGCTGGAGGTGCCATTGGTTTGGGTAGTTTGAACACAGAGAGGAGTCAGTTCACTTTGGCTAAAATCACAAGCGTGTGCCCTAACAAAGAAAGGAACTAAGATCACTTGTGAAAGGGAATATTCGCTGGGAAAGGGGAAAATGTAAACATAAATTATTTTAAAGTTGCTAACTAACCATCTGCTGATCAATCTTAACGTTTCCAGTTCTGTCTGCTATGGGTCAGCCCTGGGCTAGAGATCTCATTTAGCGCTTCACATTTGTGATGCTGCTGCAGACAGCACTGCGCTGCTCTCTCCGTCCTGCCGGTTGGAGCACAGGATTTATTCTGTGCAAACAGATGGGTTAGAGATTTGTTGGGCTTCAGTGAGACTGCTATTGCTATTCTGTAACAGCATCAGTTAAATAAGCATTAAGGCAAATAGCTGTAGTCTAGAGAGGAAGACCGGGAAGGCAGTCATTCAACACTCGTTAAGAAAAAGTACCTTCCCCCCTCCCCCCAATATTCTAATTGCTAAACCTAGCACCGAAGTCCTAAGAATGTCTTTTGACCTCTATGGGGGCTTCACTGCCCTACTTGCAAAGTGGAGTCCATGATTTGAAACTCTGCTATGAAAGGTGCCAAGACCTAGTCTCTAGCTAACTCTCCTCTCATCTTTCTGAGGTCTGATCACCTCAAATGTTTAGCTTAAAAAAAGTCAGCGCACTCATTATGCAAATATTAGATTTATCCTATGCAGAAACGCTATGGGAATATAGACTCTTTGCCCTGTGCAGGATACAGCTATATGAAGTAGGGGTCCAGGTTAGCTAGAGAATTTTCCCTGTTTTTTTTAATGGGTTGCCAACCATGGTGTTTAAAAGCCTTCAAATTTGCCTTTCCAGATGCTTGAATTTATGCATTTCCAGATGTTCTAGAACTCCCAGGCTGGTAAGTCTGGCTGAGATACTCAACCTGACTCCATCCCTTCACATTTAAATTCATTCCCCATCATTCTAAACATCCACCAACATTCACCTAAAAAGGAGAAAATAACAAAATCCCCCTCCACACATTTTTTCAGCTAAATAGGCCACACTATCCAGTCATTTGCAACAATCACAGCCCACTTTTGGGATTCAGAAAACATTGGTCCCCCCTTTATTTCTTATCAGGTCAGCTTCCAGGGGATTCCTATTGAACAGCCAAGAGGAACCCTTGGTGCTTGGGGCTGTATACATGCAAACTGTCATCATGGAGAATTTACAAGTGAAGTATGCCACAAAAGATGGCTGGGGACAACATCAGCTCTTTCATGATCTGGACATTGAGGTGAAATAAACTCACCCATCTTCATTCTTGTCAGTGAACTGGCAGCGCCCATGGATTTAGGGCAACATCCAGTTTGAAAAGCACTTCTTCAGTAGTTGGTATTAATAAACTAAGTAGACATGGTTTGTTAAACCAGGTAGAAGAGCTCACTTTCAGGGGGAATTACTGGCATATATTCTAGGGCTATAAGACCGTTCCAGGCAGGGGAAAAAAATTAAGAAGGAGAAGGCACTGTCTGAGAGCCCTGGAGTAGTCCAGTGGACATCTCCAAGGTGATGGCAGGGTCAGGATTTGCCATGACCTCTGCTTCCTGGGAGGGTTCATGGAGGTACAGTGTGCAGTTAGGGCAAGAAACATCAGGTTTGCCTTTAATGTTGATTTCTGGTAAAAAAGGAGAGAAGGAAAGAGGGAATTATACATTGTATGTTATATATTAGATTTAGAAATCTTACAATGATAGTGAGCAATTATCAAAATTAAGAAGGGTTAAGACAGCCCAGAACACCTGCTTTTCTTGGTCAGAAATTATTTCAGTAAGGAAAAAAACCTTGGTGCACCCCTCTGTGCATGGAATGGAGTATTCTGCCATGGAAACTGTTGATATTTCTTAAGTAGCAACAAGCAGTATCTTAATCTGATTCTTACTCTACATTTAAAAAGTCTTGTGTTTTAAGAAAAACCTTTGCTGACAGCTCCCTGGCTGAATTCAGCTTCTTTGTTTGTACACTGAAATCTCATAAAGATGCTGGCATTTCAGAGGAAATTTAGCTCACTGGGGGTGCATTTCATCTTTCTATTATTTCATCTCACCGTCTCCTTACTGGATTCCATCTGCCGCACTCTCTCTCCCTTTTTGTCTTCTCACCGTGGCCATCTTTTGCTCCAATTTTCATCCACATGCTGATCATTATATGATTTTGCTTTTCCTTAGCCAAAAAACCCAATTGCAATGACCCTAACATCCCAGAAGTCAAGCCACAAATATAAGTTTGGAATGAAAGCAATATTGACTGCCAGCACTTCTATAATTCCTAGCAATCAACTCCAGTCTCTTCTCTCTTAATGATAGATGGATAAACCATTTGACTTCACTTTTCCAATCTATACGGAGGCCTTCACTAGCCTTTATAACCCTCAAATTCAAGACAATTAGGACTTGATTAAATCCTATCATCTCTCAGGTCTCTTAAGCCAAGTAATGGCTTCTTGGAGAAGCCAAGCAATTTTGCAGCTTCTCTTACTCCCTCCCCTCTCCGTTCTGGTCCATGAGCATTTCTAGCTCTAAGCATAAGTTTAATTAAATGTACTTGACATCCAAAATAATTAAGGAGATGATTGTAGACATTTAACACAGAAGCTATGTTTTTATTAGCAATTTGGCAAGAAAAAATTATATACATACTTACACATATATTTTTATATATATACACATTTACATTTATATTTGCATTTACATTTATTTTTGCATTTACATTCATATTTGCATTTATATTTATTTATATGTACACTATATATATAGATATATATGTACACATTTAATACAAATCCACAGGTCTCCACTTGGTGTTGGTTCACATCTCTACACTGGCTTCATGCATGCAAACTAATTTTCCTGAGAAAAAAAATAAATAGAAACCCTGATCCAAATGTGTTCCATGCTTACTAGGGTGTACCACAAACTATGTGGCAGACACACCACAAGTACCTAACACACATGCACCTTCGAAAATGTTGGTTGAGATTTCCCACAACACCTTCAGGACACATGTTTTATAAAAGACTGAGTACATGAGTGTATATGTCCCTAAACTGCCAACTTCCTAGAGACTTTTCACTCTCTGCTTCTGTGACATCCCAGCTGTTTGTCCTCAGCGTTCCCTACTTTCTGGTTTTAATCCATTTCTACTTTTTATTCATCCTACATTATTTTGGCAGCACCCTTAATAGACAACTTTAATATTTTCTCTCTTTACACCATTTCTGTTTCTATAATTCCTTTACCCTTGTATGCCATGTTAACACTTGCACCTTACGCTCAGCACCAGTATAAGAGTGGAATGAGCTTAGCTCCTCCTGTAATAGCCTTATATGATGGTTACCTTACAATGCAGAGGATCTCTCTCTTCATCCCAGCATGTTTGGAAGCCAGGTACAATTTCCACATCGTAAAGGAAGAGCAGTATTTGCTCATGGTCTTCAAAACCTTTGTCAATGGCCATCATCGTGGCTGTTGATGGACCCCTGGTCTTGCCGAGGCTGAGGGGAAAATAGGTTTATTTATGAGCTCTGCTCAGGTAAGAAAGAGATTCAGAGTTTTGATATGTTCAGAACTGTGCTGAAAACAAAGGCATAGGAGAGGAAAGTTGGACACAGGCATTCTCTGAGATCTTGCATAGAAAGAGGACGTCAGTGCTCAGATCCTTTTGCCTCAAATGGAAAGAAGACAATTTTGGGGAGACAGAAGTGTTACACCAAGCCTCACAAAAACATGATATTATTTCTGTTGCATAGAAATTATGAGAGAAAGACAGACAGAATTAATTTCAAGTTGTGCCCAAGTAAACAGTGAACTTGGTCTTCATTAATCCCAAAACACCCTTTGATAAGCAAAGCTCAAAGAGCCCAGCTGTGCCTTGTGTCTGCCCTCCAGAACAGCCGGGGCTTCTCTTCCCTGCTCTGTGCCTGAGAGCTCCCCACTGCTGAGACTCGGCCAGAGAGGGCTGACCCTGAACAAAGGAAATATGGGAGTGGAGCTATGTTTTGTAAGTCATCCGTAGGCTGTCAGTCTGCGAGGCAGAGGTATCCACCTAGAAACCAGAGGAGCAGCATTATCAGGTGTGAGTGCAGGTCAATTTACAGTCAGGTTCCATTTATAAACTGTTCATAAAGAGCTGACAAATGACTGAGCAAGGTTTTAATAAGTGATTGTACTTCAGTAATAAGATTAAGTAATCATGACATGGAAACATTAGTAACAAATACTAATTGAATCTCTGACATGCTCATAACAATATGTATAATAAATGGGATAGAATTATAGGGATTTGGCATTAAATAACACCTGGTAAAACTACATGTTGCTCCTCACTTCTCCAATAGCTTCAATGATGTTACTGTTATATCCCATCAGCGTACACAGCAAGGTAAGAGGAACGTTGAAGAAATTCCTTTGTCTGTCCTGTACTGTAAAGGATAAAAACTTTCCTGGCTTATCTGCAGTTTGAGACACTTTACTTTTCCAATAATTATCACCTCAGGGGAAAAGTGGCGTCCAGCAGTCAAATGTGCCCTTTTGGGTCACTGGAAACATAGGTCCGATTTTCTGCTCCCCTGTAGACCACTTGTAAGATCTTTAGAAGGTTGTGATCTTTCTGTAACTTCGAAGATAACCCACTGCTAAGATTTTGAACTGGAACCAAAGCAAGGAACTTGCTTGGATGCAGCACTATGAGTAACTGTTGAAGAAAAAAAGAACAACACCTCAGAGAAAAAAAAAAATAATCTTCATTTTATGGGGAAATTGTACTGGTGTTCTTATTTCAGTAAGAATCAGCATGCCATATTCAAACCAACATTGTATTTCTTCTTTTATCTTCATTAAGACATGACAGAAATATAAGGGTGAAAAAGTGAAAGAAGGTGCAAGCTCAGTTTTCAGCAGGTCAGAGGACTGTGGGATGATTCTTTAAATAAAAGGTCAATCAAAACCAACCTGGATAAGAACTATAAGAATGTCTGTTGTCTAAAACGATTCTGTGTTGTCTCTAGCTCTGCCTTGGGACCAGATTATGTATTTGTTCTTTTCCGTCCCTGGTTACTGTGATGCTACACGAAGTCCTGAGACAAAGCTGTGAAAAGCTTGATCTAAAGCCAAATTGCTCTGGGGTAAAAAATCGCCTTTGTCTTTGACGCAAAATAGATGTCTGAGAAGACATAGGAAAGGATGAAAAAAACATCAGTAATCACTGCTTTGCAAAGGAAAGCTCCAGGGCCAACTGACTTAATTATGCTAATCACCCTATCAATCTTACTGGAAGAGAGACCATAATCCTAAAAATACAGTCAGTGAGGCGCCAGGAAAATTCCTGGTTTTCTTACATTTGCTAAGGCCACTGGTCACATGGCATCATTATAAAGGTATCACCTTGCTCAGAGATAAACCTTAACTAATTCGGATCCATTCAGATGGTTAGGTAGGTGTCAGCGGAGACGGTTTGTACTGACTGCCACAGGAGATAATGAGACTGTTCCTAAAGCTTGTTATGCAAAGATCTCATGGAGGAGAGGAGAGCCAGAGACAAACTTTTGTTAAACTTTAAAAAGGCTGTGAAACCTGTCTTCTCTTAGGTTTTTTGTCACTTTCTGGCTCTCCTGTTAAGTTTTTCCCACTTTTGTGCATTTTCAGGTAGTAATGTAATTCAGACTGTGGAACGACTATGAAGCCTGAGCCTCTTGAGGAATGGTACTTTATATACAACCTAGGTTCAGAGATTTACTCAAATCACAAACCGAGAATTGTTATTAATAATGGAGGTGGATTTTTCTGAAAGGGCGTATATTTCAGGTCTCTTGTAAGGTAAGAAATGGGGGAAAGACCTGTGAGCATGGAGAGGTTAAGTGCTGCTATTCCCACCTGGTACTGAAGGAGGAATGGGAATCTGATTTAACATATGGTCGAGCTCGTTCATACTACCTCAGGGAGATATACTATGGCTGACATATATTCATGCTTCAAAGGGATCACCCAAGTTTACTACAAATACTTTCACAGGACAGTATGTCCCCAGTGGAGCCTGTACAAGGGGGGAAGAATCTCCTCCACACTTTGAAAAGTGTATTTCCATCTTAGTTCCTTTCTGCGGCTGCCTGATGAACACATGTGATACATGAGGCTTTAGCATCCAGCTGATTTGTTCCTTTTTCTCTCACCTTTCAGGAAAAAACCTACTGCTTCCCATCAGCTCTGATTTGGTCATGTTACAGACTACAGCACAATTTTAGCAAAAAAGTGACTTGTGTTTATAGCTTTATAGTCTGCTTTGGGAAGCAGTACAACTCAGTTAAAATGGAAGGTAACCAGAGAGTATGTGGATGAAGTGATAAGTGATAGGATACGCTATTCTTCTCTCACCATGTTTCAGATTGGATGATGAGCAGAAGCTCTCTAGTGCTTTTCCCTGGAGTCCATTTTCCCAGATCTCTGATCAATGATGTCTGTTTTTCCAAAACCAAAATTATCCAACATCTTTATTTTGAAACTTGAGTATCTCCAGAATTCAATTCCCACCGGGGTGGGAGAACTTGGCATTTAAGCTAGAGTGCTGGAGTATGTATATGAAGACTCCATGTTAGGGTTTAGAAAATGTATCTCCATCTCCTACCACAATGATGATAATGTAGTGGGAACTGCTCAAAAATACAAAGAATTTAAATTTCGGATAGAGTTTTCTGAACAATTAGTATTCTGTTTGCTCTCTTGCTCCACCTAGCTGAATCAATTTTGTGCCAATTTAAAACTAAAACTAAAACCTTGGGATTTTTTTTTAACAAATATGCTCTTTATTTATGCATAACAAACTCCAACAACCACATTCTCATTTTAATAGGGAAGGCTGATGCTTTCAAAAAAGAAGGTTGATGTCTAAACAAAGACAAATTTCAAAGTAAGTCATATTTATAAAAAAAAAGAAAATATGAAGGAGAAATATCTTGACATGGGCCGAAACTGTTCTAAATTCTGCAGAAATTAATGAATAGTTTTGGTTGTCTTGAAATGGCTCTTTATTGAACATACAATTCTGAAAAGAAACAAAAGGTAATGGATGGTATTTCAGAAAGCTACATTTTCTACAACCTAGGTTCAGAGATTAACTAAATATGTTATTTTAAATTGTGTGCTATTGCATGAATCTGTGGAGGAGATGTAATTCATAAACACATACTTGATTTTACTTTCAATGGTTTATACTATTTTTTAACTTTTTTTCAAGTAAGTTGATATTAAATTGCTGCATTTGAACCATTTGGCACAGCCCAATCAGATCATCCTACCCCGTTATGTGCGATGTGCCAGGGTAGCAAACAGAAAAACAGGTTTTTTTATCTCCAGGCGTAGGAAAGTCTCTTTCCTGACTGCTAATGCTGATGTAACATCCTGAAGGCTGGTATCAGGTTATTTGATCTAAGGTACTGAAAAAGCCCCAAATTGTTCAGTACTTCAATAAATCTGGCCGTACATTTCTGATTAGATGGTAATCTAACATTCTGAGAGCTACCGACACCTCTATGCTCTTTTAAGTGATATATAAATCTCCTACTTGTTCTTAGCTAGTTTGGTTTTTTTTGGAGTAGATCAATTGCTATTATTGCAATATGTGACACCTTACCTGTGCCACAAGACAGCGTAGCGAATAGAGAGCATCCAGCGAATAGAGAGCATCCAATTTCTGTGTCCTTCATGGCGCAGAGTACTTAAATAAAATCTCCACTTGCAAAAGTCCTCTTCGACTAACATGTTGAGGACTGCATGGAGAAAAGAATATGGTTACTGGAGTTTGTTATACATAAACGAAGAACATTTTTGTTAAAAAGCAAGGCATAGGGCATGTAGTGATAGGACGAGGGGGAATGGCTTCAAACTGGAAGAGGGCAGGTTTAGATTGAACATTAGGAAGAAGTTTTTCACTTTGAGGGTGGTGAGGCACTGGAACAGGTTGCCCAGAGAGGCTGTTGAGGCCCCATCCCTGGAGGTGTTCAAGGCCAGGCTGGACATGGCCTTGGGCAGCCTGGTCTAGTGGGAGGTGTCCCTGCCTATGGCAGGGGGGTTGGAACTCGGGCATCAAGGTCCTTTCCAACCTAAACCATTCTATGATTCTATGATTCTATGATTACTCTAGCTTTAAAGAGTCTATGAAATCCATGATAGGAAGTGTCACTGAAATAAAAAAAAAAGATATGAGACACTGGGTTGTGGAAGGCATTTCATATGGCGGGTCTTCTGCTATGCCTTCAGCCACCCTTTTATACATTCGTCATACTACAAGCTTTGCAGGTAAAAGGGCTTTTTGTCATAACAGAACAAAATTAAGTGATTAAAATTCACACCTCTAGCAAAAGAAAAAAAAAAAGAACATGCCTACTTAAGGAATGATTTATCTGGGTGGATTAAAGCTGATCCCTTGGAGAGCAAAACTAGCAGACAGCTGCACATGAATATGAGACAGAGAAAGAATTCAATAGGAAATCAAACTGTCCATGACAATTTCTGCTGGGGAGATGTGGGGAATACCAGAGAAGCTACCACCTAACTGCTGGGTTGATTGTATTATGGAAGAAAAAGTATTGGACTGCATGAAGTCAAATGCAAAACCACATAATCACAGAGGTTAGTGCTAGACTGTTTCTGAAGTTCTTGCAGCTCAAACAATCCCAAACAAAAATTCTGAGCTTTGTGGCCCCACAGCAGCAGAAAACCACTCTGCAGAAGTTTGCATCCCCTTTGCATGGAAATAATTGAAGCTGAACCCCAAAAGCAAGGTAACATCATGCTAAGAAAGGTGTAATTACAGAGGAGAGATTAGTACAAGAAAAGCAAAAAACAAAACAGAAAAAAAAAAAAGAAAAAAGGAAACTTGTAATACTTGAGCACCTTTCTGCCTGCAAATATTTTGTGATCGAGAAATGCTGGGTTAGTGAATCTGCATGTGGCACACACATATTGCCTGAGGATTCAGGTGTGCATTTGATTTTCAGTATCACCAGGTAAGGGGAGACATCAGTGACTGGCAAGCCAGGAGACCTGAGGTGGCGGGGAGAGGTGGGGGGAAGAGGAGACACTTGGCAAGCTGGTCAGAGCTGCCTTAATTCCCAGGAATGAAGGCACCAGTGGTGCGCAGAAGGATGTGCTGCTGGGCTCAGCCCGTAAAACAGCTCGGGAATCAAGTGTGATGACACTGAAGCAGGCTGTCGCCAGCCCGGCTCTGAGGGGGATCAGGGCTGGGAAGGGCTTGTAAGCCCCCGGCTACGGAGCTGCGCAGGGGCTCACGAGGGGTCAGCAGGGCACAGAGCCGGGCAGTCCGGCCACCTCCCGTGCCACCGGGCTGGGTGCAGGTGGCACCTTTCTAGGTGGGCTCCACAGAGCTGTCCCTGCGCGAGAGAGAGCGCTGTTGGGGACACTGAAGTCAGTGGAGCTGAGGGTGCAGAGCTCTTTTGGCATAGTTATAGTAATATCACCCGTGTGAAGAGACTGTACGTAGCTCCGAAAGAACTGTGAAAACTCTTCAGCTTTCGTACATGCCAGAGAGCAAAATGGGTGTTAAAGCAACGTGAATGGAATCCTGGCTTTCGGGTCTCAGGAACGGCGTGTCCTGATGGTGCCTGTCCTGTTTGGGTCCTTTTCATCTGGCTACCTGCGCGGAAAGCAGGGCAAAGAAAAACTTTGTTGTGATTCACGGCGGCCTTTTGAGCAACAAAGAAATACATTAAGTTCTCACCCACTGGGTACTGTGAGCCCGGTTAAGTTAGATCTGAAGAGCGCATAGTCCTATATAGGGTATATGGAGAGTGGAAATATCTTTCTTTCCTGTGGTGCAATACCAATAATTCAAGGTATGTTTCACTTAAAAAGGGAGAATACTATCAGAAAGCAACACCTCTGAGAGCACTCTCAGCAGAATCCACTTTTCATATATAGCTGTAAGCTGTGCTGATGTGCTGACCCAAACACCCTCCTAAGTTTAGACTGTATGGAAGGCGCTGCATGTAATTATCTGAAGCAGCTAGAACATTTATTATGATAATTAAAGTCAATTACTTTTATGACAGGATCAAAAAACAAACACCACCTCTAACATTTCCCTCGTTTCCCTCTCTCTTGCACAATATAATATTGCCACAGTAATTACTGTATCTCACCACCCTCCCAGTAAATTCCAAAGGCGGGGACATCTTAATTCACTTGGCTAGTTTCCTTCCACATGACTGCTTCACTCAGCGGCAGTAGACGGATATGTTCCTTAAAATGTTGCTCGCACTCCTGACTTGGTTTGCTTTAAAAAACGAGTAGTTTATTGTTGTCAGAACACCTCTGGATAATGAAGGACATGGTTTGAATTATTGCTAAGAAATTATTAGCTCATAAGCAATGCCAAACACATCCTAATGCACTCTGAAATAGGATGTTATTATGACTATGGGAACAATACGAGACTGAGAATATCTTATACCATTCATTTCTGTGTAAATGTCGTTTCAGTTTGGAGCTGGAGTAGAATGGCAGTTTATTAAAATAATCACAAACTGCTTTTCCTCTTGGGATTATATTCAGGGCCCAATTAATAGATTAAGAAAGTTATTGACAGTATTTGGAAAGTTTGATTTTCAAACTTCTACTGACAGGTACTTCAGATTTAAAGCAAAGGACGCTCCATTTAAGTCAAAAAAGGTACCTTAGGGAAATAGAATGATGCAATTTGTTACCAGCTATCCTGTTCAACATCAGTTGTCTGTTTCTCTGTTCTTTTCTTGGCTTCTCTTTGCAGTAGAAACAGTAGTGATCTATATCACAACAAAGCCTCTTCCAGGCCTCATGTCCAAGGTCACAGATCTTTTGTGCTCTGGGCTGAGCCTGCACTTTCTGAGAAAAATTCCCTCTCCAATATTGCTTGTGTGTTAAACAAAGATATATACAAAAAAATAACCCCTTCAGTACAGCGAAGCTTAGTTTTGATTCACTCTTCAAGTAGGGGAAACTGAATAAAAAAAGAGCTATTATAAATAGATGTTTATGGAAAAGTTCACCCGTTACAATGGGACAAAACCCAAGAAAACTAATAGCTGTTCTTGCAGCTCTCAAAAGTAGTTCAGAATCATCAAAACAGTTAGGATATTGAGCAAATACCTGCAGTTCTTAATGGCATACATCTTTCGGGGGAAACCAAGCAAAAATCTGTGTCAGTACAGTACCTGGGAACATTTCATGGGGCACCTAGGCCAAACACCTCTAGCCACAATTTTCTGGGACATCCAACTTCCATGGTGCAAGTGAGAATCCCTTGCACAGCACCACAGAGGTGTCCGAGTTCTCCTGGAAGTCAAATGGTACAATGACTAATGTGACTCAGGCAGGATCTCAGAATCTCTGCTTAGATGATTTGTACTGGTATAACAAAACACAGTTTAAAAAAAAAAAGTTACCTAATGGAACTATTTTAACTAAACTAAGCTGAATAACCAGCCAAAACACTGAAATATAGAAACATAGAATGGTTTGGGTTGGAAGGCGTCTTTGAAGACCATCTAGTCCAACCTCACTACGACGGGCGGGACATCTTTCACTAGATCAGGTTGCTCAAAGCCCCATCCAACCTGACTTGGAATGCTTTCAATGATGAGGCACCCACAACTTCTCTGGGCTACCTGTTCCCAGACAGTATTTTTTAAGATTAAAAAATTTAACAGTTCCTTGGCCTCCTACCACCAACACCATATCTCACACTGCCTCCTCCCCACCCACCGTTCAAGGTAAGCGGGGCCGCTTTCTCATTCTGATGGGGAGTTGGTGTTGCCTAGTCGCTGCTTTGCACAGGTGGTGAGGTCCTCTACTCTGATGGGCATCTCAGACCCCAATAAGTTTCACGAAAAAGCCTTGACAGTCTCAAAAGTACAGCAGCACCTCAAGAAATAGAGAAGGACTCACTCCACTGATATCTGAGGGCCTTATTTTAAAAGAGATATGGACACAAAAGGCTGCATTGTCAAAACCAGGCTGATATTTTCTGTAGCTCCCTCCTTGCTTTCTGCAGGGAGTATAAATCACATTGTGGCAGTGATGGCATGGACAGGGTATGATCAGGAGCTGGAGGTATCTCTCGGGAGTTGGGTACTCTGTCATGTTCTGCCTACCTTGCACATTATTGGGGCACAGGAGTGAGGGCCTGGCAGAGGGTTGTGGTGATGTGGAGGCGGGAGCAGGAAGCCTCAGGTCTCTGCCCCAGCAATGCCATAGGCCATGAACAAGAACTTGAACTGAGGTAAATGTATTGAGTGTGTGGAGACCCTTCTCCTCCAAGGGTTGGGCTGCATTTAAAAAAAAAAATACGGGTGTAAAAACTATTGACAAAGCCTGGGATCCTGGTGTAGACAACACCAGGAATATGTGCAACTGCTGTGAGGCCACATGATTTGCCTGCATGTTACACAGCAAAAATCGGAGTGGGATCCTCACACTCCGGGGTAGTCTATAGCATTAGTGGTACCTTAATGTACTTCACCT
Organism: Anarhynchus alexandrinus; assembly: GCA_008711295.1. Lineage (NCBI taxonomy): Eukaryota > Metazoa > Chordata > Aves > Charadriiformes > Charadriidae > Anarhynchus > Anarhynchus alexandrinus. The sequence continues at coordinate 1,876,493 of VUYV01000011.1, read as the reverse complement.
TGTGGGCCATTTTGAAGAGAGAAATGAACTTACAGTGATCGATAGTGACCCTTAAAATTCTCTCTGATCCAGGGCATGTGCCGTTCCAGAAGTACCCATGCAGGCTAAGCTCAAGGTAAAAATAATTGGATAAAAGTCAGTGTGAAGTGCAGTAATTGACATTAGATGATGTAAGATTCTTTTGTTCCGCTGACCTTTTTTTCTCTTGCTCATACCCTGTTAGTCTTCTGGTCCTGTTATATTCCATCCTGGGATGGCTCGATTTGAATCTGCTCTTCCCTGAAACACCCCAGCCATTCTTAGGAAGAACTTCGTGGTGAATTAAACTATTCTTTCCTTATAGATCAATGCTTTTTAAAAATGATAGCACATTAGCTAAATATATCTACGTCTCATATTAGTAATGCAAGCGTGTTGAAAAAAGTATTCAAACATTGATTAATGAATTCAATCATTTCCACAGAAAATGGCAGAAAGAATGAAAATAGCTCATTAGAAAAGAGTCTCTGAAAGTAAATATTTAGCCTGGTAAAGTTTCCTCAGGAAATTCAAGATTTTAAAGACCAAAAAAGTCATAAAATATACTTAACTCCAATTAAAGTGCTGGTTTTGTTGCTGATGATGTTTTTACTCTTACAAAGCTGTGTTGTTCCAATGAATGCATATGGGAAAAGCTACAGATAGTCATTGTAAACTTGTAAACCACAAAGAACAAACCTGTTTTGGCTCCCAGCTGTCAAATATTTTCAGTACGTCACAACAAAATAGTGAAAAACACTCCTTTTTTATACTGACCCACCTCCTATATTTGTCACTGCTCATGGGGGCCACTAGGTCAAGTTCAACACTTCCAGCAGTCAGCTATGACTACAAGGCATGACTACTCTATTACACATACCTGTCTATCTGGGGAATTCTCCTTCATATTTGTATGCTTTATTTCAAGGTGAGTGAAAAATTAAGCAAATTAATTAGGGTAAAAATAAACAAAAACTAACATTTTTATATCGAGTTGTCACTTGCTGCACAGCAACAAGATAACAAATTGTATGCCAAGGAGAAGAAAAACCTGAGTCCTTCATCCTCAGCCACATGGTGACCTGGACTTATTTTCTGATTTCAGTGAGCAGAGCCAAAGAGAATGTACTAAGTGGGGAGTATCTGCATTTGTAAAATGCTGTCCAGGGGACAAGATTAGGCAGAGATAAGTAATGAAAGTTTCTTAGGCTACTACCATCCCTGTGCAGACAATACTTTGCCTACTGCCTCATTCCACAGGAATGTGGTAGATTTTTGCTTTTTCTCATTTTATCCCTTGCTTCTCACATTCAGGTTTAACATTTCCATGGGATCTGACATGTTTTGAAGGCTTTTTCCCCTCTTCAGCACAGAGTGGGTTGTACATCCTTGGTGCAAAGTGAAACATCTCCCCTTAAACATTCATCTTGCCTGGATTTGAGGGTCAAGCTGCTCTTCACTGATGAACAAGGCTTCTGGAGCAGCCCAAAATCTGCAGAGTGAATAGCCTGTATGAACTGGTAAAAAGATTTTCTGATAAGAAATTGAATGAATCAAAGTCAGACTTAAAAAAGCAGTTGAAAGAGGGGTAAAACTTCACTCCCCACAACTTTAGGGGGAAAAAACCCCACCAAACTGCAGGGAAGCCAAGCAGGGAACATGCAATTAACTGGTTGGCATTTATGCGGGATCCTGGGATGAATGTCCTTTGCAGGCTCTCTGCCAGTACTGTACAGGCTATTTCTGTTTGAAAGGCTTCATGTTCAGAGGGGCTGAGAGTTTTGTTGTTTGTTTGGGTTTTTTTTTTTACGATTTCCATGCAGTTAAATAATGATGACAGAAATGCCAAGAAACAAGATCAAATGTATCGAGGGTCACTACTGCTCTTTTACCAAAGTGCTTCTGGTGTTTGGTGCCTAGACCAGCTCATCAACACATATCAGAGGTTAAAGACAATAATAGCCTGGGCACTGTAGAAAATGATAAGAAACAAGTAGCAGGGAGGCAGATAGTACTGTCTGCACCCAATGTTATTTCCAAAGGTTAGGAGAGAATGAATATTTCTCCTTTTTCTAAATGTCAATTTAATCTGAAAGACACTGAACCTCAAATAACATTTCAAACTAATGTAGAACTTCTGAAAACAAGGTAATTGCTGATCTAGCAGCTAGGGATTTCATTTTGAACCGACTGTTACTTTCAATACCCTTGTTGCTTTACAATGTAAATACATATATCAGGAGGAGAAAAAAAGTGTAGGAAGGGAAAGGGGAAAAAAGAATTCAAGGACAGCCTCTGAGTCCTTGGCAATGGTGAGCACTGAAACCGATGTGCCGAGATTTAAAGAAGGATGTATGACTATGTGTCTGGATATTTTGTGATTTTTCCTCACCAAACATAGAGGCTGCTACAGTAAAACTTTTGTGCCTTTTTGATGAGAAATCAGTCACTTTAAAGGTGAAAGACCTTGCCCAAGCTTACCCAGGAAATCCACAGCACATCTGAGGAATCCAAATTCAGGGGTTTAGGGTTGAATGTTTCTTCTAAATGTTGTTCTTACATCATAATCGACAAGCATATAACTTCTTACTTCTCTTCAAACATACTCTGCACCTGGCTTAAGACAAGGTAACACGCTTCGGGTTTTGCTGCTTATGAATCAGAATATGACACATTACAGGAATTTTTACTATCAGCTGAGGCAGCCTGAGATGTTCAGCTTAAACATTACAAAAAACTTCTTGGGTAGAGGACTGCTGCAGCTCAGGGACAGGCCACCCAGAGGGACTGTGGCGTCTCTGTCTGAAACTTTTTTAGACCTAAGGTAGATAAATATCTCTGCATATGTACCCAATTATTCCTACTCTGGGAATGGAGGTATGGACAGGGTACGGTAATGGATCAATTGATGTTTTTTTTCAAGCAATAGTAATAATGGCACTCTGGGAGCAGAGTTCAAAGTGCTCACCGTGTCACTGCATACTCTAGATTTAAAGGCTCTAGTTTAAAAGCTTTCTTTGCAGAACTGCCATCTGATTAAGACAATAATTTCTTTTTGTTTTTCTTTTTAAAGATCCAAATCATTACAGCCAGGCTAACTTTTGATAATTAAGTCTGACTGTAAATTAATTGTTGGAAAGGCTTTGAGATTTCAGCACAAATTTAATATCAAATCAGTTGTTTAAAAAATGAATTGGCTGCTGAGAAAGTTGAATCGTGTGCTACCCATACAGTGCTATGGATATCGTAAATTCATGCTTATTTTGAATGTGATCTACAAATTCATGGCTTGCAGTAGAGAATCCAGGATTCAGAGCAGTCTACTTGTGGTGATCTTTTCCATAAAGTAAAATGGCCTTTATACAGAAATTAATATAACAGTTTCACCAAATTGGTCCTGCTGCTATTTATGCCAATAGCACGATGAAAGGAGCTATTTCTGTTCTGGAGTATGGGCGAAGGCATGTAAGGAAGATTCAAAAGAGAAGAGAGATGCATAATGCATTGGTAGAACTTTGATGTATAACTGCGCTGCAAACTCATCTGAACTTTTTTTTCTTTCTGTATTAATTTAAGTGCTCTGGAAATGTTGATTGTCAGCTTTTACAGAAAAAAAAAAAAGGCCCTGTCTTTATCCACAAATCAATGCTGTAAGAAGAGTAGCGGTGCAAGGTTCTGCACAAACCATTATCATTCTACGTGGTTTAAGTCCTGAACATCCCGAGAGGCAGAAATCATCTATTGCCATATTTCAATAGAATGATCTGCATAATAAATGTGGCAAGTGATGATGGCATTTCATGATGTATGTACTCCCTCAACAGGAAATATGCTAGGATTCCAGATCCAAAACTTCGTATGAATTTTTAAATAGCCCTCACTCCTTCAGGTACTCTCTGCTGGATTTAGAATAAAAATTTAAAATGTAAATGCACCTTCTCTTGCATCTTCTTTAGGGCTTTGAAGGTGAATTTTCTTCTGTGTTCACATGCTTGTGCGTATTGTTTTAGAACTGCGCATCCACTGAAAAGAAATCCTGATAATCCCCCCTTGATCAGAGGTGGGAGTGATACACTAAAACCCTTTGAGAAGTAGATTGAGTATTAGATCATGCAAACACTTACCCTTCCCTTTTTTCTCCCTCCTACATGCTAAGTAGTATGAGCAAGTGAAATACTTGTCTTTCTGTTAGTTGGTAAGACTAAAAAGAATCCTGTGTGCTGTGAAAATGCTTTTTTTTTTTTTCCAAAGACATTTTCTAATAAAGACTACATATACCTTTTCAGAGTAACTGGTGGTCCTCAAAGAATTATTTTGAGGACTCTGCAACAAATAATTCATAATTGTCAAATCTGAAGACCAGGAACCTGACCAAAGTTCCATAGTATCAGGATGAATCTTCCCATTGTCTTCCGCCAAAGTTTGGAAGTTGTCCTAAGCACGTCCTAAGCATGGCAGCCTAACTGTAAAGTTTATGGGAGCATGTCTAGATTCATTCAGAGTTAAACTGAGCATTTTTTTTTTTATTATTAAATCAGGAGTGATTCATTTCTTTTACACTTGTAACAATCTTTACTCCCAACCATGTGTTCAGGAAAACTGATGCATCAATTTTGGCCGTAGGTAGGCAATTGTGAAGAAGACAGGACTTCAGTGAACCACAAAATACATATTGCATAAACAAAATAGGAAAACTCTTTAAGATGAAAAAAAATTAGATTTCCTTATGCCTTCTAAATGTGACCCGGCTTTTCTGATCAAGAATTCACCATTATAAAATAAAGTTTGTGACAAAAGTAAATTAAATCCATAAGTCAGGCATGAACCATACACCTTCAGACAATCTATGCAGGAGAAGAACACACTTAATCAGAAAGAATCAACTGTCAGCAACTGGGTACCATAACAGGATTTTAACAAAAAAGGCACCTACACTGCAAGTGGGTAATATAACACATTGTGTAACACATGCTACAGTTCGCTGCAGAAGTCAGGGAAGTATTTCTGAAGGGGGAGGGAACATCTCCTCTGGACCCTGTGGGCTGAAGAGCTGACATTTGATAGTACATGCTTGACATGACTGGCTCAGACTTTGATCAGATCCTTAACCATGTTTGTGGTTTGTCTCCTATGAGAAGCATGCTTGCTGAGAAGTACCTTATTTACACTGTACAGCAGGATACAATGCATAATCAGAATTGGATATACTTGGCACACATTGATTTGTGAACTTGCTGTCTATGCAGAATACAGCTACAAAGTCTGCACAGTTGTATTTATACCAAAGAAAAAGACAGCTTCTATTTATTACTCAGCCTGAATACCGAGAGCTTCCCAGGTTAGACCCACTCAGCTGTAAATTATAAAGGTACAATGGGAATGAGTTAAAGCATTATGCCAGCGCTGCAAAAACTTTATTGGAAGTGAGTTATCAAGATGTCTTCCATACATAGTTTATTAGATATGTATCAATGACAAATGTGTACTGCTGATAGACTTATAAATGAATCCAGCCTGCAAATTCTTTCTTATCTCTATTGAGATTAGCATATCTCATCAATACTTTATACATGTATATGTACGTGCTCATTAATAACTGCCAGAAAAAGAATTAGATTATGCTGCCTTTTTGTACAGAAAAAATATTCCTGGAATTAATTAGTCAGGTTTGTATCAAGTATTGGTCAAACGTTTCCTGCTCCTCTCCACGTAGAACAAACTCAGCGTCTGAAAGGGCATCCAGCAACATTGCCCACAGCTTTCTTCCTGCATGAGAATGTGTGGTGAAGGGAGCAGCTGTTTGCCCCTCTTTTGGTTTTGAACACACCCCTTTCATGTCACAGGTGCTATTTTTAAAATCAAGCTTCCTCTCAAAATACCTGTTTTCTGCTTAAATAATCCACAGCTCTCTTTAAAGATCAGGCCAAGGAGCTGGCATTCCAAAGCGTTCACGTTTCAGACATTTTAGTCAACTAGGTTTTCAAGGGCTACTTCAGTCACAGTGGGGAAGTTTTGATAAGCTGAGAAAAAGCTTTAGCCACGTATGTATTTTTGGATACATTTCCAACAGAGGCCCAGAAGTTGCTCTTGTTTGTTGTCCTATCCAAGACCTGAAGTGAGAGGTGGAAAAAGTCAATAAGTTCCTGTCTCCAAATCCTGCAGGTAAGGGGCAAACAAATCAGAAAGAAATGCTTAACCCAGAGGCAAACATGTAGTCCTCCACGAAAGTTAAGGAGAAGCATTTTATGGAATCAGCAGATATCTATTTTTCCCTTTTGGAAATTTACTTACCAGTAAGAATTCCTTGGAGTACTGTTCTGTTTTTCACCTATGCCCCAGAGCTTAAACCTTCAGCTGAGATGACCGGATAGAAAGCTTTTAGGAAAAGCTGTTTCTCAGCAGGTTTTTCTCAGCAATACCTTTGAAAATATTCTTTGCTCAATGGTGACTTATACTCACAAACCTTCATTGCCTTCAAACTAGGATTAGATACTTTTTTTTCCCTTGGCACAGATTTAACTCTATCTTAGCACTATTTCTGACATCTCAGTTTTTATTATATTTTCTCAAAATTGTTAATAAGGGCAGGTAAAGTTATTTCAGAGGGAAAACTTTTCATGGAATGCAAAGTCTTTCAGTGTAACTCTTGGATGAGTTACCAGTTGCTTCTTCCACTGTCTATGCATGTGTAGTAGTAGTTACTGACTATAGCTGTGTCTGACAAAACTTCCACTCACACTGCAAAGGTTCCCCGTGTTGCCTTGACAGAGGTTATACAAATTCAGTTGAAGTGTCTGACCAGAGAAAATAGGTGAAGCACGAATGTAGGAGGTTTAGACAAGCATTTACACATCTGAGCAACAAAAAAGAAATGCTACGATCATACACTTCCACTTCTTTCCATGATAAATAATGGTATGGTTATCCAGGAACAAGATACAGGAAGAAATATATTAAGAGACCCATTGACAAGTTCTTGGGTGGTAATGTCTTCCTACACAGAGAAGGAGAGTTTGGCTAGAGGACTTCCTAAGGAACAGCACTGAGGTGATTAACAGGAGAGCAGAAGTAATTTTTTCTATTTAGTATTGTTATTGTTGTGACAGCTTTATAGCCATTTTAGACTAACGTTCCTCATTTGCCTCCTAAATGCAATATAGCCCCAGTCCTCCGCAACACTTGGGCATTGCAATACTGAGAAGCCATGGCTGAGTGCAAGAAAATACTGCATTCAAATATTAAATGGACTGAAAAAACACATATTTGAACGTACTGTCACATGGTATGAAGGTAGGCACACTTACTTTTTGTCCTCATTCTACATGTTGTTGCATTCCTGTTGAGACAATTCGTACTCCAGATAGCTTACAAAGGTCAGAGACTGGCAGATGAAACAGTGAAACAGAGACAGCAAATTCTTTTACTTTATGATAGAGAGGGCACTTGAAGAGAAAAGACAAACTCATGTTTACATACCTTGTTGAAATGTAGACATTTATATTTGAAGCTCTAGAGACTAACTTTAGGAACTGAAATTCAACATGGTAGTGCGCTTCCTTAAGAAAACCCACAATACCAATTCTCACATCACAGCTAGAAACCTGTGCAAAAATCCTAGAAGTGGCAACCTGCCTATATATTAAATAAAATCTGACTTTGGATATTAACACGCGCATATTTTCATCTGTTTATAACACCATCAGAAGATTTCCCTGGTATCTCATTAGCTCTTTCATCATTGTCACAGAAGCATACACTCTCTGCTTCTCCGTTTAGATCAGAAGACCAAATAAGCTACTTCAAATTCTAAGAAGAAAATAATTTTTCATAAAACTGCTGCTTAAGGTTGCCCTCTGATACAACATAAAGAAGAGCACATAAGCATATTTTTGTTGTTGTAGCAAACACTACTATAGGTAACAAATTTAAGGTTATCAATACACCCTGGATCCAAGTAGCAAGAACAATAAAATGTAAATAACAATGTAAATAAATAAAGCCAGGAGGCCAAATGACTGTGTTGCTCTAGGAAATTATATGATTTCTAGAAAGAAGTATCTGATTTCAGAGTAATGAGGTTGTTATCCTCAAGCTTAAGGATGCTCAAAGACATCCACGGCTTTCTTATCTCGTATGAAAAACCATAACCAGTTCAGAGGGTAGATCACACAACGCCAATTAGAATGGAAAATTTCCAGGTCTGCCGTAATTGTGTCAGTGTTATGACCAACAGCCCTATGTATTTCATAGAATTATATAATACGTGTATAATACACAATCCTTTTTGGTAATTTGTATGGTGCCTTTTCATCGTGGTGGCTATCCACTACTCTTTCCCTTAAGCAAAGAAAGCGATGTCATTCGATCTGTTTGCAGCTGTAAGTCTGGTTTCTTGAGAGGATTGTGATTTTATCCTGTTCATCAAACACTGTCAGCACCTTAATTTCCCTGGAGTTTGACACAAGTAGCAGCAGGCAGGCAATGAAAGTTTTGATTCATTAAACTCATTAGCATTTTTTGGAGTTTCTGTTGAGCCTGAGCAATTACTAGTAAAAGCAGAATGACTGTCCTTGACCAAAATTCTCCTGAAATTCTGATGCAGAGAACAAACCAATCGCATGGATTCTATAACAGAACTGCATGCAGATGGTCTATTCTGCCCACTTAACGAAATTCTTCCCATAATTATCGTTGTAGAAACAGTCTTGTGAGACACATTTTTGGAGGTTGGCTTAAAAAACATATACCTAGGTTAAAATAGCTCTGTATTTGTCTATATTTGAATAATTAAAAAAATCACAATAGAGAACTAAATGCAGACAACCAGTAAGTAGATATTCCATTTGAATATAGATTTCAGAAAGTTGGATTTCTGTGGGGTTTAAACATGTAAACCAATTCATAGAGTGCACATAGAAAATGGGATATACTTTATTGAATCAGCTTTTTCATGAGCAAGAGACAAACATTTCTGGATTTTGATAGGGAAAAACCCGCAAGATTTACCATGTCTTGCAATCTGTGTAAATAACTACTGCCTGTGAATTTGCTTCTTTGGGAAAGGGGCTAGTTTATGTCACCACACCTTAAAGATTTATTAAAGTATATGGCACCGTACAAGCAGCTCTCAATCAAGCAAAGACTTCTGGCTTTATGAAGATTACCTTCTTACATGAAGGTTTACAGAACCAAGGCCTTTTAGTTCTGGTAGACCGTAGGGCACAATAAGATCTGTTACCTCAGACTGATGTCCAGCCTTACATTTGAACAAGATCAGTGATGGAAATCCTGCCCATCTCGCCTTGAGAGCATCATACATTGTCCTGATTGTTCTTCTACCCAAAGTATTTCCTAATGTTAAACTGACATTTTCCCTGCAACATCCCAAATCCATTAGTCTTGTTCTGCCCTTGATGACTTGAGAGAATAATTGGTCCCTGATCTCTCTGTAATATCCCTTTATGTATGTATAGGCAGTTATATCTCCCCTTCTCTAAGTGCTAGATGGTCAATCCTCTTTATCACCCTTGCAATTTCCATTTTCCAAGTCTTTTATCATCTTTCTGCTGTTCCCCTCTGGACTACCCTCCATTTGTCTGCAAGGTCCCTCGTAATCCAGCATGGAGAAAAGAACAGCCCTGACACCTTGTTATCATATCAAGTGATGGCTACAGGAACATGCAATCTTCCCCTTGCAAGATGGAAACCACCTCCAAGTGGGTATTTTATCCACATTCCTTTTACAAGCCATAAAGATGTTCCTGACCCAAACAGAAGCAATACCTCTCCCCAAACCAAAACCAAACGCGTTGAACATATTTACTGACTTTTTCTCATGTTAACCAAAGGTACTGTGACGGTGTCCAGGCAAGCCAGCTCAGGCTCACAAGCCCTCCTGTTGCAAAATATCCAAAATGAAACTTTAGAGTAAGCAAGAAAAGGAGTGACACTCTCCCACTCAAAACAGAAACACTGAAAACAAATATGCTGCATTGAAGAAGCAATTCTCTTCTGTTCGTGTGCGGTTGTCTATGAGTTTAAGTGCCACTCTTTTCCAGTTCTGAAGCTGAAAGTCTTTGGCTGAAGTTGCCACAGCTGAGAAGTGCAAGTAAATGCATTAACCCACATAAACGAGTTAAACTGTTCACATTTTATTTCATGATCATACCATAATGCAAAGCAATGGGATTTCAATTTTAAAATATTACTATTCTAGCATTATTCCCACCATTTTCTCTAAAATGACTCTACTTCTGGGAAGACATTAACATCTAATTCCTCCCCAGTGTGAAATATGAGTATTTATCTGCTATACAATTAATAAAAAAAAAAAGACTTCTTTTCTGAATTGACAGTGGTTAAACTATTGAACAAAATATGCAGAATGATGCATATTTACAAGTTATTCTTTAATTTCAGTGAGCCATGCACTAACAAGCCATTTGAAGGATTAGTAACGACCACCTATTTGTGGCAAAGTTTTGCCAGCATGAAAATATACCGGTTTATTCCTTCCATTCATATACCAGATCTCAGAACATACTCTCCATATTTTCCAAGTCATATTTCAGTTCAAATGTCGTGGGATCTGAACGACTGCAATATTATCTTTGGCTTTGTTAGAAAGGCAACCATTTGGAGCAAATATTTTGAAGAATCATTGTAACAGTCAAAGCGTCTGTAGCATCCGGAGCACTTAGCGAACCAACCAGCCAAAACACAGAGACCTGTTTAAAAACATTTCGGTATTTTCCTCTGTGCTGTACTTCCCCCCCCAACACCCTGATTTGCACTTTGATTTCTTTGTGCTTTGTGTTGTAAGCAATGATTGCCCACCCCAAGGGTTGCTTTCAGCATTTTTTCAGATGTAAACTTACAGCAAAACGAATTTTTGGAGCTATACATCAAGGTCTGTAGGGTCTTTGAACATTCCCCTGAATACGCACACCAAAATTCTCAAACCTTATTTCACTGTGCGTTCAAGGAGAATGTCATTCCCCGAAGCTCATGTATTTGTTTACTGACGGCATGTGTTCACATTTCCCTTTCTGCTGCCACCCCACAGGGGCCAACTCCTTCTTGGTATTTTCTGCGTGCAGAATGTGAAAGTCTGAGCGCAACTTGCTGTACTTCAGGCTGCCCAGAATAGCCTTGACAAGCTCTTTGGGTGGCCACCACTGCTGCTGTCAGGTTTTATATCCCTAGCTAAGTCCAAAGAGAGATGAACCGCTTGCGAGGAGAAAAAGCTGCTGTCTGGTTGCGGAACTGCCAGGGAACTAACCGGAAAGTCCACCTCTGTCCCCAAAGACTTGTAGCAATGACCTTATCGCACATCTCAGGCGGGAGGGCTGAGCATTGAGTTCATGGGGTTTACAGATTCCCAGAGGCTTTGAAAACCAGTGTTTTGCCACATGTGAGGAAGGACTGCTAATGCCAGCCTCCTGTTCAGCTACAGTGATCATTGCTGCTGTAGTGCATCGCCATCAGAGTAACGTAACAGGGGGGACTGAAGCATAGAAGATGAATAGCACTTGCCAAAACACACAGCTTCTCTGGTCCCTGTTGGACAGTGAATTCAACAATCACACAAGGAATGATCCGCAAAGCTATAAATCAATGGAAGTTATATTCTGCTAAAAGAAAGTGAGAGATTTGCCTTCCAGCCACAAGGAAATAATGGAGGTTGTCTGTACAATTTGCTTTGTATTTCATAAAAGACATTTGATGATATAAATAATACATTTGCGGCATTCTGAAACTGGCCAATATTCACAGTTATTGCAATAGGCTGTGGCAGGGCATTAAACATGGTTTAGCAAACTACAGGAGTGCAGTGGGATACAGCATTAAGAAACTCGGTCCCGAGCTAGTTTTGCTCATCATATCTCTATTAACATCAGTGGAACTGCTGCCATTTTTACCAGCTGAGACTCAGACCAATGCAAATATTTCCAATGTGTTTTTCAGGGTAAATCGTCAATGAAATTGACACTAATATTGACGAAAAGTGTTGGGAAAAAATACCAGCTGTGACAACTGACATTTACTCTCATATAGCACTAGTAAAAAATATCAACCAATTAATGTTGTAAATTGGTGAGCTTCTCATTCATGTTAGATGAGACTGTCAGAGAAAAATACGTCCGCAGAAGGGCTGTGGGCTTGCTACGCTTCACTCTGTCTTCAACTTTTTTCTCCTCATAAACTCTGGAGAGAGTCCACACTTCAGTATCAACCTTGCACCTACATGGCAGCCGGAGCTGGGAAAGTATTCGCGTGTATGCTGGAGTTCTGCTGCAAATCCAGGTGAGCGGAGTTTGAGTGTTACAAGTTCTCTGCTCTGTTACAAATGAAAAAAATTCTTTTTTTTTTTTTAGTAAACACACTTATGACCCTCAGTTACATAGGGTGCTTTTATTTTACCACAGAAGAGTCCCATCAAAGAATTTAAAGGTGGTCTCCAGTGAGTTTTCTGATACTTTCAGAGCCAAAATTTATTTCAAATAGCTTAATGTAAAATAATCGAAGAAACTAGATTTTACCCTCTGTACTTTACTTACCAACTCAGCCTTTCCATAGTTCTATGGGTCCCTGGTTTCGTAACTTTCCATATCTGTAGGCAAAAAGTAGAGGAAAATACAAAGCCTGAGTTACACATATGAGGAGAAACCATCTGCCTTTCTGAATAGATTCTATGACTGATAAGCTGACAAAATTCTATGACTAATAAATAGCAGCATAATTTCACCACTAGTTCGTTGAATCTGAGTTAACGACACGTTTTTATCTGTTAGGGACTAACCCAACACTCCTGTTCCGGGCCCCTCCCAATGCTGACTTGTTTTAGGTGTGGATTGTGGCATGTGCAGCCATCTACAGCACCAACTATTTTCAAGATTTTCTTTCAAATTACAATGAGTAACTTTGATGAAGGAGAGCTTTGCCTTATCAGACACTCGTGTAAGGCACTCTGAAGCCTAAGCTTGGATTTTACATGATCATTTCCAGTTAAAAGGGTTTGCTTCCACATGTAAATATACAAACTAAAAGAAATAAGGCAAATATATCCTGTATTTTGTGTAGTCAGCTCAGCATGTCAGACTTTTAAGGTAAGTTCCTGCATGTTTGACCTTCATAATAATTTTAATTGCATTACAACTTCAGGACAATTGAAGTTACCTTACCCCAAACAGTTAATACACATAGAAATAAAGTACTTTAAAAAAAAAAAATACAGGCCATGTCTTATTTTACTTTGGCAAGTTGTTTTGGCAGAAGAAAAAGAGAATTGTTAAAGTAACAGCAGAACTTATGAACCTTGCCAAAGATTGCTCCTTGAGCGAGAGTTTGTTTCTTTGAGAACATGCGTATATTTTCGCTATTGCAAGCATGGCAATAAATCATTTCATGCTGAATTCATTTAGACATTTGTGAAATAGCTCGTTAACAAGACGCTTTGTCAGAGGTAAAGAAATGAATATTTTTAGCACATCAGACTGGTAATAGCACTTCACATTTGTAATAGCCCCTTTCCTGCCAGAATCCTCAACTGTGTTGGAAATATTTATTAAACCTCACGCCACATGTGGGAGGCAGGTACAATATTTTATATTCCTTCAGGCTCATCCACTACAGAGAATCCCGGTCCCCAATGAGTGCTTGCTGAGGATGCTTAGACTATTCTTGCTAAGCAAGATACAAATGCAGTTTTATCCTCTTCTCTGTACAAAGCCACTTACCTCAATTGCATTAGGGTGTGGATTTGTGTTTGTCAGTCTTCCCTCCTGTTCCTCCAAATAATCTGGTCATAAACAACCCGGCACTACCAAGTGGCATATGTGTGATAGAGATTGCAGTCGCTTATCTGATTATGTTTCCCTCCCATGTGAAATTTTGGCTGTGAAGAAGTCATGAAAATGGAGAAGCTGCTAATATGGGCACCTGCCAAACCTAAACACACAAGGTAAACCCCAGAAACCTTTGGGTTCCAACACAGAGGAAATGAGTATGACTATATACTTACAAAAAGGGTATTACCCAGTCTCTCTCTTTCAGCATATCCCCTCACACCACTGAAGCTAAATAATAAAAGGAATAGAATGAAGAGTCCCAAAGTTCCGCTAGATGCAACCAGATACTAGCAAGAGTAAAAGGGCTCTGCAAAGCATTTTGCCTCATGTGCTAGAAATGTACTTTCTAGTGCTCGAGAACCAGTCCTTAACCCCTCCACAGGGAGCAATATTCCTGACAAAGATCCCTGAGGCTCCTCTTGTGAAAAGAAACTGCAAGAAGAAAACAAGTACCAGTAGAAATAATCGGTGATGAACATTTCAATTCCCTGAACATAAAGAATTTTTTCTAAGCTGTAAAATACCAATCCTTAAACAATCACAGCTGCAACCTCACTACAAATAGCAACACTCTCATTATAGAAAGCTGTGAGAAACCTGGATTACCACCTTTCCTGCAGTAATACACTGCTACCTCTAAGGAGAATAGGCAGCATCAGTACTCTCTAAAGATAAAGTTATACGTTACCCTGCTGCTAGGTAAAACACCTTTCTAGTAGTACCAGTATGAAGGTAGATTGTAGCCTAAAACATGAGATTTTCATAGAATGGTTTAGGTTGGAAAGGACCTTGATCATCGAGTTCCAACCCCCCTGCCATAGGCAGGGACACCTCCCACTAGACCAGGTTGCCCAGGGCCACATCCAGCCTGGCCTTGAACACCTCCAGGGTTGGGGCCTCAACAACCTCTCTGGGCAACCTGTTCCAGTGCCTTACCACCCTCAAAGTGAAAAACTTCTTCCTAACGTTCAATCTAAACCTGCCCTCTTCCAGTTTGAAGCCATTCCCCCTCATCCTATCACTACATGCCCTAGTAAAAAGTCCTTCCCCAGCTCTCCTGTAGGCCCCCCCTTTTTTTATTTTCAAAATAAGTTGGTAGCTATTTATGAAATCACTTGGTACTCTAAAAACAAGATTAAGCTTTTCTGAACTATTTATCTCATAATATCTTATAGCTGAAATATACAGCTGCTAGTCCTTTTCCTTTCCACCATCCCTTCGCTTGTTCCCTTCAGCGTTCTCTGCAAGATTGCACTTGTCTGGAGTGTTGAACTTGAGCCTACAAAACTTGCTGTGATTTTAACTCCAAAAACCCACATACCATCTATTTAAACATGTCTTTCTCACTAAAAATAGAAAAGCATCTAAGAAAGGGACTCATATAGGTTCTTTAACCTTGTGTTCCAGTGTATTATGGGAACTGGGAGGCTATAAGTTTCAGGTGTTGCAAGCCAAGGTCTTTTGTGCTTGGCTGCAGCTGAGGGAGAAAAGGAAGGAGGGAAGGAGTGAACAAGCAAGCAAGCATGGTAAGTAGGGGGTAGCAGTTTGTAAATCTAGGCTGAGAGAGATATTTATGTCTTTTAGAGAACTGGGGTTCTAAGTAAGGGAGATAAGTAAGGGTAAGCAAGTGGATTTGATAAGTAAGAAATATTCATGAAAGGGGACATACGTGGTTTCATGCATCATCAGGGGGCTGTTTGATCACTTATTGTTCTTTGCAAGCTTGTGTTTCAATTTACTTCAGAGATTTATGAATAGTTTTACCAATACTGTTCAGTATCCCTAAATCTTTGAAAATAGATGGATTATCTTAAGATTCAGGGCCATAAAAGAAATGCACAGTGATGTTGCTTATACATCTGTGGTCATAGCTCGAAGAAGCTAGAATGATTTTCCCCTCAAAAGAGGTCTTCTTATAATGAATGTTGATGAAGCAGTCGTAAGGAGTGTTATTTCTATTTGCCTTACTTTAAATATAGCTAGAGGTTGAGTTTGGTTCTTCGCTTTCTCATTTATAGACTTTTTACTAACTTTCCTGTCTATGCAATGTAGGAAACAATATGTTTCCCTCTGAGGACCAGCTGACAGGTTCCTGGTGACTGCTGTACCCAAAGCATATGTTTTGGGGTGCTGCATTTTAAACAGGAAGAAAAGCTCATGCACAGCAGCGTGTTGACTGGACTATTTTCTTTCTCAAGAATAGCTAGTTGTGCCCAGACATTATACGTGCAGGTAAACCACACAAGATGTGTGTATGCTTGCTACAACTCAGCTTGAAACAGGAGCCTTTCTTTCCTGTGTGAAAATCGTTACTTAATGCTATTGTAATAAGAAAACATTTGCCAGATGAGGTGTATCCTTTGGAAGGCTGATTTGTTCAGGTTGCCTGTAAATGCACCTTTAACAACCTTTTCAGCAGGCAAGCATACAAAAAAATTGGGAGAGAAGTTAAAAGGAAAAAGGCAAATTCTCCAGCTGAGGGCTCAGAGAAGCAAAGTTCACTGTATTCCTAGCGTAGCAATTGATGCTGCAGAAGAGTTAAAAGGCAAGCTGCTACAGGAAAATAGCTTTAATACACAATCCCCCATATTTTCTCTGGGATAATTGCACTTGATGCTACACCTATTGCACTTGAAGCATGATTTCCTGTTCCACAACTCATGATCAATACCTCTTACAATGCAAGAATCAACAAACTCTAAAATGCTTCTTTATGCTGTCATGCAAGCTACTGCAATTTCCGCCTTGACTTAACAAGCTATATTGAACCGAAACCTCCCTTGCTGACTACCTGCTCAGCCTCGGGACAGGGACAGAGCCTGGAGGGAACAGCAGGATGATGGGGCGCGAGGTGAGAAGGGAAGCCTCACTTCATGGCAAGAACCTGCCAATTTACAAGGGGTGGTGGTCACTTCTAGCCCTGAAGCAGTGTTTTTCTGCAGTAGTTTATTACTACCTGTAGTTATACCGCCTTTCCATTATCACAATTCCAGGTGGTTACCCTCAGTCAAGGTGAACAATGGTCTTCTGCAGGAAAGAGCCACCTCCTAATGCCTTGGGAAGGAGCAATCTAATCTTGTTAAGAGGAACTGCATGCTGCTCAGAAAATGTTTATGCAGACATGCTTTCTGTGGCTTAAGACAGACCTTTCTGTGGTGCTCACATACTTTCCATTGTATTTCCCACCTGCTCTCTCTTCTCTGACATTTGGATTGCAAACCCTTGGGGACAAGAACCCACTCTGTTTCTTGGTGTTTGCCCCAGCTAGTGCAAGGTGGTCTGGTCTTTAATTAAGAGTCACAGGTGCTGCAGAAACATAGGTATATAAACACTTGGCCTCTTTCCCTTTTGGCTATGTGACTGAATTCAAAGTTAGCAGTAGTACTTGATGACTTTGATGGAACAATAATTATCTGTTAATATATTAATTTTCAGACAGGAACAAAGGTGAACGAGCTCTGGTGTGAATGGAGGGGCTGAGATACCCTCCCTGGAAGCACAATGAATGGAAGGATTGATGTGTCCCAAACTCCCCCTCCCAGTAAGCAACAAAGCAGGAGCCCCAGAGCTTTCTCAAATCAGCTTTTTCTCAATTCTCTTTGTGAGGGAACTAGTTCCTCTTTTCTCATCCACTTTCTTCTGCTAAAATAAGGACATACGATTTGGCTGTTGTCTTCAATATCTGTTTTTAGTATAAACCCATTATTATATAAGCTCTAAACTTAAGAGCTATTTCTTTAAAAGTTTAACACGCTATATATTCCACTTTCTGTGACAATCTAGCTGCAGGTACGGAGATATGATGTGCAGAGTCTATTGTGTGTGTGAAAATGAAATTTTAGTCTTTTTAAGCCATAGAAAACAATCAGTTCATCTTTGGAAATCTGGTTAGTTTTTAGACCAGAGAGGGGAGAAAAGCAAAAACAAAAGCCCACAAAAATTTCTGACTTTATTCTGAGGATAAAAAACAAGGTTATCAAAGAGACTGACTGGAGAGATGTATTTCATCACTCCATCTGCCCTAATCTGAAGCAAAATCATGACTTCCCTGAGAAATTCTAAGATTCAGACATTTGTCCTTAAGATCCATTTTTCTGAGCAGCAGTGCCAGAATGCAGAGATTGCTGGGGTCACTTGGTGGAAGAACAAGTCTCTGGTATATTATGTAGGTCTCCATGTCTATGGTTACATTGCATTTTTAACATCCCACAATGCAAATCTTTACTGTCTAGCTTGACAGAAAATGTTTGAAGATCTCTCCCAGAAATGTAAGTGAAACAGTAGAAGGCTTAACAGTAATGCTAATGCAGGGGATTAGAAATGCAGGGCCAATGCTGGAAGGATGCGCTGGAGGTACAGCTCTGAGACTACCCATCAGGAGCAATTTCTGCAGCATCAAATAATTGCTGTGAAATATTTTCCTGCAGGATCCCCAGGGTGTATCTGCAATAGCAAACAGTTTAGCACAAGGAGAGGTGTTGTAGAGGGAAGCAGTACAGTTCAAGGACCTGTCATCCCTAGTGATTATTTGTGTCACCTAGGGCTAGACTGGTAATCTTATTTCAAAGTCTGTTTTTACAAACTGGGGTTTGGGATCTTACGTTCGTGATCTTTGTCTGACTGGTAGGTTTGCTGGTGTGTAGCTTCCACATGGGTTTCACTGGGGATGGCCCAGCTGGGGGAGCAGCAAAGCACAATCTAAAGCACTTCAGAAGTAGACACCAAGGAGCCTTGTGTCAGAAAGGCACTGCCACTGCACAGTAAATTGCCAAGGAAGATGCACCCTTGTTCTGATAGCTGTTTCAGTCCTTTTCCTGGCACAAAGTAAGAAAAGTATTTTATTTCATGTGCTTTAGGGCTGTGTGGGGGGCTATTCAGTTGATGTGGTAGCTGAAACTGCACCTATTTTCTCAAAAGCCTTTTAAACGTTGCTTGCTGCGTGCAGTCTGCTTGCTGTTTTGACTGATCCTCTGGAGCTGTGTCAGCTGCTTTTAGGCTGCTGCTGGTTCTCCCACTCAGGCTCTCCCAAACCCAGGAAAAACCTGTCCCTCGCTTGTGTGAATGGGTAAAACCCTAGCCAGGTCTTGACACCATCCCAGCTCATATCAGAAGAATATAACAGCCTGTATTGGCTTATAGGTACAATTCTGCATTGGAGGCTAAGGTGCAATTGTGTATTAAATCCCTCGGAACGAGTAGAAGTGCTAGCTGAATACCGAGGTGATAAAATTCTGTGGCAATATGGTCACACCACTACAATAGAAAAAGCTTCTTTGGAAAAAGCCCACAATAGTTGTTAATACCTCTTTCAGGAACTGCACATCCATTAGCGATGCAGTTGACTATAGCACCTTGCTGAACGTGGGCCTTATTTCGCATTATGAGTGGCTACTTCATTATTTTGATGTTTAATCCACTTGTCATTGTCACTTGTCAGTCAGAAGACTGATTTTTGTTTCCAAACAATGATCTGTGCAGTGATGAGCTGTGTCTCTTTAGTTATTCCGATGTTTGCTGGGTATCTCTGACATGTCAGCCTCCTGCTCTGCTCATGGGTGCAAATCTCTGCTGCCACGTCACGCTCAGATCGGGAAATGCTGCTATCGTATCTCAGGATTAGTCAAAGGAAATATTCACGGCTGCTTATTTCTTTGTAGATTTGCAAGCTGGGATTTATGCAGGGACGGGTTACCTGCCACTGCCAGAGCAGGGACACGGCGCTGTGGGGTGT
The DNA here is from genome assembly GCA_008711295.1 of Anarhynchus alexandrinus. Lineage (NCBI taxonomy): Eukaryota > Metazoa > Chordata > Aves > Charadriiformes > Charadriidae > Anarhynchus > Anarhynchus alexandrinus. The sequence continues at coordinate 1,856,894 of VUYV01000011.1, read as the reverse complement.
GCACAGAGCTGCATGTCAAAACCTGTTGGGCGGTGGCGGTGTCCGGCCAGTCGCTGGGTGGTCAGATGGCTGCTGCTGTGCTGATGAGGCCACGTGTCATCCAGTTGGAGAGCTGCTGGCTGAAACCCACTCTTGCTTTTAGCTGCTCTGACAAATTTTTCATAATTGCGTGCTTGGTCTGATTCCTGACCAGACTTGTTGACACACTCTCAAGCAAGACATTCAAAGGTCTCCTATTTTGTCATGGTCCTTTTAAGAGCTGTAGCTCTGGACCCACACTTTATTGTGCTGACTGCAGTGTGAGGAGATCAAAGGAAATTGCCCATACCTCAAACGATTTATAGATTACATATAAAATGGGGGCCCCTTGAGTCTATATATAAGATGAAAATGTGATTGCAGTTTTAGGGGTTGGGTATTAAAAAGAATGGTTTGTCTTATACACCTATTCCATGTAACTTATCTTCCACAAAAAAGAACTGATATATCTTTAAAGTGCAGTTTATTTTACCCATACAAGTTTTTGACCATATGTCCCTTTATAAGCACCAATTACTTTCATATCCAGTGCTTGACATTTGAAATTCTTAATCTATAAAGTTAATAATAAGAAGGACGACTCCACAAGGCTTAACTGAATTCTGGTTGTAGAAGCTGAAGGTAGTAGGGAGGATGGGAAGAGCCAAATACAAAGCATGTCACAAGGAATTACTTTCTGGCTTTAGCCACTTGTTCCCTCTCTGGTCCCTCCCTCCCTCTCCCTGATGCCTCCTCGAGCCCACCTGGAAATCTGGGTCAGCTGTATGTGATCAAAAGGCAGATTTTGCTCAGGTATGGGGAGATCAGAGGAGTTCTTGCTGAATAGGCTTGACAACATCCAAGAGCACTATGAAGCTCAGACAGAAAGTGCTTGTTTTGGTCTGCCTGTGCTCCACCTTGGCTTGACTGCACGCGTAGTTCCCCGACTTGGCTGATGAGTGCTGTCGCAAGGCCAGACCCTGCTGCTTTCAACCAAAAGCCATTGCACAAATGAAGTCAGTAGGACTGTGATGGGATCTGTTTACTCCAGCAGTTGCCTCATATCTGCCTGTAGGAAAAGATGCAGCAGTTCATTTTTGGTATTTTTAGGGAGGCAGGGTCAATCTGCCTGCAGTGCTGCTGTGCATTTGCGTTATGCAATTGGTTTGAAACTTGTTTAAATGAAGCTATCCCTCAAACTTTTGCTTCCATAGCTGCAAGCTTTCAGAGGAAACCATGCTCTTTTATCTCCAGTGCTTGACAGTGCTGGTTCTTGCTTTTCTGATCGGGCGGGGAGAAGGAGAGGGAGGTCTCCGTCACTTTTTAAAAAATACAGTTTGGAATTCCAAGGCAGGATGCTTTTAATGACATTCCTTGCCAGGGCTAAGCAGACTCCAAGATCAAAGTTATCTAGCCACCCATGTCTTTTTAATAGCAAACTATAACCACTTTAATTCTTCCCTGAGCATTGATTAGATGCGGTATAAACTGCAGTGACAGCCTCCTGCCTCGTAAACACTGGCAGAAAGCACAGTCTTAAAATTCACATAGGATTTGTCTCTAGGACTCCGCAAGATGAAATGGAAAGACAGTGGCATTCTACATACTCCACAATATGCAAATGCTGACTTTGCGAGCCAACAGAGCTGCTTTTAAGCAAAAATACAGACCAAACTTCAAAAAGATCTTTATATCCAGATCTCAGTACCCCCAGTGACTCCCAATTAGGCCTGGAAATAGGTGACCAGATGTTGCATTTGCAAATGCTGGAAGCTGATGGCTGCTGGGCATTTTGAAAATCTGCTCTAATATAATTTGAGAACTGTTTCTTCACTCATTTCTACCTGCCAAGGGTTGTTTTGGTGGTTTTTTTTGTTTTGTTTTTTTCTTCATGGGCTCTGTTTATCACTTACCTCGTTGATAGCTGAGACTTAAAGTAGTGCAGAGAATTCAGAAATAAAGTCATCACATGAATACCGCTTTTCAGTGTAGCAAAGAAAAAAATATTTCCTGAGCATCTTGTTTTGGAAGATGAAAAACATTTTTAAAGTACTCATTTAAAAGGAAGGCTATACATTATTGAGAAAATAAATGAAATCTGTTGCTTGCTGTACAATTCAGCTCCAGGACTAGGATGCAATTAAAAAGGTTTAGATTTTAGCATTTGGAATAGATTAACCTTTTAAATTAATGGGAACTCTGTGATTACATTTTTCAGCTTTGGAAATCTGTGTTTTGATTCTGTCAATTTTTTAAAATTCTGGGGTTATAAGATCTGGGAAACTGGTTCCTTAGGCTGGATGCAGAGATGTAAAAGCAGTTAATATATCCTCCCCAGCAATAACGAAATCCACAACTGATGGGGGTGCTCTAGTGAATATATTTTCAAGGAGTGGAGAGAGAAATAGATGTTCTTTTTTGTCCTGTTAACGAGACCACTCCCTGGCCCGCATTTGCAGAGTGCATGTAAGGTCAGGCAGATTGCTATTCGCTAAGCAGAATAAAATGTGCAGTTAAATAAATAAAATCCGTAAGTGAATTTTTATACTGACTGCATAAACAACATGAAGTTGATTTATGTAATAAAGGATTCATGCTTAGCCAAATCAGCGTTTGTCATATGTGGTTTCCTTCTCAATTGCCTGCGTGAGGAGAAAAGCCATCCATCGTGGCTCCTCTTTTTCCGAGGGTTCAGCAATGCACTCTGAAAGCTCTTACACCAAGGACCTTAGGAGAGGGAGGAGAGGTAATGGCAGTGTATTGCCAATAAAATAATCAGCTAAGCATTCCTGACATTTGAGTTCATAAGTTTTTCATCGCCTTTGAGACTGGGAGGGGGAGTGAGAAATACAGAGGCAGAGCACAATTCCCACAATGGCTACTCGTAATTATGATAAGCTTTGTTGATTGCACACTTGGGGTGCCCATGTTACAGGGTGGGTAATGCTTCTCTGATATGAGCTTTGCCTTTCAACCAGGCTGAGCCCGGGGGGCTGTGGGGGGCTGTGCTGTGCAACGGGAGTGCGATGGGCTGCCCCCAGGGAGAGCGGCGGTGCCGTCACTCACTGCTGTACGTGCACAGTGTCACTGCTAAAACGGGCGCGAGAGAGAGGGGACGTCAGAGAGGATGTCCTGGTCCTGTTTTACCTCAAACCAGGACTAAGCCCTGACCTCAGCTTTTATGTTTTGCTTTCTTCAGATAAAAATTCCTGTTGTGTTCAATACTCAGCTTGTAGCGTTTTAAATACTGTGCCTTAACTTAAAGTCTATTACATTGAAGAGGAACGAAACACAGACTTAAAAAGTATTCTCTTGTGATTCCAACTCTTCTAGAAGATCAATTTCTGAAGGCATAAGTTTGCCTGCAATTATTGTGCTACATGGAAATTTCACATAATGGCATTTATATGGACTTTTCCCTCAAACACAAAGAAATAAATTATGTAAGTAAATTACTTGGATCACTAAAACCTGCCAGTTAGGATGATTCACAAAGATTAATCTAGTGCTTTAAAACACCAAGCAGCCAATTAAAATTTTCAGTCAGCTATAAGCTGCTGCAAAATTAAAATTTAGAAATCCTAATTCTGTAGATAGTTCGACCAGAAAATAATCAAACAATAAAGAGCTTGTCATGACCATCATTATGTTAAAACAAACAAACGAACAAGAAGTTCTGTTTAGCAGCTTTTTTTTTTTTCCCCCCACAGCATCCCTGACAAAGTAGGGGAAAAAATGCAGGACGGTAAGCTTAAGCAGTAATTAGCTTAACAGATGCCTGAAGAAAATATGCTGGGCCAATTATCAGCACCTTCATTCCAGTGAAAAGAACATTCCTTTAATACTGAAGCAAAACCAGTGTGTCTATTTAGTGGAAGCATAACAATGCACCATATTTTAGCTGAAAGGAGAAGAGTATGTTTTCTACTCATGTAAATAAGTTCCACTTCTCTGGTTAGGTAAGAGTCAAGAAAAGAAGTCCTTATGTTATGTTGGAAGTGAATGGAGATCAGAACAATACTGACTGAACTCCATGGAAAATACAGAGGTTTCAGATATTCCAGTTAAATGCAGAAAGAAAATGAACGACAATTTCCTTAAAAAAGAAAAAATAAACAAAAAAAAACCACCCCAAAACCCCAAAACCCCAAAACAACAACAAACCAACCCAAAAAACCCCCAAATTAAAATAAATTAAAAAAAAAAAAAAGCTCTGCATCAATATGAAAGGTTGTCTGATGGTTAGGTCACTCTTCAGAGGTGACAGATTTTAGAGACAAGTCATGAATAAGTTCTTAAAAATTTGCTAAGGTTGCATGTACCTAAAGTCTGAAAGGACTCCCTCAGCCTGGTTTGGGCAAGTCTGTATAGCTGTACAACTTGTTACCCATTGAATTCCATACTGTTTGTTAAGCATAAAACCCCACCAAGTTCTGGGAACAAAAGCTCTTTTATGGGATCAGTGCATTTTGCTTTGAATGTAAAGGTTTCAGCACTTAAGTGACAGTGGGAGTCCATTATTTTGCAGCAGTATTTTTATCCTACTGACAAGTAGATGTTTCTGATCACGCCTGAAATACCGGTTCAGCTGCCTTTGGTGGTGTGTATTCCTGCGAGTGGTATCAGCTGACGTGATTGTGGCCATGCTTCAACTCCCCATGTCAGAGAGCGTGACAGGATGAGACTGAGCACCAGAAGACCTTTCGTGAGTTCTGCGGACCGAGGAGGTGTGGGACGGAAAGCGAGCGCTGGCCTTGGCTGGTGGCAGAGGTGGCTTGCTGCAGGAGTGGGGCTGGCCCAGAGAGGGCAGGAACTCCCTGGGTTTTGCCATAGCTTCACCCTTCATGCCATGGAGGTCTCTGGGAGGGTTTGCTGTACGCAGCAACACTTAACCCTTTTTCCCAGGTGTGCTCATTCTTTGCCAATGCTTAAAGGCACAGCAGAGCAACGGTGCATTCCTGCCCCTATGCGTTAGTCCTTGGTGGGAATTTCTCTGGTCATCAAAACCTCACAGATGTGGGCTGGCTGTAGTTTACACTAAACAGTGCAGGAAAATCATGAAGTCTTTTGCAAGGCAATGAGGGGGGAGGAGTTTGGTTTTTTGGTGCTTTTTTTTTCTTCCCAGTGCATAGCAACTAAACGTTCTCGTTTTCTTAGGAGTGTCTTTGTAATGAATAGATTCTGCTTTCTTTTTTCATACAATATTATTCTCTTAAATCTCCATTGTGCTCCCCGCTGCCCACAAACATGCCTAATATAAAATTTTCTGTTTAGATCCCCAATAGAGTTGCCATCAACTACAAGTTTATGTGTTCTGCAATAGTGCAATGTCAGTTGTTATAGATAGATTTCTTGTTTTCTACATGGTAAAGAGAAGGTATCTGAATCTATTCTACTGGTGGGTGGCTCTGAAGGAAAGAATTTCCCCCTTGAACTGTTTGTCACCATGCAATGGATTTAATATATGTATTTTTTAATATATATATTTTTTTCCTAACAACTAATTGTCAAATTAAGCTATTCTGGATTTTCCTATAGCAGTTATTTCCAGTTACATTTAACTGGGAAAAGAACTTTTTGTTGGGTCATTGGCTCAGTTTGAGTTTCAAGTGACACTTGTGCTTTTCTTTGTAATAATCTTAAATTTGTACACGTCTGGGAGCCTTTACCAAAGGTCATTCCTATGCTTATTGAAATCCACTGTGTATTTTCTTCACTGAGTTGTCTCCTTCATTGCAAAAACATATTTTAATTCTGACTTCAAAACCTCAAAATCAATTTCAGCTTCTGTGGTAGCTGGCCCATGTAAGTACAAAATGGTGTATGATGGTGAGAGAATACTGGCTAAAGAAAAATAATGATGTTATTCCCTTGAAAAATACTCTGATGTGTTTTTCAAACTGGGGTGGGATTGGTTGGGGTGGAAACACTTTTTCAAAATATTTTTCTCTCATTTTTCTTTATTTTCTGCTTAAAAACCTGAAGGAAGCTGAGGAAAAAGGGAAGATTTTTCTAGTGAAACACTGCCTTTTTATTTCAAAAAAGTATTCACTTTCCAAAGGCTGAGTTGCACATGGTTTAGAAACATTTTACACCTTCCACAATTTCTGAGCAACACTGAGAATGTGTTTTCATTGCCTTGTTTAGCAGAGCAAGTAAAAGTGTCTTCCTCGAGGTGTTCTGAGGCAAAAAGCAGTGTGGGGAACTACACCAGGAATTACTTGCTTCTTGTTTCATAGAATCATAGAATGGTTTCGGTTGGAAAGGACCTTGAAGATCATCGAGTTCCAACCCCCCTGCCATAGGCAGGGACACCTCCCACTAGACCAGGTTGCCCAAGGCCACCTCCAGCCTGGCCTTGAACACCTCCAGGGATGGGGCCTCAACAACCTCTCTGGGCAACCTGTTCCAGTGCCTCACCACCCTCAAAGTGAAAAAATTCTTCCTAATGTTCAATCTAAACCTGCCCTCTTCCAGTTTAAAGCCATTCCCCCTCGTCCTATTGCTACGTGCCCTAGTAAAAAGTCCTTCCCCAGCTCTCCTGTAGGCCCCCTTTAGGTACTGGAAGGCCGCAATAAGATCTCCCCGGAGCCTTCTCTTCTCCAGGCTGAACAGCCCCAACTCTTTTAGCCTCTCCTCATAGGAGTGGTTTCTAAAGAATGTCTTTTCCCTTCATTTTTTTTCTTTTTTTTTTTCCTCTGAACAGAGGGTTGAAGTGAGCTAATTCCACTTCAGTTGGTGAGAAAGATGTTTTTGATTATTTTTTTGCCTTTTCATCCCGCTGAACGTGACTTTTCTGTTCCTGCCATGGGACTGTGAGCCGGGACCCTCTCCTGTTGCTGTTTCCCTTGCATTTAAGATATTCACTAGAGATTGTAAAATTCACTTTGTAGCTCCCAGATCTTTGCAGTGATCTCCATTTTGCCTTTGAGCCGTTCTTTATGCCTTGGAAATATATTATCTTTGCAGACTTGCCTATGCTTCTTATCTCTCTGGGAATCCCTTTAGGTATGATGGAGACTAATTGTAGATGGACACAAGTGTTTGACTCCAGCTGCAGTGGAGCCGTGCAGAGCTGCTGCCCTTAGGAAACAGCATCTTACTGTCTTTGGAGGGGAAAAAAACAACTGTTCTGAGGAGCTGCTGATGCCTTGGTGTCCCTTTCATCAGAGAATAAGCAAAATTTGCTCTGGATTTGTGAAGCCTGCTGCTCTTTTACATTGTTTCTGCGCACCAGGACTTCTTGCCTAAGGTTGAGGAATTAAACAAGTTTCTATTCAGTGGTTAATACTTGATAAAAGCAATTCTGAAAGATTGCTCGAAATTACATAGGCCAAAGGCTGCAGTCCATCCAGAAGTGACTCAGTATGTCACTCAGAAATGACATCGCAGGTGTCAATGTTGCATGGTGGCTGAGGAGCAAATAGCACTGAGTTTGGTACAGTGGGATTGAGCTGTAAAACAAATTAGTCTAAAACACTGTATAGTATTCAATCTTGTTTGTGGAAAAATGCCGTATGAGTAGGGCAAATCCATTTTTATTTACTTTAGGAAAAGATCTTTGTTTTTCTTCCATATGGAGGCCTCTCAGGCACAGTGCTTTTCCCCATGAAGATACGTTTTTTGCCACAGGTTTCACTCTCATCTGTTCCTGTTCACCCTCTGGTTCTTATTTTTTTTGGGTTGCATAGATGGCATAGACAACCTAAAGGAAGGGGGTATGTCATCATAGCCATTGCTGAGTGATGGAATAAGACAGGGTTTACTCTTTCCACTTGGACTGTGATTGTGGCTGTCAAGAAGATAATTAAATTCTAATTGGTTCTCCCTTGAGAGAAGGCAGAGAGAGCAAGAGCTGTAACCCCTTCCCGTAGCCCCAGGATCTGGCTAGGTGTGCAGGAGGTGGAAGGTCTGTTTCAGGATCAGGGAATAATTTCAGTATTAGAAGACTGGATGCATTTGAGGAGTCAGTTTGACAATTCATTCCTTGCTTTTTTTCCTGGGGTGATGTAGAGACGTGTATTCTCCTTAGTCATGGTGGATTTCAGCTCAGTACATCACCAAGTCAAATAATAAAAAAGTGACAGTTTGCAGAACTCTTTAGCATCCAAATCACTTTTTTGAGAGTAAACCCTGTTGATGTCTCCTCAAGAAAAAAGTCATTTGGAGGCAAATAGTTGTGCTGGGAAATTTTTGCAAAATACTGTTTGATCTTCCAACCAATTCTCCGTAGACCTTCCTCTATGATTCTGAGTCAGATTGTGGCTGCTAGAAAATTCTTGTGTTGTGCCAAGGACTGTTTTTTTTTTTTCTTCCTCAGAACTGTTGCTGTCATTTCACAGTGAGTAGGAAACTTTTGAAATATGTATGACTTTGATATCACTGATTATCAGGTGGAAGGATTCTGGTTTGTCTTTTTGGTACTTCCTGGGTTTGTGCTGCTACAGGAGCTCATATATTCTTACCAAAGGTACTGTAGTGATCAGAGATCTGTTTTAACCATGGAATGTAGTAGGAAGATGTTATTCAGGCAATTAAAAGGAAGAAAAAAAAAAAAAAAGCCCCTTTCTAATATTCTAGTTAGCAGACCAATTACTGTCTTTTTAAACTCAAGACTGCAGTCAAGATTTTAGTCAAGGAAAAAAAATAGGTAGCTTGTCTTGTCACACAAAATTAATTGCAAAGTGTATATAGAGAGATATTTATATTATATTATATTAAATTTGTTCTGAACAAAGTACAATGAATTGGTAAAATATTTATTGCCCTGTTCTTCCACTTGGTGTACATAAAATTCCCATTATCATTAAATGATATATGCTTATATTCAATAAAGAGGAGATTCCCGAGGAAAGTAACATAATTTCTTTGTTTTTCATTGAACTTTAAAGTGTTTGGTTTTTTTTTAGTAAGATAGATACATTTGCTTTGCATGTGTCACCAACAAGTCGGAGTAATTGAGTCATTCCTCACCGCTGTACTCTCAGATCACTGTTTCTGAAATTGCTGAAAATGGGACTTTCTGTCTTGAATGACTGAGAAGGAAGAGGCTATGAGAGTACCAAAGTCATTATCAGCTCAGAGGAGGTCCTCAGCTCTGCTCAGAAAAGGGCAGCAGGTATTAAAGGCAACCTTTTCATATTCAGCAAATAGTGAAAGAACACGTTCCAACTTTCTTCACGAGTTCTATTAAGAGGAACTGTTGTTTCTACTATATGCCTTTTCCCCACTGCCTGGGGTACCTGGAAAACCCTATGTACTGACTATACTTACTCCACTTATTTGCCTGAAGCAAAAATGTCATGTAGAGAACTTACTAAAAAAGGTACAAAAGCAATCCTGGCAGCCATACTGGTCCTTTTCAACAACTTTTTTCATATTAACAGTAATATTTTCCATGCTGTGCTAATGAAGATTTGAATGCATAGTTAGTTTATAAAGCAGTACCTAATTCTGACTTGGCTGGCCAAATGTAAGATAGAGAATTTGTGAGAAACTGGATTAACCTTTATCTGCTGCCCTTACATATCCACAGTGCTTACAGCTGGGAAAAATTAATAACGTGATATCAGTGAGCATGCCTTAAATCAATAGATAGGATTTTGGCAAGACTTTTTAGGTCTGAAATATGACTACCCAGTATAATTTAGCCAGTAAGCCGTATCCCTTTTTTGGAAATGTTATTCATAAGAGACACAGACATACTGTATAGGTATTTATATTTTCTATATGTACGTTTTTGGGGGGAAGAACTCATAAAATGAGGCAATCTGTGTTACGCATTTGATAGGTCCTTGGGAATGTGGCTCCTGTTTTGGCCACAGAGCACAGGAAAAACCCTTTCTTCCCATCCTTTCAAAATGTTGAAGACTGTGTTCTTTGTAGTAGAAAAAGACAACAAGCATGGTTTTAGAAAGTGCTCCAGGACAGTTGGTAGGTCTGCCTAAAGTTATCTTCAAGTTGATCTGGAAAAGAGGTGATAATTCCTCCTCTGCCCTTTAGTATTTATCCACATGGGAAGTAAAAAACACAATACTCCAAACCGCCACCAGTTACCTCTGTGTCAAGAGAAGAGAGTTAGGAAAATCTCTTCTCCTCCTCTCTACTGCAGCTGGTATTACTGCAGCTTATTTATTTGCCCTGGCACTGCTTCCCTCTTGTTTAGGGCAAATATAGGGAGGCAGTGTACCATGGCTCTCAGCATCCCTGTTCAACTCCTGCCTTGCTCAAGAGTGGAAGCAGCCCTCCTGCCGGTTGAAAGTGGTCAGAAGGTGATGAGCAGTAGCCAACACCACTGGATACTTCCTACCTCCCCTGGAAATACCTGTGTCCGGCTTTGCTCAGAAAATTATGTGTTAGTGATTCTCTCTTTACTCGAATACCTGGTTCCTGTTCAAGTTGCTTCTAATTATTTTTTTTTTCCATGGTCTCGTCTTTTGGGATGAAAAATCTTCAGGTTAGTTTACAAGCTTAGCAAAAACCAGTTTATCACTTAATACAAAAGAAGGCAATTGTGTGAAAATGTTGCTTCCAAGATATTAGTCTCTGCCTCCACCCAGGATGTTGCTTGTAAAACTAAAATCCTATTACAGATTTGCTTCTGGCTGCTCAGGTGAGGTAAAGTTTTGATATGTCCTTCAGTCCTTGCTTCCCTACTCTGCCATTCAAAACAACTTCAGCACGTTGGGAAGATGTATTATCCATTGGCAGTCCAGTGTCTCTGCCTCGGAGAGCAAGAGAGCTGCCAAACATCATATTCAAATGATACGGGACTTTGCTGTCTTGCTTTTTCCTCTACATCTCCAGCAAATCCTTGCTGGGTAAAAGGAGAGCTGCATACATTACCTCTCTCTAGCAGTGTTGTAGATGTTCCCTCCCAGTTCCAAATCTATCAAAACTACAAGCAATACTGTTTATACAGACACATTCCCCTGCCCCTCCTCCCATCCTTTTGAAATATTCTTGCATGCCACTTTCCCCTTCTCGAAGGTAATTTGCAAGTGCCTGCAGGCACAGGCGCACAGCGAGAGGGTTTGTGAAAGCCCATTCTCCTGGAGTGGCTGTTGGGTCGCACCTCTGTCTTTCTCTGCTGTCGCCCTCATTTGGCCGCGAATCTCTCTATGCAGAAAGACAGCTATGGCCTCTCTTACAAAAATGAGAGTTTTCTAAAGGCATTTTTTCCAGTTTTTTTTTCTTTCTTTCTGAGCTCAACGGGGAAAAATAGGCAGAAAAAGACTGGGCATTTGAAAAATAAATGTAAGTTGGTGAGCTGTCAGCGGCAGGTGTGCTACGTACACATGTATAAGCCAGGGGTCATTCTCATAAATGCTGTTCCTCTCCCTTAAGTCCTGCATTCATATTCAATTTCCGTTGTTAACTTTCAAACCTTTTTGGCTGCAAAAAGAGAGAACATTTTCCTGCTGATTTAATGGCAGTAGAGTAGAGACTGCCCTGCGTAGCCCCGCAAGCCGCCGCGCTGCGCCCCAGCCAGCCTGGCTCTCTTGGCACCTTTGGGGTACTTACCTATTTCTCCAGTTTTAACTGAGAATGGTTTTTTTTATCTGCATGTATTTAAACACATAAATTTTGTGGAAGATTGGGTTGCAAATGTACCCCTTTTTGTTTAGCGTTTGTTTTGAAAAGGAAAAGGTAAATTTCTCCATCCCGGAATAGCTGCTGCCATCTTGCAACAGGACAAGCCTGCAGGATCCTGACTGCTACCTTCTCCAAGTGCAAACCGGGAAGAAACGATCTCTTTTACGAGAGATAAAACAGCTTCACTGTTAAAAAGAGAGAAGTGGGATGCTAATCTTATCCTGCATAAAATGAAAATTCAACAGAAATGAGAATTAAAAAGCAAGGACTTTTCCTGTGTTTTGCTCATAGATTTTCTGGGTTTTGCTTGGTTTTTTTTTGTTTTTTTTTTTTTTTTTTAAATGCTGGAAATAATCTTTAGCATTTCCCCATGAAATGTTGTTTATGCAGGTGTGTGAGATCAAAGCAAAAGGGACACATATTTTTTGAGAGTTTTCATAGCCTCTTTTTTCGCCTCCTCTGAGGTTGAGGTGGTTGCTGAAAACAACCACCAGAAACATGAAAGCCAGATGTGAATGGATCCCTTTTTGCCAAAAATGAAATTTCAAGAACATGCTGCTTGAGTGACTCTTGGAACCCTGTGGGTGTCAGTTCATGATTTTGAGGCAGATTTTTGTCAATGAAATTTGAGAAGCCGCGGGCTTGGTGCTCACTTCTGCCTATTGACAGATTTTCCAATTGCAGATTTTTTTTGTACTTTTTAGCAAGAAAACAGGTGGTTTGGAATAATTTCCTCTCATGGAAACATTTGAATAAAAGTTTGAAATACAACTTGTTCCACTGTGGGGCAAGAGCAAACTGACCTCTCTAAACTGTCATAATTTGGGCTACCTGAAGCTTTTCATGAACTTCTAAACATCCTGGCTTTCCTCATTATTATTTTTTCAGAATTCTCTTTGTACTATTTTGCACAGACCTACTCTTGGTAAGGTGGTGAAGTCTCAGTGCAGTAAATGAAAGAAGATAAGGCTGAGTGATAAACAGACTGTCTTAAATGCAGTAGATTTTGTTTATTAATTAATGAGCACCACAATAAGAACTACAAAACAGCCTGTGAAAGGTAAATGGATTTATGCTTGAGTCAGAAATATTAGAAAGACAGTTTACTCCAGTAGAGAAAGTCTCTCTTTTAATATATAACTAATCCTTCGAAAAGTGCTGGAAGGACTTTTCATAAGAAGTGAAGAAAATTGCTGAAATTTGAATTGCAAATATTTGCCGCAACCATTGTTTTCCCAAAATATATGTTAAGGTGGTTTCTGATTTTGACTGTTCCTATTTATTTCCAGGTATGACACATCAGCCTCCCCCTACCAAGTCTAAACAGTGCAAAATGTGTTTTGTCACAAAACCTGTATGTTTATGTGTCCAAAGCTATTGAGATTAGAAAACCTGAGGGGTGTGGCTGCCGAAACGCAAACAATTATAAATTAGCTCACAGTAGCCAGCAAGAAAAGACAACTGTAAAATATTTTTCAGAACTAATGATACTTTATTTGTTCTCACATAATCCCTTTTTGTCACAACTCACATTTATTACACCTGTTCCATTTAACTACAAATAAAACCTGACAAGCTGCTGTTCTGCTGCTGGATTATTATTTTTTTTGCCAGTGGGCTAGGTATGGCTGACGTTTACTTCTATTTGGACCCAGCAATTTCAGTCATGTTTTATTTAAGGGATCTCATCTTTATTTTCATGATAAATGAATAAGATAGCTAATTTAATCAAGGCAACCAGACTATGTGACATGGGAGCTGAAGTGAGCCTGCTACAACCAGTTTTATTTTGTCAAAGTCAATGGGCAGTCATGAAACAAGTGGGAGATATTAATTTAATTAATTCCTTACTGGGGAAAAGGTGATTGATTATATGTGTTATTTTAGCTACTACTGTTCACAGCCCAGTGGTATTCACTTAAATAACCCGCAATAGAGGTTTAATGGGCTGTTACCCTGGAGAACAAGGCTCACTGGTGTAGGAACTGGTATTCCAAGGCAGGAACAGGGAAGTGGATGTTCACCCCAGTGACCTTCAGGCTGTGTCTGCATGAGCATTTTGCGTTGGAGCAGGCAGGTGTTTTGGGGAAGTGGCTGCTCCACCTTGGAGACAATATTGAACCACGATGTCGGCAGGGACCAACAGCAATTTCTAGTCAACCTAGAGTCCAGTAGCCACCAAATCTTGCCAGATTTAAATCAGTAGGAGAGAAGGAGAGCTAACCAAGGAAACATGGGTTTTGTGAAGAAAAAAGGTGTGAACAGTGATCCGCAAGGTGGACAGCAGGTATGGTATCAATGCAGGCTGGGTTTACTTCACAGGCTGGATTTATGTGATGATCCTGGTGCTAATGCCTTCCCGCTTCCTGGCCATTTACAACTTTTGTGGAGTGAAATCTTCATTTTCCATACTGAAGACAAAGTCCACAAACCATTCAGGTGATGACCAAAGGCACAAGTGAAAATTTGTCAGCAATTTAAGTGTTTGCTCAGTGTTAATACCAGGACTGGTAAAGGCTCTTTCATTTACATTACTATGTTAATCCATCTTCCCAGCCCATGCAATAATTGTGTTTCTTATAACTGAGTTTATTACATAATTGCATTTAAATCATAAAGTTAAATCCAAAGCAACTGTGTATTTAATCTATAACGAGATGCAACTTACAAATAGTCCTGCAATTAAACAGGCAACAGTTACTCTCTGTATAAACAGACCTTTTTGGATACTGAGAAAATGTAATTTTAATACATTATCATTTTATTGTTATGCCCTTCAATTTTAGGGGTTTTGAAAAGTCTGTTAGCCAGGTCTGGCAGAAATGGCGGTGAATGTTAAATAAAGTCCTGTTCTCAGTGGCAGTGCAGCAGCTTTTGCACTCCTGCTCCAGATTTTCTCAGCTCCTTTCAACATACCTGTACTATGCTTGAAGCAGCTGCACCCTAATCCAGTGAAAACAGAGAATGTCCTCAGCTGCCTCACTTTTAGCCCACTGCTAATTTTCCATTTAAGGTATCAGTGCAACCGCTTCTCAGCATGCAGTGATTTTCAGACCTATCTGACTTAAATTGGTATTTATTTAGGGAAGACGAAATCTATTGGTAATTTGTCTTCTGAGTGTAATTGGTAATCTGCTGCTGTATCCCAGCTATGGAGTAGAAATAGCTTTAGTTGTTATTTTTTATCTATTACCCTCAGGATCCAAATTAGATGGCTAATAGACTGGTCAAAATAACAGAAAATTCTTCATAGTTGCTTAATCAGGTTAAAAATCGGGATGTTTAAAGCCAAATAAGCAATTGGGAAGTTATTTAAATATTATCTAATTATATCTAAAAGCACAACCTCCTCATTTTTAGAGAGGATGTATATAATAGATTCATTGTACAAATATTATTGTATGAAACTATCTGAATGCACAACTGTAATTTCTCACGTACAAGACCACTGATATTTAGAGACACATTTACTGTCATTAGCAACATATTAGAGGAATTAAAGGCTGGTGTTAAAGTCCCCCTTTTTGTATTTTTTTTTGCGAATGCAAGCATGTTGTTAATGTCTGAAGTAGTATAGACTTAATTGTGTTAGACTTGAGTTCTAAAAATTTTAGTTTGTCTTACCTTATTTTCAACTGAATCTTTGCCAGGATTAACATTTTCCTTTGTCTGTTAAAGTCAGCCACCGAGAATATTTTCTCCTTAAACTCTTAAAATCCTTTAGTACTTCAAATACACATGCAGTCACTGATAATGGGAAATGTAGATTTCCACCATGCATAATAGCCAGAATGAAGCTGTTTGCTTGGCAAAGGGACATTGAGTTAAGGGAATTGGTGTTAACAGTCAAATCCCAACCATGAAAAGCATTCTCATTAGGAGCTAAAAATGATTGACTGAGAGATGGCGCTACCAAGTGTTTACTGGAATGTGTGAAGGTTTATTAACATTGGCACGGGGATGGTCCTATTTGTCTAGACACTTACAAAATCTAGTGTGTCTGGACTGTGATTTGTGGGAACCTTTCCCCTTTGTAAACAGTATTTTGTTCTAAGTGATAGACACGGTCCCAAGTACTCTGCAATATTGGCCTGGAGCATCAATTGGCTTTGACAGAAACCTGCTAGTCACAAATAACAGGGTAAAACTATTGCCTTTTTTTTAATTCCCTTTGAGATAGTGTTCTGGAATGGGGTTTCAGAAATCTGCTGCCTCCTTTATTTCTTATAAAACATTGCTTTTCTGATAGTATCATTTCAGAGCTTTTTAATTTTTTTATTTTTTTTTTTTTAGAAAGGAAGTCTGGGATTGCAATGTCTGGAAGAAAGGCATGTGTATAACTGAGGGAAAAGCATTTCCTAAATTATTGCAGAAAACTGTGTGTCCTGGGCACAGATGTTTCTAAACCTATCTTTTTTCACAAGGTCACACAACGGTTAATAAATACCTGCAGAAAAAGTCCAGAACCCCCTGTCCTTTGCCATTCATCTTCTTCCTTGCTTTAAATTCCACATGCATCCTCTCACTAGTCTTTACCAGAAAATGACTGCTTTCAAAAGTTCTGTACAACGAAAGACTACAAACATATACTCTCACTTGCTATGTAGGTATTTAATGCTGTTACTCTGTTCTAAGCCAGGCAGTAGGACAAGTGCTTTCCAGCTTAAATATAGTATCCGTGATTGATGAATGTATTGCCAGTGCCTATTAAAGTAAAGTCATAATGTCACAGTAATTTTGTCGCAAACCAGTACGGCTCATTTGACAGCAAAGCTTTGACTGTGGAAAGCTGTAGCGCAGGTTGAAGCCTGGCTTGCACACAGTTTAAGGGGGATAGTCCAGTAATAAAGCAATGCAGCCATCATTCTCGGATGTGGGCATCAAAACAAGATACGATCTCAAATAACGGGGTGCACCTGTTGCGTGCTTTCCCCTTTGGAATCAGCGTGGAGATATATAGCAATACCAGTATAACTGTATTTAAATATACATGGGCCAGAAAAACAAGAAGCAATTTTCCTGTGATAAATGGAGCACTTTCAGAGCTGTGGAATACCCATCGCTCACCTCACCTTTTGCTGTACTCAGGTGGGACAAACAAGAAGGAGATTTTACTGGGTGCCCTATTGCATCGATTTGAAAAACAAAAAACCAGACCTCAACCTGTCTGTGATTTAACAGATAAATCTCTTTAAATGATGAAAATAGGTCATCTTAAGATTTTTTTTTTGTAAGCTCCCAAAACCAGATGGGAAAACTGATGATGATTTGTGTTGGCTTCGTTTGTTTGGTTTTGTTTCTGGCATTTTTTTTTAATGCAAATGAATAGAATTTTCTCTCAAACATAAAAGCAGGTTACAGGAAATTGGGTATTTTCTGGCAGGTTCTCCCTCCCCACAGAATCGGACCCCTCCATTCAATGGAAATGTTTTCAGTTGCCATATTTCAGCCAGCTCTGCACACCAGTTTTTCCATCATGCATAGACGGGAGGGTGCTCCTGTGGCAGTGAGAGGCTTCAGCAAGCTTTGGAGAGGCCTTCCGCCGCCATGAGTCTCTTTTGCTGTAACAAGAGCTGCAAGTGTTAAGGAAAGATCATCAGAGAGATCTTTAAAATGGCCACTTCATTACAGCCTCCATTCTTTGAATGACACCTGGTAACACATTGTGCTTTTGCAATTTTGCTGTCAAAATGGATGGTGGTTTGCGGGTAGTATATCTCATGGAAATAGATTGCATAGCTCGCTGTAGAAGCAGTTAGTCAACAAAATGCACTCTGGCACTTGGTGTAGAGACTGTAATTGTTTGACTGGTGGCCAGCCTAGGTAGCACTCGGGAGCCATAAATAGTATTTAGAGGTTGCTGTAAAAGCTTTTTAATTTGTTACACCAGAGTTCATTTACATTGTACACCATATGTCATGGCAAAAGCACCCTCTCTTTGTAGAACATTATGCGCAACACAATATGTTATAAACACTACTTTTTAATGGCCTCCAGAGTAGCTGTAGATAGCTCATCCAGGAGGCTGTTTAAAGATGAATCTGTTACATGGCTGGAAATCCGAGGTCACTTCGTTTTAGCTAATGAAATGAGTCAAGATTCCCTCTGCATTTCAGATGAGAACATGGCCCACCAGCACTTTAATCTCAATAATGTGAAGCCATTCATTACAGACTAATGCAGGAGTTGTTACGGCGCTCGGAGAACACATCCTCTGGAAGCAGAGGAGAAAGATCTCGGTTTGGAAGGGAGGGAGTCTCTGGATGAACCTGAACCCGCTGCTGTGCAGCTGACGTGAAACAAGACAAATGCAACTCCAGAGGTGTATTGAGGAGAGGGTACCAGCACGTAGAAGGTAATTAGCTGTTGTTCAGGGCTACGTTAATGTACTTTGTAATTCTGCCACTTACGTTCAAGAAGCTGAAATGGGGAGAAGGGCAAAGAGAGACTACCAAAGAACGGAGTGCGTGTTTTCAGGAGAAGATGAAAAGAGCTTAGCTGGCTTAGCCTGCAAATTGAAGCCTGAGAGGAGATAGGATTATTCTAAATAAATGCATCAGAGAGGATTAAGCATGAGGGAGGAAGAAGAACTATATAAACTGAAGGACAATGATGGTAGGGGAAAAAAAAAAGGTTAGGCACTGTGCATTAGCAAACAGTCTGGCAATTGAATGATTACTAACCATTAGTGGAATAATTTCCACCCACCCTCAGCCCCAAGATGCTGATCATGTGAACAAGATGACAAATATAGAGTATGCGCTAACCTGATAAAATACAGGTGGCTCAGTGCCGGTCAACACCTAAAATGACAGAGAATCTGAAATAGCCCTTTCTTTTATAGTCCAAACACAGATTATTTTTTTTGCTTCTCTTGGAAAGGAAATTCCAGTTCACCAAGAAACTCTGGACTACTTAGAGTCTATTTCACCCATCTGCATCATCTCAAGCCAACTGAGGAATGAAAGAGTTAGAGACTTCACTCTGGAAATCTGATCTCAATTGGTTTTCTTTTTTAGGATCTCACATTGGTTTTGTGCCTTTTTTTTTTTCCTTTCCCTTTCTTTCCAGTTATTTCTAAGCTTTTACTGGCAGAAACAATCTTTTTTTTACCCCCTTTTATGTTAACCTCCCTTGATTGGGGGTTAACATAATGCTAACAAGCATCCTTCTTTGCTGTCAATATGTTTCTATGTACTTGTATTTGTCTCCATCTTTGTTAAATGACTCTTATTCTCCAGCCAACTTGATTTTCAAAAGACTGGTAACTTTCTCAAGCACTGAGGGTAGAAAGAAACATTATTCTTTTAAAGTCAATATTTCTTTCTTAGTGTAATTCTGCTGTGGCCTTTGTTACAGATAGAGTTATCCTGTTTGGCCCTGCCAAATAAGACATCAGAGGGCTAAAAAAAGAAAATTACATCCGTTTTACATGGAATCACATCCCTCCATGAGCTTTAGTGGTTTTGAGGTTGTTGCAAATGAATTGCAGTCAGACTCATGAAGCTTGTAAACATACTATATGTCTCAGACAAACCTAAAATCTATTCCAGAAGTCAACCTGCTATGTCAGGATGGATATTCTGGTCTCAATGCCTTTTACTTTGCAGTTTAGCCTTCCTGTCACTACTCAGCTTCAGGTTTGAGAGTTAGCTGCATTATTCTAAGAAATCTTGAGAATATCATTCTCACTTGCCATCTGTGGCACTGGGCAGTATCTTCATGTGAATGGAACTGGGTATCGTCACTGGAGAAGCTGTCTCCCAGCCACCAGTCTTACACGACTTCATGCTCGTATGTCTTGCCACCAAAACTCTTGCTAGCTCCTTTGGTGAGGTGATAGCCTGAGGACTTGTTCCTACCAGGGCAGTGCAGCGGGGGCCACAGAAGTGTGATGTCTACAGCTGCAGAGGCACTGCTGCCTGTGGTGCCACAGAATGAGGCACTGCTCCAGAAAAGAGAGGGGGAGTGTGGAGACCTGAGACAGTGACAGTGAACACCCTAAAGGACCCATGTTTGCTACTCTATAGTCTCCTACAGTCCCTAAATCTTCCCCTTAGAGGGACAGCCTGTCTGCCCTTCCAGAGCAGCAAAGCGAAGGCTGTTTCTATCAACTGCCTTAATGTCTTCCTCTGGCTAGAGGTGATCCTCCATATGACCCATCCTCTATCGAAGAGTGCATGTTACAGCCATTATAGCTTTGGGTTTGGATATTTCTAAAAAAAAAAAAATCTGCTGGGTGGAAGAATGAGGACGTGTACCATAATGCCTTGCAAGGGCTGACTCTTCCTTCAAAGGTGGAAGTGGCTCTGATCATCCCGGCACGTTAACCAGCTTCTGCTTGTAAAACTTCCCTCCCTGTAGAAAAGGCTTTTGTTGAAATGCAAGGACTCCCTCCAGGGACATGTGGCTCTCTTCTTCCAAGGCAGGGAAGTAATTAACTGCCACGATCTCTCACCCGTGCTGTGCTTATCACAACACTTGTTAGATGTGGAGCTTGTTAGATGCACATAACTTACTGTGCTTGTCCCATCTTAAACCCACCAATTGCTAAATCCACCTTTTCAAGCTGGAGCCAGAGGAGTGAGTCAGTCATGTGGAGCAGGTGTGGCTTCCTGATTTCATTAATTTAGATAATTGCAGCCCTTCTTCAACAGCATCAATCTCTTCTGTGTCTTATGCAGTAAGTCCCTCATTTATAAATCCGATTGCTGGGGCTGCTTGATGATCAGTTTTAAAAATTCTTCGCTTTCCCTCATGCGTGTTGACTCTGTGTGACTGCCCACTCAACCAATCAAGTCCAATTTCTGTTATAATGAGCTTTTGGAGATGTGATGAAGTTTGAAGGCCAAGGGCTGGTAAGGAATTACGGTAGTTCCCAACTTTACTCTGTGATTCTTTCCTTCTCCGAAGCCCTCGTTGCCGCAGCACCGCAAGTGGGCTCAGATCTAAAGAGATTTTGATTGTGTAAGGAGGGAATGTGCAATTTGTGAAAGTAAATAAACAGTTACTGGGAGAACATGAGTGTTAGGCTGATTAGCAGTGGTGAAAAGAGATTTTTGTGGTCCTGGTTAGGAAAAAGGTGAATGGTATATTTGTGGGTTTAGCGCGTTTAGATCAGGTTTGCAGATTATCAAATAACTACCTCTGTTTTCATACAGGGCACAGGAACACCTTTGTACCTTGGTTTCTCGAACAACTTCAGCAGTCCCCAAAATTCACAGGCATGCAGATGGACTTTGTTTCTTTTTTCCCAAATACTGATGAATTCCTGAAATACTACGCTTAACCAAAGTTTTCACATCTGTAAATTAGAACTCTAAGCTGGAAATCCTGTAGAGTCAACAGCTGAAATTTGGCTGTTGAAGTCAAGAGATTTGTGTATGCATAACCCAAATGTGTGTTTGTGTATGTAACATCAAACAATTTAAAAGGAAAGTATGACTTTGTTTGAAACTTTTTGAAGTTTTTTGTGCCTTAGAACTCCAGATTGCTATACGAACATGTTCATTCTAACAAGTTTATCATTTTTCACTGCCAGTGTTTAATTTGGGACCTTTTTCTTAGTTTTTTTGTATGGTTTGCAAATCCATGAAAATCCATACTCCTTTGTGGTTTTTAGAGCGTTTTCAGAGATATGCCTACGTTATCTGTGTGTTTGGAATCAGGCAAATCTGTTACATAAATATATCTCCTGAGTTTATTTGGAGAAATTTAAAAATAATATTAATAAAAAAGTCAATAGACATATGGAACATTGTTTGTAGCTTAGTGAACTATCTCTTTCAGTCACATTATTATTTTACCTTTTTTAGGGTTCCTGTGTCATGCTATAGCAGTGACACAGCCATTCCAGAATTCAGCCTTTATCTTTGTTCTGTTTAAAGATGAATCTCACAGCCTCTCTGAAAACACACACAGATGTAATCAGAGAAGCTTTAATCTGGTAAACCAAGTAACAGAACAAGGAATATTTTGATCAATATGATTAAATATTCCCAGAATAAATAAATGACAAGGATTTAACTGTCAGCTGTCTTTGCTTAGTGCCTAATTTCCAAGCTGGTGATTTTAGAGGTAAGCACAACGTTCAGAAGTCTGCAGGCCTGCTTACTGCAAGAAGCATTCCTCCTCCACTTCCACGGATCAAATCCTCTATGCATTGGAACCTGCTGGAGTGGTCCCATCGCAGCAGAGTGGCTCGTCCCTTACGAGGCCATAGGAAAACTTCCACTGACTTCAGCAGCTTTGTTCACCACTGGGGTTTGAGCCAGGCGATGGTGAGTAGCGCGGCTCCATGAACTGCACCGTTACAGTGAGAAATAACGAACCCTCTCAGATGCTTGATCAGCTAATGCTCAACGCAGGGGTGATTTCACAAATGGAGGCCAAGGCCTTTTGCAGGCGATATGACAGGAAGCGAGATAATGTAATGTGGCAGACTCTGCATGGCAGAGAATTGGGGTCATTCGGTATGCCCATGTATAATGCAACCTTATGCCATAATTAAGACTCTGGATAGAAGCTGTTGAGAAGGATTAGCTACTGATCCATACATTTTATGTTTCTGTTTATTTAAGATAAAGCCTCATGCTTGAGGGCTTTTTTTATATATATATTAAGCCCCTTCAAAGCTTTAATTTCCTTTATTTTCTTTGTAGAAGTCCATTTTTTTTTAAATATCTTTATCTCTGTTTAGGTGAAAAGAAGGATTTTTGGGAGGTGGTCTGGCTTTAGAAGCTGGCCTATAAAGCAGGACAGAGATCTATAGAATTGAACTATAATTCCCATGATTCCTCACAGCACCATACCCAAGGGGAAGTATGTTGCTCATTTTCAGGGAAAAGGGGGGAAATCTCATTTTTCAAGTATATGGAGGTGATTGTGTGTGCTTCCTTTTTAAATAGTGAAATTCCCCATAAAAACTGGGCACTCCTGCTGAAATATTCTTTCCTCAAAAAACCCCAATATTCTGTCAGTTGACGGCTATGACTGAAAAATGTCAGAGATGTGAAATAATTCTGTAGGAGGAAGTTGTGGACTGAAGGCCAGAGCGGACATGAGTTTTCGGACCCCTGTTAGAAGTCAGCTTTGATAGAGAAGAGAGGGGACGGGCAGAACCAGGCTACATTCAGTTATTCAATTCATTTCTATCACTTGTTATTTCATATCTTCAAGCTCGTGCTTAGGAACAAAAGGTTGGGGAACCATCTGTTTTGAAAGTGTGCCAGTGAAAAAAAAAAAGATCAATTAGTATCAAAGGTAGTCTTCTCATCTGACACGGAAAGTGGAAAAAATGCAAAGGTATGACAGCCTGTGAGCAGATCCCTTAAAGTTTAAGGTGTGTTTGAAACTGATCTGGGTTTTTCTAGCTAAAGAAAAATCATCCTACTTCTATCTTTTCTTTTCTGTGCTGTTTTCTTGCTCTTAGCAAATCTCCCAGTTGATTTCCAAGTTAGATTGGTCAGCTTTATCAATTCTGTACTTGCCTAGCCCTTTGCAGTTCCCATGGTACTTCAGTGGAGCTGAAGATTTTTGAAGACCATCTCTGCAAAGTTCAGAAGACAGTTATTTCAGGATATTTAGCCTGGAGAGGATCTTTCTTCCATTTTGGACAAAAATGGAAGAAGAAAAAAAACCCCAGAAAATATGTGGAACAACTCTTGAGGACTACATCAGATCACTGCCAAGCTCACAGCAGATCAGAAAATTTCTACTTTCGCATGGTCGATAGGACATGAGGCCCATCTGCTCCATGGATGAAAACAAGACATAGTACCCCCTTGTTTGTGGATGATTTGCCTGTAAGGGAATTAAAGGTTTGGCTGTATTGTGGTATATGTTTCCTTTCAGAGGTTGCATAGGTGTGGTTGGGAAAATTCACCATCCAGGGGATAGTCCTTCTTGTAACTCAGCTGAAGCAAGACTGAGGAATACAAACACACCACAAGGCTCTTCCACTGGGAAAACCACTCTCAGAATGAAAGCTGTGACATAATTTCACGTGCCATACAGATTTCACGAAGAACAAGCGATAGGCACAAAATGCAAGATTTGGGAATGAAAAAAGAAAAAAAAATTGTGTCTATTGAATGTGTTTGTATCTCTCAGTGTCTCCAGTTCAGAAAACAGAACATCATTTATATTTATGAGGAGTAATTTGTATCAATTCATAATTATCTTGTGTAAAATTAATTCTCTCAATGCATAAGTAAAGTAAAACACTCAAAGGCAAAATGAAATGGCCATAATAAAAACATCTGCAATAGACACATGCATACTGCACTCAGTAAACAATTTTTGGGTCCTCTTGCAGGATGGTGGCACCCATCCTGAGCACCCTGGCGCTGTTCAGAGAATGGAGCCTGGTCTTGTCTCCTGTTTGCCTCTCATCCCACTCTGCAGGGGCTCATCTAATCTGAACTCTTGACCTATAAAACCAGTAAGTGTTTTCCTGTGGATAAAAGTTAAAGGTTCAGGTGTTTCCAGTGCAAGCCTTTTCCCTTTCCTGGACCCTTCTTAAATTCATTTGGTATACAAATTTCTCTGTGTGCTCTTGGGTCTGCTTTTTCTAGGATACACAGGCTGAGACCTTCTGGGATCTGAGGAAAGGCCAATTTTAAGAATAAGCAAACAGGTACACTTCAGGTTTTGCATCTACTCTTCCCTCCGCCTCTAGTGTAATACCTATGTCCTGCCATGATCACTGTTTCCAAACACTACTGCCATTCATAGTGCTTTCCAAGACACTAACTCATTTTCCCACCCTGGTCATTATGGGCAGTCAGAGACCTTCAACAGCCAAAAACCTGAGGCAGTGCTGAATGAACTTGCTTCCTGCAATCAAAGCAAATTCAGAGGAATAATTGTTGCATTAAGCCTTAACCAATGTTTCTAATGACAAATTTACCCTTTTTTTTTTTTTGGTTATTACACCACCAGTGAGAGAGATGTGCCATTTTGAGCTATTAACAGTTCATATTTTTTTAACTCCTCACCTGGATCCCAGAGGATGCAGGAGAAGGTCTACTAAATTTATTGGGTTTTTTAACATTAATTTTGTCTCACCTCTATCCAAGTCATGGAGTTGGACCTGAAGAGAGAGGTAATTATATCGGACTCTGTATGAGCTTAGCAATTTGGGGATATTCAATGTATGTTGTGCATTCTATAAAAACGAGTGCCTCCAGGTGTGGGTTGCTGTAAAATAAGATGTGCAAGGAGGTGAATTTATGTGTCCGATCCAGCTGGGACAAATGGCCATCAACAGGCAGAGCATGCCAGAACATCCTTCTCCAGAGACTTTCTCCGGAGATGCTGTGAATTCACAGCATTCTTTTGAGGTAGGAAAAAATCTGTACTCCTACTATTCTTGGCAAAAGCAAAAACTAGGGGGGTGGGGAGCAGCAGTGGAGAGAATGCTTCAGCAATGACTTTGAATGTCTAAGTACCCCCATTTTTAGATAATCTTTTATGTACACCATAAAACATCTCAGCACATGAAAGCACACGTTCAGACAACTGAAGGTAGATGGCTCCAGAAGGCAGATCCTTAAAAATCAATGCAGACCATTGGAAAGCTCGGGCCACTTGATTGCTTTTAGTTGAGTCAGTGGCTAAGTGGGAATGGAAATGGAGATTCCCAATTTTCAGTGACAGTAAAATGACACTAAGTGGCAGTTTATCTGGCAAGATGGTTTTACAGCCAGAACAGAGGAAATGTTTGCAGAAGACTCTGTCTTCTTGAGAATCAGTGTGAGGCACTGAGGTCGCTATTGTCTGAGCTCTTCAAGTTTGTTCCTAACATTTAAAACTACTTCATTTTTGAATTGTGTTACAACTATGAGGTTAAGCCTGTGGTTCAGGCACTCCCCTCCTAGCCTGCAGCCTGACAAGCTAATCTGCCTAACGTTTTTCTTCTGGGACATGCCCTTCCCCTCAGCTGGCCAAACAAGGTGCCTGTCCCCAGCCAGGACAGTGAGCGTCCTGAGACTCTGTCTACTGCTGGGTGTATTTGATCTTAGTTTAGGGATTTTCATGCTTTCTGATTTCTCCTTTGATAGCAATAAGGTGCATGCAATTTGCCATCTCCAAATCATTTTTAGTACCAGGCAATTTAAGGTAATAATAAAGGAGGTATTCATTTCATCTTAATGCAATGACTATTTAAACAGTTACTATATTTGGTAGTACAAAATAAGAGAAGAATGTTTTATAAGTACCTAAACAGTAGCTTAGCTCCAAGAGGTTCACTGTCTGGTTCATCCATTTATAAAGTTAACAGGGTATCTATATCACTGTCGATTTTCCTCTATGTGGTCTCCAAAGAACAGGCTCTTGATATGGGGACAAACCTATTTTTCATATGTATCTGTTTTTCTCTGGGATTCCATTCAAATCAAATTTCTCCTTCTCTGCTTAGGGAGACACATAACAGAGTTTATGAATTACTGGAATCAAAATATCAACTGTCATATTTCCCTAACAGATTAATGGTTACCAGTTTGTAAATGCTACTGATGTCCCTTGTGTGTTGACAGATAGTAAACAAAAACCTTTACTGAATGCAAATGCGGAGCCTAAGGACTGATTTTGTAGTTAAATGGACTATAAATTGGTAACTGATCCACAGCAAATGCAGCGCTGTGTCCTGCGTTAGTGGGGCTTAGGGCTCCTGTAGCTGGGCAGGACGTTTGCAGGAGAAAATACAGTAAGAAAATGTTGATTGATTAAACCTATCAATGAATCTCGATATGTTTTAAGAACTTTTGTCAGGAAAGGTTTCTTCAGCTCCAGGAGATGAAGAGTATTTTGAAAAGGAATACAGCTCAGTAGAAATACACTAGTGCTTTTTCTCACCAGTTTTGTAGCAGCATCAGGTTTTACTTCCCACTATGCCACTGTGCCACATATCTTACGTTTTGCGTTATTCCAGACCAATTCTACAACAAATGTGCTCACTCTCTGAATAAATAGATATTCAGTGGAGGACAGAAAAAAAAATGCAGGATTCCTGCAACTTTTTGGCAGTGACTGGACATGCCCTCTATGTCTTCACATGAAAGACAACAACAACAACGAAAAATCTCTTTGAAGGAGGAGGAATTCAGACACCCCAGCTTTAGTTATCTATTTGGTGAGAATGCATTTTTCCTCTGCAGATTGAGAGGCACCCCCAGAAACCTGTTCAGAGTAGGAGCCTGAGTTTTTTGCTGAACTTTCTGGCTGCTGGAGGTGCCTCTATCCCCAGGGACTAAAGGCAGCTTTCATTAACCTGCTCAGTTAAGTCCCTCAAGTCAGATGGATTCAATCTTCTTTTTACACAGCACCTACTGCGGGAGAGCGCAAGGCTCAGATCTACAGAGAGAATTCAATATCTAACTTGCTTGTTTAAAGAGACAAGCCCATTGATATCAGTAGGAGCGGGGCACCTAGGTATCTCTGGATCTTCAAATTTGCTGGGTAGTGCTAACATCAGAGCAAACGACAACCTTCTGTCTCAGATTTTTGTTAATCTATGAACTGTCTTTATCATGCGAATGTAAATTCATTGTGGAAATACATGTTCCTCATTATTTCTTTTTCGCATTGAAATGCTAAAACATTAGGCTGCCTATTTTGTCTGACTTCCACAGATAGCTCTCAGGTGCTGCTGTAGCTTGCTGACTCTCTTCTTTATTAGCATTGTGTTTGTCTGGACCTCCTCGTGGCTCTCCTCCTTGCCTAATAACAGGTTGGGAATGCACAAGCCACCAGGACTCTTCCTGCCTCGCGGAGCCGTGTGCCCGGCTGTCCCCTGCCAATGCACCTGCAATTACCCGTTGCTGATGCTCTAACAGGGAAAAGCTGTCTGGGATTATTAGCTCAGGCATTGCTTCCCCTGCTGTATTAATTTAAATGTGGGTGTTGCACGGAAGGCCCTGAAGCTGTGCTGGCAATCCTTGTTTTGTGAAATAATGCATTCGAATGTTTGTTGTTGCTGTCTTTTTTCCAGGAACGGTGGTGATGTCAGTTATCAGGTTAGGTAATTAAGTTGCTGCCACACCTCCAGAAATACTGGATTCTTAGGAAATGAGTTGGGTTACTCTTATTATTTACAACAAGAAAGAAAAGTGCAGAGACTCCGACTCTGTTACCCTTGTCGGCAATGAGCACCTCGGTGAGGCAGGAGAAGGTCCTGTTTCCAAGATAATGGGTTTCCCTACCAAATACAGCTGTGGCTCGTGGAAAGTAAGGAGTGGATTTTCTAACACAAGGGAAGACTTGTGCTTTTAAAATATTGTTTTGATCTAGAGTGAATAGAGATTTTAAGAGAAAGTGTCCTGTGAAATCAAACTTTCACCCATAAAATCTTGGAAAGCTTTTATTTAGATAAAATGGATATTCTGGATTTTTGTGTCAACTTTATGTGCACATACTCAAAAATATAAATGTGTATAATCATCTAAGCATTTTACACAGAGAGGTTGTTTTATACAACATGAAAAAACATTTTGGAAATTGTAAAAATAAGGCGTTATAACAATTTTAAATGATGCTTTAAAAATAATCAGAATTGCTTCTAAAACATTTTGCCAGGAGGAAAGATGAATGTTTTTTGTTATATAAGCAGTAATGGAAGTTTCTGTCTTGTACTCTAACTTTTAGCAACTTATCTTAACAGGATGAATAATATGTCCAAGGTGAGACTAGAAACTTTTGGGTAATGCAGAAATTATGTTAAGATATCATGAATTTTGGTCTGTAACTGCTACAATCAGAAAGATTTTTCTTTCATCTCACTTATGCCAGGCACTTATCTGCCTGGCAGAAGGATTTCTAATATTTTGTCCTTCTGTTGTAGACTGGTCCAAACCAAAATTATATAGACACACATGCAGGAGATGTGGGGCAGCCCAAATCCCAGGCTCAAACTTTGCAGCTGGGTTTGCAGTGCTTAGAAACAATAGACCTTGGGCTAAGCACCCAGAATGTTGGAAATATTGAGATTTCAGTGAAAGCTCATGCCTAGCTCTTCTTTGATGTCAGCTTCACTCGGAATTCTGTCTATTCTTTTGATCCTTTTGGTGCTCAGAGTTGAGAAACTCTGTGCAGAATCACCAATTTGGTTAAAGCTTCCTGCTAAGGTAGCTGTTCATTTTAACTAGTAGATGCAACCATAAATCACCAGGAAAAACAATACTTTAAAAAATCAGACTGCATCAGCATCTATCATTAGTTCTACTACATCACTGAATTAGTAGCCAACCCCAGCTCCCTTAGGCAGATCAATCACGCTGTTAACAGGTTCCCATGATACCACCCCGCAGCAACCAGTCTGTACAAAATATCACCAACTCTTCCCTTATCTTCATACTAATCCCCAAATGTTTAGTACACTAAAATCTCTGGACAATCTGCCTACAACCGAAAGGGACACCACCAGCATCAGGGCTGCTTTTCAAGTGTCCAGACAATCAGCACTGGCTTCTTTCACGGCATGCAAATTGGCTCAGAAGAAGAGAGACAGTCTTTCCTCGCGGGCAATCAGCGCTGCTAAAGCCATCATTGGCTGACTGGTAGTGAATCTGGGACTGTCCTGTCCATTCCCATTCTCAAAACATTTATACGAGATTGTGGCCGTGTCACATCTGGCCCCTTAGGGAATATGCAATAAGCTAAACCATTTCCCTTGCAGATGACAGATGGGACTGGGGGAGGAAGGTCTGATGAATAGCACAAAGAGCTCTCCATGAATATCCTTACATCTTATTGGTGCTAGAACTAAAGCTGGTACAGCTTGAAGCAGAGGGAAGGCTGTTTCTGAAATTACTAGGGAAGCAATATGGAGGGAGCAAGAGATTTTCACCTTAAACAAAAAAAAGAATTTAATAAATTTTCTAAACCTCACGAATAAGGAGAGTTGAACAGTCTCCTGAAAGAGTTTAGGGACACTAGAAAATGCTTAGATATTCTTGGGTTGCCACCGAGATAAACAGACACAGAAGGGAGGAGTTAATGGGTGGCATATTCATTTTCTTAATCAGCAAGAAGAGAGGCTCTCCAAAGCCACGGGTCCTAAGTCGGTGTGGACTGATGCTGATGTGAATAAATAAAAGTGATTACCCTGTGCACCTTCAAGGTATCAATGGATGCTTACATGGTACAAAAGTACATTTTGATGTGGAGAACATCACTACAGTGCTTGAAAAGCTTCCAGGATAGACACAGGGGCTTAGGACCCCCTACTTTGACATGCAAACAGTGCTTACTGTCTGCACCATCAAATCAACGGACTGTTAAGGTGGCAAAGCATTGAAGTCTTCCTTCTCCCTGATTGATTTTGCTCTTTTCCATCTCCTGTTTGGTCATCTGGGATTCAGTCTCTTTCCAAGAAATGAGTCACACTGAATAACTGGGGTGTAGCTGCCACTTTTGCAGCCCCAAGGACCTCTGCAGCCTGCTTGAGGCCTTGTGATCCAGTGGGTAAAGGAGGCTATCAAGTGGATCGCTTCTCTATTCTCAGTGAAAGTCAAAGTACAACACTCCACCCCACTGGGAGGTGGTAAGTCACTGCAGATTCAATGAAATAAACATTCATGACCACGGGCTGAATCTTGCCTGGAGTTCCCCAGGTTTGGTGGTGGTCTGCTTGGCTTTTGCAAGGAAGGATGAAAAGGATGAAGTCTGCTCCCCCAGAGACAGAAAAACTGATTTTTTCATAGATCTGGGGGCAATTTTTGATCTGTTTCCACACTGAATTAATCTGGGTTCTGCAGAAGCAACTCCTCCTCGCCTCTCACCCAAAGGCTGTTTTAGCCGAGCCTTACAGCCTTGCCTTCAGCAAATATAGTTCAAGTTCAAAATGTATTTGCTCCTCTGTAGTCTGCTGGAATGGCAGGACTCCAACTCAGAAAGCTGCCTGCAGTCTCAGAGAAACTTTGATGCTGAATGAAATGGGTTTTAAATGGGAGAAAGGTGGTGTTGCTGGAATATTTTCTATTGTACATCCACTATGGGGTTGGCATCTCCGTGACTAAGTGATTAAGAGTGCCTGGACATGCTATACTGAAGTTCTATCAAAGGAGATCTCAAACTGAAGAAATTCTGTTCATGTGTATGTTTTCTCCTAGCAGATGAAGGTTGTTGCCACGACAAAGAATAGTATAAAGATTGGAGGGAACATTGGACATATAAGGAAGAAGGTATGTGTCCTATTTGCATCTTGCAGATGTCTTGTCAATTAATGTTGCTGCAGTTAAATTCACAGCAAATGGACCTTGAGTCTCAGCTGATGCAACAGTTCTGAAGTTTTAGCAGTTCAGTTTTATCTGAGCAAATGCAGGCTCAAACCATGTGAATCATCTCTGAGTTTTTAAAAAGCAGCTTTATTTAAAAAAATGAAAGGTAAATGACTTCAGATGGCAAACTGCACCGGGAGAGCTAAATAAGGAAAAAATATTGTTACAGTGACAGTAATATTAGCTGCCACAAACAAAATCAGTCAATAAAAGCACTTTAGAAAGTTAAAAAGCCAAATGAATGAATAAGCCTCTCCCTAAATTCAATATTCTCTTGTATAAAATATTAGCACTCGGACTAAAATCACCTCCTGAGTATAGTATTTTTTTCTGTTTTATCAGCAGTCTCTCTCTTCTACCTAGTAAATTCATTTATTTGTTCAAAACTGCAGTGTGTTGCCAGCACTTTCCAATACACGTATATAAGATAATGCACACTTCATCCACCCTAAATCTCTCATTCCACAGGTTATTGATTTAGCCATGCTGCTGTAAAGACAAACAGCCAAATTCTCTGCCTTTCTCTGACTCAAGTGACCAAAGCTTCTCTTGCTTGATGAAATCTCCTCTGGTAGTGAGAGCGTTGGGGACTATGTTTGCACGTGGCCAAGCATGGAGCCTGTGTTGAGAGTCACTTACCCACTATCCCGATGGCTCACAATTAAGGTTATGCTCTGATGAAGGCTCCGTCTGAGCTGCGGAGGTTTTCTGAAGGGCAAAAAGCCAATCTTTGTCTGTAGACCCAAGAAGTTCATCACTAAGAACAAGTACAGGCAGGGAAGAGCTCTTCACCAGCAAATCTATCCCAACTTGCCTTTTTCTAAGCAGCTGAGGTAATGAACTTGAACAGCGTGTCGGCTAATAGCCAGCGACATGGGTAATCCAAAACATCCCAGAGACTGGACTGTTTACATTAGCTTTTGGGACCCGTGTTTCTGTTAGGAACATAGAAATCCCACCTAAACTACCAGATCTGCGAAGAGTTAACGCTGCCTACATGAAGATTTTCTGTCATAACAACGTGGGGTGATGTGTGTGACCCCTCATGTTGCCAATGACTCTGTCCAGGACTGTGAGCCAGCCAGCCCATCTCCTTTCTTGAGTAAAGCCTCCTAAGTTTCGTTACCCTTACCTCCTGATCGGCAGGAGGTTGTGAGGTCTCTATTTTCATGCACTTTTGAACGTACTTGGATCAACAAGGCTTACCCGGCACTTTCTGTCTGCAAGATGCACTTGAATTTCGAGCTAGATTTGACTTAGTTGATTGGGAAATTTTGACCCTACCTTCCAGGTAAGTAGCCAAGGCAGTGACCCAGGCTTCCTCCACCTCCAGGGAAGGTTTCTGTGGCTCAATGGGTCAGAAAGAAAATTCAAAGAGGACTCCCAGGATCTCAGTAAGGCATACTGTGGCTGCTTCTGGAGGGCATCTTCCTTTTGTGAGCACACAAAGTCTGCCTGTGTCATCCAGCCAACCTCTGATGCTACTTACGGTCTTCCATGATAAATCTCTGATTTACAAACCCTCTGACAGTCACCTAAAATTGTCACAAATAAGTAGGAAGAAGTAAGAGCAGAACAGCCCCTAGTTGGCAGCTGTGGCTATGTTTTTCCTTTTCCAGAGGCAAACATATGCCCTGAATGTTTAAGAACTACCTGCAAAATCTTCTGGGGGCAGGAGGGAAAGCAGGGAGATAAGAGGCCATGGCACATTGCCTTTCCTTCGCGGCACGACCTGCTTCATAACTCTTGCAAGACAAAACTCAAAGGATGCCACATACAACCGGTTGACTTTGACTGAGTAGAAGGAGCCGGAGCTGGTCCCCCGGCACACACCAAATGCCCTGATGCCCCGATGCCCTGGTCCTTCACAGCCAAGGAGACAGACTGCTTTCCCGTTATTTTTCAGTATGTCTCCACTCCTGGATCCAGCATCACATCAGCCCATTCCTGCAGCAACCCAGCAAACAAAGGAGAACTGTTTGCAGTTCACTTCCAACTACCAGATAGTACCAAATTTGATGGTTTTTTTGTTTGTTTATTTTCCCTGACAAGGACATCTGTTTACTAGAACTCATCTCCAGCTTTAGTGAACATCAAAAGGGATGTCTGTGAGACTGCAGCTGGATTTAGATGGTACAAAGCCCTTCAAGTGACTATTTAAATCTCCTTTTCTCTTCTGCATCCCCAGTCCCCAAATAGAGATCGGTTAATTTTAAATGCATCTGGAGCTTTTGGAAATTAATTTAATGTGACTGTCCTAACCTGTGTTTCAGGATCATCTTTGGGGTTAAGTGTAGCATTTATTGTTTGAAAGAAAAAAAACAAGCAGAAAAGAGCATCTGTCCTAAAACACATACATGTGTCCTTTTTCTTCAATAAAAGTAGGTATTTGGAGAGATGGGGGGAAGCTAGTAAATTGGGGAGCTTTCTTCTTTGCTGTTCCTCTCCTCCTTATATCAGCCAGCAAACACTTAATCTCAGGAAGATCTGATTTAGGAGTACTGCGCTTTCATGTTGTTGCCTATATGACTGTTTATTTAGTTGTGAGTTGATTGATTAGAAAATAAGTGCTTTTCAAGTTGACAGTATAAATAATGAAACTTTATTAGTGATATATGTGACACATTTAACAATGCTAATTTTCTATACTGCTCTGTATAATTCACTTGCCTTTTTCAGTAGGCTGTAAACAATAGGAGGTTTGAGGGAAATCGCTAATTTGTTGGCTTTTTAAAAGGCAGTGGAAAGGAGTCCAGAATTTAGAAATATTTCCAGAGTGCCACCTAGTGGAAAAAGGAGTGAAGCCACACGAAAACTGAACTCGAATACGGCTTTGGAGAGTACATCTTAATACACAAAACTGTCTCTTCATTTTCCTCTGCAGCTAAACACAGGCAGCCACTAAGGGCTTTTATGCAGTTTAGTGATGATTGCAAAACTTCATTTATTCCTTTTTTATTTTTATTAAAAATATATGTGTGGTAGAAATAATGAAAATAAATGCCTTCTCTGCTTTTAGCTTTTTGGAAAAAAACAAACAACAAATGTCTGGCCTGTGCTCAGACTTAAGATTTGATTTAATAATCTTGTGTTGTCGTATTTCAAAAGCTTTGTCATTAAATCTTGATTTCATTTTCACTCTTTTAATTAAAATAGACCTTTACATTTAAAATGGCGATATATATAAATTTAAGACCACTGTTATGAAAAAGGCTTTAAAACAACAGATTCAAAAGACCCTGTTGATGCCTTGCTGCTTCCAGGTGTGGCTTTATCACAGGTGGTGCTTGGTCCTCCTTAGCAAAGCCACAGCTCCTGTGGTCCTGTGTTTACAGCAGACACATTGCTGCCCTGAAAGCAGGTTTCTCCTACCGCTTAACATCCCATTACACAGGCGGTCCTGAGGGAGACTAAAAAAAACCCCGATTCTGCCATCTCTGCAGATGCCAATTTTGCAAGCGTGGTCCCAGGTTTGATGGGGAAAATACCAGGAACTCACCAAATTCTTCTTGCTTGAAGGTGCCTGGGAGGTGAGCAGGGCTTGGCTGGGGCGGGCTGGCATGGCTGGAGGGCAGGGCGAGCGGGCAGACCAGCCTGTGCGTACAAATATTTTTTCATGTGTCTACCTGTCCACTGTAGGTAGATCAAGCGTAGCGCTTCATAACCCAGAGAGCCCCTTGTTGTTGTTTTTGTGAGATCCCAGGCTTTCACAAGTAAGCCTTGCAACTTAGGCAGCCTGAATAAACCTGGGGCTGCAGTCTCCGCTGCCTTTAGTGAGGAGGGAATGGAGCAGGGCCACCGCTGGGTGATGCTGAAGGTGCCTTTCTGAGGAAGGATCACATCTGGACAGGTGTGTGCATCTCTTCTTTTATTCCTGCTTCCTGGGAGGGGAGTTTGGGGACCTTAAAATAACAGTTTACTTCATGAGCAATCCCTGACAAAGGGTGTTGGTGCTACGTTGGAAGTGTCCCCTAGCTTTGTTAATTTGGTAAAGATTTACAGCAATATAAATTCTGAGAAGTGCATTTTGCATCAGATATCTCTGTGGTAAATGTTTTTGTCTTTCCAGTTAAGAGCAGGAAAAGCAAGACTGCTTCACTTTCATTTTTACCTGCTTCTTAATTAATATTCTCTTCTACTTGTGGCATAGTGCAGGGAATAATTTACGTCAAAAAAAGAGCTGTAGTTCCATTCACAATGACTGGCTTTAGGATTTAGAAATGTTTTCAGTACGCACATCATCTGGGCGGGTTGTGCATCCTTGAGAGAGAGATATTTTTATTTATCTATGGTAAAAGTAATATTTACATTATGGACACTAAATGTAGTGTATTGTTACGTCCATTTGGTATACAGCACTGGTAAGTTTATTGATCTCAAGATGAGATAACAAGAGAGGAATGGCAAGAAAACTCTGATGAGAAAAGCAATGTGAAACTGAGGCAGGAAGATTTTTTTATTCCTTCTGAATTTTGCATAAGCTGTGAGGGAGAAGACTCTTACAACAGCACCAGTGAGCAATTAGCAGGGAAAAGGGGAAGGGACGATATGGTGTGTGAAATAGTGCGTCCTGCCCGCTTTAATCCAAGCTCTGCTTTTGCCTTTCTTGGGTAAATCAAACTGCAAAATTATGTGGAGCTCACCCCTGCAGCCTGCATGTTTGTAAAGCCAGAAGAAGAACAATTTGTCAAAGAAAATGTTTAATGGCAGCATGGAGAGCTCTCTTTCCAAATGTGCTTCTAAGCTCTTGTTGGCAGTAGGGGGAGAGAAACGGGTGGAAAGGGAAGGAACAGAGAGTACTTTGGTACTGGGGGAGGCTGTGCTTTCTAATGGGGTCAAAAAAGTAGATTGAGTGTTGTGTACTAGGGTATATTATCAGGTTTATAGGTAGGTATTTCCCTATACCTAAGGGCTCTTAAATTCTTCTGAGAAGAGCATGTTAATCATCTGTTTGGAGGTGTAGTGTAGGAGATATTTCCCTCTAGTGGTATTGTTTTCTGAAAGAGGAGCTCTAGCATGATTACTCTATATTTTTATGGTTCTCGGTACTTGTAGAGCGGGTTTGAGATGTGTGTGTGACTGAAATCTGGAAGGAAAGAAAGGGATTGGAATGGCAGCCATGAATGGTGCAGACGTGTAGCCATGAGATACAACTGCAGGAGTTCATGATCCTTGTCACTTATTTGATCTTCTGAGAGTTCCAGGTTGGATCCTGCTTCCATGACTAATGTGCCTACATGCAAATGAGTGCAGGTGGGCACCATAAATAACTTCCATGTCTCCGAGCGCTGTGCTTGTGACAGCGATAATCGGTAAAGTTGCACTTTTCCTGCATTTATTTTTGTATTTCGCTTCTGCTTTCCCCACTGAGGTTGATTCACTCCACCGCAGTTTCAAGCAGATGCATTAGATCCTTTTAGGTGAGTTTTGAAACCAGCTTGTTAGAGGAATGTTTTCAGTTTTCACTCTCATTGCCAAATCGCTCCTACTTGGATCTTGCCAGTTTCCCGAAGGAGTTGTGAAGGCTGACAGACAGTGGTCTTGTAGAAGCAGGAACTCAAACTTTATGCCCCTGGAAAAAAAGAGAAATTTGTAGTTTTAGCTTAGTGACAAACAGCTCCTCGAACTCTGGAACATCCTCTGGTGTTTGACTCAAAGTATTTGATGTTTTTTCCTATAGAAAGAAAACATCCTAAATCATGTCTGGAGATGTCTCCAGTTGATTAGTTGTGGGTATTTTTACTCCCTCCGAGCCTAGTTTTATTTCACTCATGGGACCCATTTGTACAAGCAGAAGAGCACACATGCTCTTGAATTATTTTTGTTTAGCTAATATCTCTAAAATACTTTTGTAACCGTTTAAAATATGTGCCCCGCACAAGATACGTGTGCGAGTACAGGGTGATAAAAAGGTTTGTGTGTCACTTTTGCATCTTAAACTAACCGAGCAGGACAGAAGACACTTTCTATTGCATCGGATATTCTTACCTTCCCCCTTCACCTCGTTGGTGACTGTCAGCGCAGATGAGGGCTATCTCACTAACCGTCGAGCCTGGGAGTCCGCTTGCATCTCTCAACATACTGCTTCTAATCTGATGTTTTCTAACATGTGATTTTCACCACCCTTTACCAGTTTGGGGGTTTTTTTCTTTTTCATACTTCGTTGGTCAATGTTTTATTTAAGAATCTGTTACTGATTGCAGTTCTTCATAGTTGTTGTTAGAGAGTGATGAGTTCAGGCCAAAGCACCGTGAAGTTAATGAAAGTCTTTGCATTGATTTTCATACTTTTCAGTGTCTGTGCTGTGTATTCATTTCAGTGGCCATTGGATCAATCCCCTCGGAACGCTCTCTAAAATCAGCCAAAAGTGGAAATAAAGTACCATGGAAACAAAAGGCTCAAACAGAAGCCATAGATGAGAATCTTCTCGTTGCAGATGAATTTACTTAGTTGACTATTATACAAACACAAATATAAGAAGAGGCACATTAATCTAGGTGTTAATGTAAGGGTTGTATCTTTTTAATTACTCTAGAGTGTGTAAGAAAATTAGTCTGGTAAATATTTCATCAGCAACTGTAATAAAATATTGATTCTGATTTCTCCATTAATCCATATTACTTTGATTCTGTACTTTTTTCACTTTTAATAATTTAGCAAAATCTTTTAGTGGGCACTTCCCCCTCTAACTACCCCAGGATGGGAAAAAATATCACTACGGAGACATGAATTTTTTTTTTCCCCCCTGTGCCATCGCTTCTAATCCAGTTAACTACACATCATGTCATAACCTCTGGTTTTGTTTTATTTTTTAGTATAAACTAAACAGTCGGTCTTTTCTTGAAAAAAGCCTTCCCTCATACTTTTAAGCCTCCAAAATGACTGTTCATAACATGAGCTAATTAGCACACAGTGGTATTTCTGAATGGATGTTATGCAAAAGAATCCAAACCCATTTTTATGGATAAGAGCAAAGCATTTGAATTTTGGAGAGAGGTTGGCCTATTCTGGTGAAGCTGGAAGCTTGGAAGAAAACCCAAAGCACAAACTAGAGACAAAGTAGGACAGGGAAAAAGTTAGGATATCAAAAATCTTGTTCCTTTGCCTGTTACCTCGTAAACATGGTTATGCAGTAAGGCTAACAATTGGGATATCTATTCTCATACAAATCTTTCCAATAATAAATAGTTTTGGTTTTTTTCTTTAAAGCAGCTGAAGTCAAAGCAGTGTTTTGACTAAATATGCTAATCATTTACCACTATTTGTAATTACAAAGTGTGAGTTTAATCTCATAATATTTTCAGTAATAAATTAGCACAAAGTCTGCTGATGGATTCGAATTTCTTTTCTTCTAGAAAGTCAGAGTACAGGGTGGCTCTACCAGTTCCTCAGTGGCAGCTGTGTAATTGTATGTTAATAAATATATAATGGTTTAATACAAATTAAATACTGAGTAAACACTTGAAAAATGTATATTCAGCTTGATCTTCTAAAATCTGGTGTAAATGGCCAGTGGTAGTTCCCTTGCAGTCAATTTTCTTGGAAGTATTTGGCTTTTTCTTTAACTCCTCTTAGTGCTGAAGAAACCTGCGGCATCTTAAGTATTTACAGTAGAAGAATCATAAATATGGAAACAAAGACATTAACTATACCAAAGTTTAACTGGCAGACTTTTAACACAGTGTTTATGGCACACTCTTGGTCATCAAACCAGTGAAAGTAGTAGTTAATGCCCAATGTAGCAGCTAATTTCTGCCACATGGTATTTGTCTGAGAAATTAGCCTGGGAGTGAGCCAGCTGATATTGCACAGTTTCACTAACTTTGCAGCTCTATTAGTTTGAAGTCAGGAGTTCAGACATGGCCTTGACAAGCATACGATTCTGTGCTGCACTGCCTGTCCTGGGAAGCCGTTCAGTTTTTCTATATTTAACAGATGAAAATGTCTCCAGAGTTCATCAAACACATACTCAAGATATCACAAGCTGCAGCTGGCAGCTGTGAGCTCTGCAGTTCAAGGTGAATGGGACACTAATTAGTAAGTATATAGGGTTATCAACACATGCGACACCCACTTTTTTGAGCAGAGGCGGGGAAAATGGATTAATAGTCAAGAGAAGGAGGGCCCTTCTCCAGCTGCCTCCAGCTCTGCTGTGGCTCTCGTTCCTCCGTCTACCCACAGGCTTCCAGGGCGAGGGCTGGAGAGAGCTCCTGCAGGCACAGCTGTGAGCACCGGGGGAGCCTTTTGGGGCTGTTTGGCATGGGGGAGAGCCAGGGCACCCCTGGAAGAGCTCAGACTCGGGCTCTGGGTTGCTTTGTCCCCTTCCAACCACTTCACACGCTGAAAGCCTGGTAACGCGGCAGGCTCCAAAACCACTCTGCAGCCTCGGGTTATGGGAACTACCCTAATGCCAGCGAAAACTAGCAGAGAGCAGCAGCCGGCTGACAAGCAACCTCTTTTCTGGTGTCAGCAGAAATTGAGGGTGGAAGAGAAGATGGGACTGAAAATGGCTGGAACACCGAGTTGAATAATAACCAGGGAATGGTCCTTCTTAAAGTGGGAAAGAGCAAGATTAATGTGCATTTTACCAAGAGAGAACACTTTTGCAATTGCTATTAAGTATCTAGAAGTCTCTAATTCAAAATACAGATAATTTACTGTAAATCTTTCCACTGACTGCCATATTTTCAGTAACTCTTGGCTGTAAATTTAATAGCTGCAGAGAAAATTCAGTTCAATATATGTAGAATCACACCCTTCTCAAATCTTTTCCTCTTTCCAACAGCCATTCTTTTAGGACTCAGAAACACATTTCTTTGGGTGGGAATCCCATCTGTATAATTTTGAATTATCCAAGATAAGCCTGGGGGATAAAATTAAAAGCCAAGTTTGATGAGGTTGGTTCTTAACTTCCTTGTCATTTGGCTATCAGGGACATTGATTCTTTAGATGGCTTTAAGTCTGACAGCCCGTAGTCCTAGTAAATCCAGAATTAGTAACTTGGAGTTCACAGAGATCTCAAACTAATTTTTGTCAGAGATTTTTGAAAATGTAGGTTACACAAACTCATCTGTGGTTCAATAGCTTTGCTGTCTCCTCCTGTAACTGAGCTTTTCACTCTTACCTGGCTGATTCTCCACTGCGTTCCTCCTCCTACAATATAGTCTCCTTAGTTTGCAGTCGGGCATTTGCAGTGGATGGGAGGGAAAGTGAAATCTTCATGTATTACAGAAGTAGCATAAGAAGGAATAAGTTACTCGGATATCAAAGCAGTAGTCAGTCTAACCAAAAGCATGGTATGATTATCTGGGAATATTCAGAGAAATGCACAGAAAAGCACAAGCTGAGGTTGTGTGGGCACAGAGAAAAGCCAAGCTGCCTTACGGCGGGGTGGGGTGGGGTAGGACAGTAGTGAGTAAAGGGTACAGCTATGATATTGCTTCTGGAATTATTTCAGGTTCTACTGTTAATAAAAGAGACAGGTCTGCTCTCTTAGACTTCTTTCATAAGTCAGGAGTATAAGACCTGCTTCTCACAGGATTGTTCTCAGAGATGAGACTGAAAAGTCTTAATGGTATCAGCTGAGATTCGCGCACGTAAACTTGAATCTTCGGGCCTTGGAGAAGGACTGCCCTGATGTGAATTACACCGAGTCCCACTCACATAAAGGTTGACCTCTGGAAAGGACCACACTTACATTCTTGTGGTGCTACAGCACATATATGCACCTGAATAGTGGTGCAGCTGACAGCAGGTAGTCTGTCATGAAGTGATGAAAGGGAAAAGAAAGGTCAAAAAGGGTTTCACAGGATTACAATGAGCCCATATTAGGATACATAGTTCTGGATCATGAGTGTCCTACTCAGCTGTGGCTGAGAGCAGTGCAAGGTAGTGTGCAGAGATGGGTGGTACTGAGCCCTCCACCGCTCTCTGAGGTCTCAAAGTGTCTGAATCTGCTGATGCAGATGGTAATCCTGATAAATTGACAAACATGCCATAAAAAGTTTACCTGTGGATCCTGCATCTTGCTTTTGGTCCCAGCCAAAAGTACCTGAAGATCTGCCACTCTTGTGACCCAATCTTAGCCTTTCTCACCTTTCTGCATCATTGAGCATTTTCACTTTTGCCGACTGTTTGTCTGAAAAATAAATTTATACAGTCAGAGGCAGGAGCAGAACTAAACACACGCAGGGGCTTTTATCCTGCTGGCATCCCAGAAGCATGGGTGGACTCCAGATAGAGCGGTGCCATTCTCTGTGGGATGGATGTGGCTTTGAGCTTGAGGTGCAGATGACTTTTAAACCAGTTGATGCAGTTCCAGCTTTGTCCTACTGAGGTTTAATTAGCTTCGTAGAAATGCAAACAGTGAAACTGCGAGCCTGAGACGGTTGCTTGATAAACCTTTGGGATGCTGGGATTCGATAACTGGAATGACCCAGCGACATTACAGCAATTTCCTTTGTTAGAAAAACACAGCCATAGTATTCTCAACTTATAACACTGAGTTGCTTTTTAGAATGTGTCTCTAGTTAATACCAAAGTGCAAAGTGATGTTAACCATGATAATAAGATAGCAAATACTGATGGAAATTTGATTGCAAATGAGCGATTTGTGTAGCAAATAAGAATTAGATACCCTAATGTGTTAACCAAATAAGAATCAGGAAACACTGGGGAAATTAATGTGTAAAGTAGACAAAATAAAGCATTCAAGGCATGCTGGTTCCTGGAAGTTTCTTTTGCTTTCCCAGTTGTCAAGCCATAGGGGGAAGGTTGTAAGTAAGGGAATAGAGAGCCCGCTTCTTTTGCATCAACTTTATTCATGGGAAGCTTTTTAATTTTAGAAATAAGCTGTGTCTGAATTTCTGGAGTAAATCTGTGGTTCTTGTAACCACCTCAGAGAGAGTTGTGCGTTCAGACGTTAGCTAACATCAGCCCCACAGCTGTAGTTGCTTCCACAGTGTTTGCAGGTATGTTACCCAGTGTAGCTTAAAACATGCTGTCGTGTCTGAACACCTGAGAAATTCTTTGCAAAGACAGTTGTTCTTGGTTAGAGATTCCATTACCTGAATATTTTCTTTTATAACCATCTCTTTAAATAACTTTGTCCCCTTTGTGCTGTGGCTATTTTGAAGCCTCTGAAGTACTTTTTCTCATACTGTTATTTGTATCTTCAAATAACAGAATCCTGTCATTTGGTAGCTAAGCAAAACCAATGTCCTACTGCTGTAAGCACTGAATAAATGCTTGGAATGAGACCCTGGTGTCCCCAAACAGGCTGCAATTTGGAAGGACCAGGCAGAAAGAAAATCCTACCTTTTTCATGTTGAATCCAGGATTAATTGCGTGAATACACAGACTAACTGCCCCACTGCAGGTAGGAAACCTCTGGCAAGACGGACACTGCATACAAACCTCCTGAACCCCAGTCCAACGTTTTGTCTGTTCTTCCATCCTGCGTCTCATTCGGCCCTTTATCGGGGCCTTTGTTCCTTAGGCAAAAGCTGGCAGGAGTTTACTTGAAAAAGAAAGCAAGTCATAAGTTTTAATTTGTAGTTTCCCATTCTTTTCTTCTTCTCCTTTTACTTAATAGTATATAAAAATTGTTTTAGAGCCTCTTAATGAATCCAATACGTTTTATAGTGCTGTAATTACTTTGATGTAAGTGTCTAAAAACATAGTCAATCTGTCTTTTACATGGTTTAAATGCAAGTGAAGCACTTATTTCTCCAGTAAATCTTCTGCTCCTCTGACAGAAACCGATTTTAAAATAGGGAGGGGAGGGAGGGAAAAAAAAGGTCATTGATATCCTTACAAGCTCTCTGCAGAGTATTATTATAAAAATAATTGCGTTTTCAGCTAATCAAAGATGTGTTTAGTAGTACTTGGGCTGTAGGAATTATACATTCAGAACTTAGATGGAGCTTTCAAAAGCTGTATGCCTGAATCTTTTGAAGAGGTCGGGATATGCTATTCAGTACAACAGATTCTGATTTTCTGAGCATGCTTAGACTGAGAGTTCCTTTATGAGATAATGCAGCCCTTTCCCTCCACACCTCTCTCCTCTCACTGCTGGTACTCAGGGCATCGCGGGAAGTTAGGGATGGATAAACAGTAAAATTAATTTAATCCCATGTGATGTCTGGCAGATGTTGATCAGCAGATAGACAACCCAAATTTAATACTGAGTGACTTTTTTT
The DNA here is from genome assembly GCA_008711295.1 of Anarhynchus alexandrinus. NCBI lineage: Eukaryota > Metazoa > Chordata > Aves > Charadriiformes > Charadriidae > Anarhynchus > Anarhynchus alexandrinus. The sequence continues at coordinate 1,813,801 of VUYV01000011.1, read as the reverse complement.
TTAAAATGTTCCAGATGACAAAGTTATGTCCTCCTAAAGCCACCAAAAAATAATCGAGAGTCTTCCCCCAGAGCTGTTTCTTTTCTCTCTTCCTGGGACCAAAGAGATTGTTGCAAAGCACGGGCAACCTCTTTGTTGACAAACACAGTGGAAGTGTGACAGGAAAGTACTGTGGTGTTGGGCAAAATTATAAGACCTATCTACCTCTTTGTGTTTGGCGCCCTGGACACTTGCGCACCAATATCAGGACAGTCCAATAGAGAGGAACTCTGTGTTGTTTCCTGGACACATCTAGTCTTCAGGATCATGCTGCCACAGGATTTTACATGACAGTAGCTCTGCAGTTACTTGTTCATTAGTATTACTCAGAGATACAAACATAATATACGCTCATCAGAAATTCACTTCCCTGTTGTTTGCTCTCTGACAGTTTAACACGAACAGCAACGATAATCCAAGCTTAGGCTGGCATTACAATGGAAATCCTCCAAATGAAACACAGAGATTAGTGACTCCTCAACAGATTACCGATCGGAGAAAATGGCTGTACTGTTAAGTGACACTTCCTATACGAGGGGGTATATACATTGAAGTGCAGTGTTGCCACTTGCTTCACTCAAGAGTAAGCTTTGCTGACAGTTCACTCAGTCTGAAATGTAAGTTGTAAGTCTATTTTAACGATAAAAATAAATTTTGTCTTTGTCATCATCATCTTTAGATTAGCTTCCTTAAGCACTCTCCCAAAATTTGTGTTTTGTATGTAGGAAGGGCTTTGGAGGTGATGTCGTTCGCTGTGCTCCTTGAGCTTTCTTGCTGTGCTGAGCAACACGCAGTATTTCAGAAGCTGGAACATCTAATAATTGAATTGGAAAATCCCCTTCATGTGGTGTTAGAGTATGAAGCAGGTTCTTCTTCAGAGGCAATGTAATTTAGCAGAACTTGAACCTCTGCATTCTGGGCTGTTACCTCCTTCTACTACAAGAGAATAAGGTTCATGTTTTGTCCTCCCCTTCATGCGAGGCAAAACATGAGAGCAGTGAATAACAGGGTGAGCATTCCTTAGTGGTCTGCTTGCAGTATTGTGGGAACGGTAGAAACGCTCCTCCTGGTTTTGCATGAACTATCTAGCTGCTGGAATAACTCCAGCTGAGACCGGTGCCTTATGGAGCCATGCTTTACCATGATCTGCAAAGGAATAATCAAATAAGGCTGAAGGGGTGACTGTTCCTTCTCTTCTTCATGGATAAGGCAAAGGTCGCCTCTGGAATCAAAGAACTGAAGGCTGAAGCGGTGACTGTTCCTTCTCTTCTTCATGGATAAGGCAAAGGTCACCTCTGGAATCAAAGCACTGAAGGCTAAAGGCATACGGAGGTGTTCAGATGAGAGCCTGCCCCTGCAGCTTCTGCAATGTCTCCAGTGTGCTACCTCGGCACGCTGTGTGCTGCTGGCACATCTGGAGGCACGTGAGCAGGAAGGGGCACACACAGGGTCTACTCTGGTGAATGTGCAGCCCCATGAGCATGTGCCCCGGTGGCACCACTGCCCTGTCCTGTGACAGTCCCTGTACGGCTGTTCAGTGGGTCTGTTGATCCACTGGAATGTGAAGCCGTGGAGCCCAGGAGAGGAAACAAAAACAAGTAGAAATTCAGGTGGTCTTGGGGGACATCATTTGTGAGCCTTTTATTTAACATATAAGTTCCTCCAGGTCTGATTGTTGGGGTTTTCAATTCTTTCTTTTTTTTTTTTTTATNTTTTTTTTTTTTTTTTTTATTTTGTTTTTTTTTAACATACAATTCATTCCTTTGCAGAGGGACAAAGTCAGACCTCAAAGACCTGCTTCATGCAGCCAAGCTTAAGGAAGTATCTGCATGAGGGTAGATATCTCCTTACTGGTTTTCAAGACACATTTAATCAAAGTGGGCGGCAGGATATCAGAAGATTGTCTGTCCGAGCTTTAATCTTCCAGCTCATCTCCCGTGATATGAAGGATTTTATAACGAATGTTCATGAGTCACCTTATTCACATTTCACTTGTACTTGCTTATAAAAATGCAGGGTACATTTATAGCTAATTAATTATCAATGACTTTATTATGTAGAGCTAGATAAAATTTACTGGCATTCAAAAATGTAACTTTTAGATAATTATTTAATAAATATTTTCTTTAGTAAAACTTAGAAATTAATTTCAAGTGCCTTTACTTGGGGGGGCAGAAGTGGAAAGACATAATGTTCTCTTTGAGTGTTCTGGTCTCAAGATAGCTTTTTCAATAGTGGGGAATAATAAAGAGTAAAAAATTTTAAAAATATTATAAAGCTATGTTCTTTTTTACTGTATGAACTCACCCACAGAGGCTCTATAAGGTTATAGCAGGAATGATGAATGATCTTGCTTTTCATTTCTATAAAATTATTTTTTTAGAAAAAGATATGATTTCCCTTTGTTATGAGTTGACCAACATTTAGGTCTTTCAGGGCTATTTCTTTTAAGTGGAAGCACTGATGATATCAGTCAAATAGCCTTTAGATATTTCTTTTTTTTTTTATTAACCTGAGTACAGTGTGGGTGGACAAACAATGGTAGGCAATTTCTTTGTGCAGAAATTCCCACTTGTGTGGCTCTGGTGAGCTCTGTGTCAGGTGAAGCATCCTTCCTTCTTCCTGTAACATTCTTCCTCACAGCTCTTTCTCTGTCATTCAACCTGTTGCTACCTCCAAGACATTACCCGAACTACATATTTCAGTCCACCCACATAACCAATCGTTCATGCCTTAAGTGATGATTTCCTCTTTGTAGGTTTTCTACTGAACACACGCTTTTTGAGCCTGAAAGTAAGAGCTTACTCAATTCTTTGATGAGTTAGTTGGATCTTTCATTCTACAGCTGCTATTTACACAGAGGTAAATGGCTCTTATTACTGGATAAAAAGCAGTTGTTGCACTTAGCACCTTCCACCATAACAAGTTTTTTTTATATATTGGTTATCCTACTTGTGTAAGGTGGGGTTATTGATCTGAGAATATTATTCTGATCATTGAATGTCAAAATTTGGCTTGAAGGATGTTACCAGGGTACCACAAATGTCTACAGGACAGTTCTTGGATATTTAATTATTTGTGCTGAAAAATGGGACTGAATGAATAAATGAAACAACAGCTATTTTGATAATGAATGTCTAAGATTTGAACCTATTTGATCAAAGACTAATGATAAACATGATGGGGCATGACCGCGTTGGATGTAGGGCTGGTTTCATATGGCAATAGAACATCTGTACTGATTTCTTCTGCAAAGTCTTTTTGTTGGGTGCTGCTGGTTTTTTGTTCTTATATGTTGCAGTTACTGCATCTCTAAATTTGCTGATCTGATGTACAGTTTTGGAGGGAAGCTGAAAATTTATGGTTCTCATGGAAAAGAATGCTTTTCTTGTGGGGGGCAGAGGTGTGTGTGGTAAAATAGCACAGTAGCTCTTATGACAAACACAAAAATTTCAAATTCAGGAAGAGCTTGATTTGACCTGCATGTTCTTAGTGTAGTTTAAGAGCCTTGGAAGCAAAAGCACTGGCCTTTTCTGAAAACTAAGCACCCGACTTAGCTGAAATGCCTTGAGTTTTGGCATTCTCAAGTAGAAGTTCACTGCAATACTTTTCTCAAGTCTCAGTCAAAGGGACATCACAGCATACCACTTACTCTTCTCCATTATCTAGTAAAAAGGAATCTGTGTCATTTTATGAGTGGAAGAGATATTTTTAGCTTTAAATTATCTGCCCCTTGTATCCCCTTCCCTGTGTATGAATCAATAAGTAATTTGAAAACTAAAACACTGGAGCTGGTTGAATGGTTTGTATACAACAGCTGTGACAAAAGACAGAGAAAATGGCCTGGAAACAGTCAGATCAGAAAACCTGAACAGCAGTTGCACCTAATTGATTCGGTTGGGTCTGTATTTGATATAGGTTAGCACTAAAACTGATCCCAGGGAGTTTTTCACTTTTCATAGCATGTATTTAACCTTATATACATGATTAGGTTGCAAAAAGACAGGCCGATGTGCAGAGGCTGAACAGCAGGAGAAAAGAGGAGTTCCCTTCCACGGGCACAGTTTCATCCATTACCTGCTCCCCAACGCGTATTGCATTTGTTACTGGCAACCTTTAGGTCACAAGCCACCTAAAAGGGGCAGGGATATAGATTAGTTCTGGGACTGCAGCTGTAACACTTTGGTATTGCAAATCACAAGCCTTCCAGATGATGGAGGAGCTTCTATCACAAAGTGGCTTAAAGATCATGAGTTTTAAAATGTGACAATGGATTCAAAGTTTCTTTTAATTTGTCTCTGCCTAGTATAAAGTGAATGAGTCTTCTGCTGATACTGTTTCTTTTCAAGTTGTTTTTAAGTTGTTGAGTTGTTTTTCTTTTTTTCTACAGGTCAAGCAAGCTCAAAACACTTCAGTGGATTTTTTTTTTTATTTTATTTTTTAAAAAGGACAAGGTTAATGTTTTTAATCCCATAACTCAAGGAACTATTGCTTTGCGAAAAAAAAAAAAGATAGAAAATAGAAGACCTCTATTTCACAAAGGTAATAAGAATTGGCTAGATTCTGGCAACTTTAGGTCATGCCAATCTGGCTCAGTCATACAATTTAAATGTTTTTACAAATAACAAGGTAGGAAAGTACATTGCAAAATCTTTGGCAACACAGAGGAAGGAAAAAATAAATTAAGCAGAAGGGATTGCAGTGATATTTCTGTGTTTAACCTGACAACTTTTCAGGATATTGCTGAAGACTCCTGTACTAAAATTGATTTGAATTAGCATAATCTCATTTTATCCATGAGTTTACTATTCTTGTTACTGTCTGTCAGCCCCATCACTCATTAGTTCTGCTTAGGAAGATCTGCGTTTGGGACACCTGATGCTGGGTAGTGTTGGATTATGCTTCTCTTCCTTGTTATTTTGGTCTGTCCGTACCTTATGAAAAAAAGCACGGGGATGTGTGATGACAGAAAATAGCTACCATCCCTGTGTGGCCCCAAAGCTCTCCCAGTATGGGGTGGTGGTTAGCCTTGCTTCAAAGACAGGGTGTCGATATTCATGTTTGTAGCACTGTGGACTGCCTTGAGAGGTTTTAGGTAAAAACCTGCATAAAGGAAGCCACATGACATTCATATATTTTATATTGGTCCTAAAAAATCCTATAACTGGAATATAAATCTGGAGTGGAGCCTGTTGGGAATTCATCTGTAAATGAAGCACTTGCAGAGAGATACCTCACATGCAAACCACACTTGTGCCCTGTGGCAGCAGTGAGTACATTTTTTTTCCCAAAGCTTCTGTGGAATTCTCTGGGAGGCTTCTAGCTATTTTTTTTTTTTTTTTTAATGAAAATACAGCCTGAGCTGTATTAAAATGTTGTCTAGAAGAGACTGGATGTATGTGTATGGTGCAGGCTGTAGGCTGCTTTCTAGTCTCTCTGTTCTTTTCTGGGAATCCATATGATAACTTGCAGCATTTAATACCGGAGCTTTAGCTGTGCCTTGACCGAGGTGGTGACAGTACACACGAGCATACGGCTAAAGAGGTAAGAAGTGAATGCACCACCCTCATTTTGTTGAACTTGAAAGAGGTTATAGACTATGAGGTTGTGATTCTCGTTATGTACAAGACGCAGACTGAACTTGTGCAATAGGAAAGCACTATCAGAGTCTGGAGATGAACATGTTCGTCTGCAGGATCACCTTTCTTCATTTTTCTTCCTTCCTGTGGGCTTCCCAAGTCTCCCCCTTCCATACAGGAACACCTTCATCTCTGGGGTTGACTGATGGGGAACAAAAGGTAGAGGTTACAGAGCTGTAGATGTTATAACAGCAGTAAGCACACACGCAGCTTTGATATGCCCATCCCAAGCCAAATCCCATCTTTGGACTGCAGTGGTCGCTGCAGCAGAAAGAAGGACTATATTTGTCTAGAACGAATGGAGTTGACAGGTGGAGGAAATTTATTCAGTGATATTTGCCATTAGTGGCCTGCAGGACTGTGACATTATGTTGTCTGAAGAAGGCAGTAGATGCATCTTGTCGGTGTGATGGATTCAAGGGACAAGGATAATTCAGAGACACTTCAGTTTTCTCTGCTGTAAGAGGCTTTAAAGAGCCTAGCTGAAATCTGGCGTAATTTTTGATCTGTATTATTCTGGGGAGGGAGAAGAAAGGGATGCTTGATCTGGTATTCTTCATTGTGGGAAATATAGGGACTGTAATTTCAAAATGAGAAAACAGTGGATTTAGGGGTGGTAAAAATAAATAATGTGGGTAGGCTGCTGTTACTGCTTATGTCATTTTTCAAAAGACTCACAATCTCTTTGTGTTTTGTTTTGCCTCTTCTGTAACCTTCAACACACCATTTGTCTCAGGGTCCAATCCTGTAAAGATTTAGGGAATGATCATGCATGCAGAATTTCCCTTCTCATTGTTCAAATATAACAATTCACAAGATTCATTCCCAAAAGAGAACACACAGCTGGGACACATCAGGATCCATTAGAATAAACATGGGGCAAAACTCCTTTGCATTGAGGAGAAGGAAAATAAATCATGTAATGACAGATTTCAGGTGTTATTAGAGTTTCCACAGACTGCACTTGTTTTTGTTTTGTTTTTCCCCAATCAGTACTATTCTGTGAATCCAGGAAGCACTTATGAGACAGACTTGCTGCAGCTAGAGATCACCTTCTGTTAAGTGTACAGGTGGTTACTCTTTGCTAACAGGGATGGTAATAAACAATTTTACCTCTCCCCAGGGAGTTTAATTTCTTCATTTATTTATTTTTGCAAGGAATTTGTATTTTAGTAGCTTGATTATAAAATCCAGGCCTTTTTGAACAATCCATGCTGATTAAATGAAACACTGGGAAATCTGTTAGCATAACTGGCATATATTAGTTGTGAGGCTGCTTTGGCTTTAGGAACCTGGATAAGTCTTGTTTGAGGTGATCTGTTGTTCTAGTAGATGAAATCTTTCCCTCTGTAAAGCTGATTTCAGAAAAGATTAGTCTGTGCAGAGATTCAATGAGGTTGAAGAATTATGGCCAAGCTTAAAAGTGGGTCAGAAATTCAGAAAGGAACCTCTGGACCCCTTTAAAAACTCTCCTTGCAGAGCAGTTGTAGAAATGTGAAAATGCTCTTTGTCACCTCTTATGTTGGATTATGTTGCCACCATCAAGTGGTAGACTTTTTTTTTAGGGGGAGGTGGGAGGAGAGATCTTTTCATTATTTCCTTATGCTTCATTAAGAAAAGTTTAGTGACTGGCATATATTCTTTAATCCCTCCCACTTTGCAAGTCCACCTGTATTCACCATTTTGTTGAATTCAGCGCAACAATAACTGGAAATAACTGTCTTGGGAAAAGAGTACTAATGTTTCCCTCAGTTCATCACTTGGGGCGTTCTTCTTCACCCGCCGTCTTCAAAGCCACAGAATTGTGTCATTGTGAGGATTTTTGAAAGCCAAACTGTTCTCCTGAGTAGGCTCTTTGAGAATGACTTGGCAACCATCAGTTTCCAGAGCTAACTGAAACCAAGATTTCAAAGGTTTCTGTGATTACTGCTGGGGCAATGGAGGATAGACTTGGTCTCTGCAGACCTTTGCTTGAAGACGCCAAGTTTGAGGATGAATGTTAACATTTTGCTTGCTGATGTTAAAACTTGACTTTGCAAGAGGATGGAGTTACACTCCAGAAAGCGTACCCTTCAGCCTCTGAGACTTGTTTGCAAGCTTGCAGCCTGACAAAACAAATTTGGTCGGTGAGGAATCCACAGGCATTTCTCCAGCATAACTTATTTTAAAAAGCACTTCTCTCTGCTTACTGTCCTTAGCTCTTAACACATGTGGGCAGCCCATCTTCAGTTAGATCAACATCATTGTCTGTAACTGAGGCCATTTTTTCTTTTCCTTCCTTTCCTTTCCTTTTATTATTTTTTTCTTCTCTCTTCCTTCCCCAGAGTTACGAGCTGGCAGCCTGCCTCTGCTCCCTTGTGCTCTGGGTTGAAGTTCAAGAGTGCCCTAAAGCTACTTAGCTGAATTAATGACATCCAACATGACCTGTTAGTTTGAGGGTGAAAAAGGAAATTTTCCAAGATGATGTATACCAAGCAAGCTCTGTTCTTTTGTAAGTGCCCCATTATTATCTTAAACCTAGGATATTATAACCATTTAATTAAAAAAAATAATAAGAAAAACCCCATTACTGTAACTTAAAGATTATTCCTTCTTTATATCCCTATTACTGGGAAATGCTCAAGAACTTCCCCGTTGTTGACCTTGTAGGCTCATAATGCGGGACTTCTCATGACTCAAGGGAAAAGGTGTAAGTAGTGAGCCAAGGAAGAAAATGTTTCTGTCCCATTTTAACATTTTGTTTTCCTCTGTGTGAGATGATGACATTGTACATTTTCAGTATGACCAATTATTCAATGGAGAGGGGTGCCAGATGTCAATCTTAACGTCGTTCAGAAATGACACACCTTTTAAAATGTAGGAAAAAAATCAGTAAAAAGAGAGAGGGGGATAACTGAGAGTTTTAAAATATGTGACATCCAATGCAATGGCAGTGGATCATTAGGAAGCCAAGACTTCAATAGGAACCAAGGTCCCACCTTTAGAAGAAATATGAATCTATCATGGTAATGCTGACCTGGAGTCTTTGCGTAGATGTTAGTGACAGTATGATGGTCTTGCTTGGATACTATTGCTGGTAAGCTATTCTGCCTCTACTGATAACAGAGAATTGCAACACCTACAACATCTGCCTGCTTTCTTAAACAAATTCATGTATGAATCACCCTATGCCAACATCAGAGGAAAGCCTTGTAACATTATTGGCTTTGAAGTTTTGGGAGATTGAGGGCAGGGAGGGGTTGTTTTTCTTCAGTCACCTTTCCTCTCTAAAGAGAAGGGGTTTTAAGAATCTTCAAAACTTAGGATTCAATTATTTTTTTCCTTTATTATTCAGTTGGGGCCCTTAATACCAGACTTCCATGTTGGGAGCTGTAAAAACCAGTGGTGAAATGTGTTGGTGGAAGGTACTGCACCAGACTCTTCTCAGAGCATGCAGCCTGTTAGCAATTTATGTGATACCAATTTCAAGATGCAGAGCTTTCATAGACTTCTAAGTTTCATCCTGGTCAGTGTATAAACATCCACAAAAGGAAGGCGTTTCTTTCAAAAAGACTGCTTCTATTTGTTGCAGGGATTTAAATAGCATCAAGACAGAAAAATGTCAACATATTAGCAATGAAAAAATAAGAAAGAAACTCTGAATAGTATCTTTTAGCACCACCTAAATTCTGTCCCAACAAGATTCTCCATCTTATCCCATCTATGAATGAGAAATGTCTTTGTCCTCAGAAGAATGGGTATCACTCCCCTGTGGTCTGAGATTGATCACACAGTGCCTTTGCAACCTGAAAAATTAATCCTTCAAGGCTTGTTGTCACAGTGCATTATAAATATTCTGCATGTGTTACATGAAGATGAAGATCATTGTGAAGATGTTTGTCTACGGCTCGTTTGGAAGGACTCAATGTGCAGCATTTGTTCAGTGTTGCATTTGGTTGTATATGATCCTTGGCTCCACAGTGCAAAAATTGCTACAGGGCAGTCAACCACCTGGTCTAATAACTGACCTGTAGCAATGGATGATTTCGCTGGCTTCCATTCATATTCATGAAGAAAATACTGACCTAACATGTGCATGAAAGACCTAACCCTGCGATGTAGTTAGGATGTGCGAGGTCTGCAAATCCCAACAGTGTGGGGATAGCTGACTGTGAAACATACTGGTGGTGGCAGAAGTCATTCTTTTCAACCTTTCTAGTCTTACTGCACATTTTGTACTTGAGCTAAGCTACACCTTAGTTACCAGTGCTGGAGCGCTCTTTCTTCCTTGTGCAGTAGTTCTGCTCCGTGACTGTTGCTAAAGAGCACTGCTCCCAGCTATCTAACACACATGAGAAAGGGCTATTCGGTGTACGTATTTATTTGTATGACAACTTGTAGAGCTATTAACAAGTCAGTTATTTCCATGGGAAAAATATTTACTTATGAAAATGACAGTCGAATCTAAGGATTTTTTCCTTCTTAAGACTGAATTGTTCCTTGATTAAGTCCTTTTAATAATAGCATCAAAAATGTATTGATCACAGGTAGTACAGAATTTCAAATAAAGAACTGAGACTACTCAGCTTAAGCTGATAGCACCAGGCAGTTGACAAATGACCAGGTTGTCTCAAGATAGAAAGGTTGTCTCAAGATAGAATCATAGAATGGTTAGAGTTGGAAAGGACTTAAAAGATCATCTAATTCCACCCCCCCTGCCATGGACAGGGACATTTCCCACTAGACCAGGTTGCTCAAAACCCCACTCAACCTAGCCTTGAACACTTCCAGGCACGGGCCATCCGCAACGTTCCTGGGCAACCTGTTCCAATGTCTTACCACCCTCACAGTAAAGAATTTCTTCCTAATATCTAATATAAATCTACCCTCTTCCAGTTTAAAACTGTTACCCCTTGTCATAGTGCTCTAATTCCTGACAAGACCCCCTCCTTATCTTTCCTGTAGGCCTCCTTTAGGTACTGGAAGGCAGCTATAAGGTCTCTCTGGAGCCTTCTCTTCTCCAGACTGAACAACCCCAACTCTCTCAGCCTGTCCTCATAGGAGAGGTGCTCCAGCCTCCGATCATCTTCATGGACCTCCTCTGGACCTGCTGCAACAGATCCATGTTCTTCTTATGTTGGGAGCTCTAGAGTTGGACACAGTATTCCAGGTGGGATCTCATGAGAGCAGAGTAAATGGTGAGAATCACCTCCCTCGACCTGCTGGCCACATTGCTTTTGATGTAGCCGAGGATGTGGTTGGCTTTCTGGGCTGCAAGTGCACATTGCCAGCTTGTGTTGAACTTCTCATCCACCAACACCTCCAAGTCCTTCTCCTCAGGGCTGCTCTCAATCCATTCTGTGCCCAGCCCGAATTTGTGCTTCGGATTGCCCCTACCCAGGTGCAGGACCTTGCGCTTGGCCTTATTGAACTTCACAAGGTTTGCACAGATCCACCTCTCAAGCTTGTCCAGGTCCCTCTGGATGGCATCATTTCCCTCCAGTATGTTGACTGCACCACACAGCTTGGTGTCATCGGCAAACTTGCTGAGAGTGTACTCAATCCCACTGTCCATGTCGCCAACAAAGATGTTGAACAGCACTGGTCCCAGTACCAACCCCTGAGGAACACCACTTGACACTGTTCGCCACTTGGAAATCAAGCCATTGACTGCAACTCTTTGAGTGCGACCGTCCAGCCAGTTCCTTATCCACTGAGTGGTCCGTCTGTTGAATCCATGTGTCTCCAATTTAGAAACAAGGATGTCATGTGAGACAGTGTCAAATGCTTTGCACAAGTCCAGGTAGATGCCATCAGTTGGTCTTCCCTTCTAAGATAGCATGTAGCTGTTCAGATAAGAAAAACCTAGAAAGAGAAGCTTCTGTCCAGTTTTAGATTCTTTCTTACAATGCAAAATTAAATTGTGGAAATCATGGATGCAAGGCAACCCAGAGAAAAAAAGAACTCGAAAAGAAAATTGGGCTTTTATTTGGGTAATGAAAAGTATCACAATGAAATATAATAATCTGATTAAGCCATTAAATCAGATAAGTCACAGATTGACTGTGTCCCTGAAACTTTCGAAGATGGTGGGGTAGACTTTGAGCCTGACACAGCAGGCCCAGTTTTATCTTCCACCATGTCCTGTGAGACCTTTTTGGAAAGCCCCCTGCAACTTATTGGTGGTTTGGATCTAAATCTTTAGAAGTGCTAAGACTGATCAGTTATATTTTTCCATTTGGGAGAATGTCAATCAAATCTGCTTTTATTAGATGTGTATAAAACAAAAGAAACATAAAAACATACTCTGGTTTTAGGCAGGCAGGTGGCACTTTTACTCAATTCAGCAGAGAAGAATTAGAATTTGCAGTTGGGGAAGAGACCTTTTGTGAATTGCTAACTTTTTCTATACAGTCAAGTGACACCAACTCCATTGATCAAAGGCAGTTTCTGCTGCTCGGAAATGCTCTTTCATGTCCTGAGGAGTATGAGCCGATGGCAAATCACAGGAGTGGAGGAGGTAGTAGAGTGCTGCACATTAGAATCAAGCAAATCCAAAGTCACTCTGACTTTTATTTCTTTTTTCTTTTTTTTTTTTGTGTGTGTGAGTGAATGCTAACAAATGATAGTAAAGTAAATTAATGAGGGTTTAGTAGGTCACAGTTTTCCACCAGGCCTTGCAGATAATCAGTCTTCTACCAGGACTGTCATGTTAACAAATCTTTGTTATTTTAAGTGACAAAGCTTTGATTTGGTACACCAAGAGGTTTACATTATCTGCTCAATGTGCATGTGGAAATAACATGGTTGAAGAGTAGGCATGCGATTGAACACATATCTCACATAACAGATGCAAATTTGATTCTTTCCTTCTGTAATATCTAAGTTTTTTGTATCCCTTTGTTTTAGTTATTTCAAAAAGGTATTGAAGTAGTTCTGGCGATCTATCTTTTCATCCACCTGTCTACATTTTCTGACTCTCATGACAGTAATATTTGATTATAGGATCTGACTCCAAAGCTCCCTGATATTAAAAGAGATCTTTCCCTTGGCTCAGAGGCTTCCTGACCAGCCCCCGCAGCCAGCTGCAAGGACTGCAGAGCCCCAATTCCTGTAAACAGAGCAGAGCCAGGGAACTAGATCCACCACCCAGAGGCCCACCAAAGCTCAATGTCAGTCAAGTCAATCTGTTGGCAGATTCAAGCATGAGAAAGATTGTTAAAAACCGCCAACCTCTGCAGCTCTCGGGTGAGCTCACTGTTTGTGTGACAATAGTGGATAAAAAAGGAATAAAAAAAAATCCTTTATAAAATAAAGTTGCAAAAAGAAACCCATAAGAAACTCCACACTGTGTATCCAAACATGCTTCACTGACCTGCCTCTACCCTCTTGTCTCTTTTTTTAATCATATAAAGTGAAATATAACGATGAAAATTAAATTCAGCAGAATGCTCTTCTTATAGAGCAATCCAATCATTCAACGTCAAAACTGCTGAAGCAGGATGTCTTGAGATTGTTAGACTTTCCTCCCCAACACACACAAACATGCATGCACATACTTATCCAAAATGAAGTTCTGGAAAAAATCTAGCTGATTTTGCAAACTCTTGTTGTGTTTTGCAATAGGAGACGATTTCTTTAAGGAAAGTGGGTTTGTTTGTGGATTTTTCTTCTCCTCTTCTAACTAGCTCTACTCAGACTGTGCAGGAAAAACTTGTCTTCGCTTTCCCTTGAGTAATTGAGGTTGTTCCACGAGATCAAGCTCAACATTTATGAAGCGCTATCACTTATCATCAGTTTTAGACCTCAGCATAGATCTGTGTGTCATTTCCTTAGAGAAACAAAGCAAAAGGACATCTGAGGAAACTCATGAGAAGTATAGGCAAAGGCTTTAACATTTCATTCACCGGCATCCATGAAAGGCCTGACCTCAGAGGTGCATCTCCTTGCCTGGCGACTGAGGGATGTTCATGCTTATCCTCTGGGGCACTGGTTCCAGAATGAGCAGTAGCATCTGAATCCCTCCACCTTTTATCTTCACCAGTGCAGCAAACATTTACTCCCTACATGTTTTCTTTGGGAAGCCTCCAATGTGGATACTCTTCTCTGCTCCACTGGGAGAGATGGAGAGATTTATTTCTTTGTGCCAGGAAGTAATGAGATGCATTTCCCACCACCATACATGTGTAGCTAGCTGTGGTCTGTAACATCTTTTCTGATGCATCCCATAATGATTATGTGCCGTGTCTTTCTTGCCAGTTCCATGGGTTGGGAGTAACAATAATAAAAGCAGGACTAATAGGTGTTTCATTTTACAGCTTTTTGGTCTCAATTGCGTAATCCGGATGACCACCTTTTCTTCCTTTTAAAAATAAATCCTTAACTTGCGCTGGACTTAAACAATTATACGTCTGAGGCACTATGTATTTAATGTATGCTGTTAAGTGCTCAGTGCAGAGGAGTGGCAGTGTGTGTCACGGGAAGGTTACGGTGTCATCTGTGTGGCTGCTCCTTTTGCTCTCTATTTGTGTCTTGTGATAATTTATAACGCATATGGGAAAGGCTTGGGGAGCAATTAAGCTACTCCATTAAAGTAAATAACATAGATTGTGTTTGTGTATCTTATTTAAATCTTTGAAATGTAAAATAAAGAGACAGCTTAATGGTTACAGTGTCGTTTGAACATAAAGCTCAACTAATAACTGGATCCCCAATCTCTAGTTTTAAAGAGAATTACACCTGGCTATTAATAAAGTAAAATAGACTTTAACCTGGTTTGATGGTAATCCAAATCACATGGGTAATTTTTGTTTCTTTTTTTGGATCTATTTTGAGGGCAACTGAATGAATTTTCCTCTGATCAGAACATTCACATTAAACAAAGCGACTTCCCGAACTCCAGAATTTTGAATCTGTTTCCAAAAGAATTGATTTTTTCCAAACCAATGCATTCAGTCTGACTGTGAAATCAAAAGACCGTTTTATTCTCCCAGATCTTATTTGGGCTGTTGGTTGTTATGGCTAAGGTATCTTATCACCAGTCTTTCTAAACTGGGGCTGATGTGGTTGGCAGCTGTTACAAATGTCAAGACCCTCCATACATACATGTAGAATAAGGGGTCCTGAAAGAAGTCTTAGAAGGAAGCTCTGAATTAGCCTTATTCACTTTCATTTCACTTTAGACAACTTTTTAAGTACATACTTCCCTATAAATCAAGGGAGTCATAAGCACTTTTTTGATTAAGGATGGCTCTATGAGCATACAGTTGCTTTCCCATAGCATGGCGGTTTTGGGGTTCAAAAAGTCCATTAGCATTTCTGTTCTTTCAGAGGCATTTTCATCTACAAACAAGATTACATTCCTATCTTCTAGGGATGACATAAATATGATTTAATTCACGTATGCCTGAGCTATGGAGCATGTTAAAAAAAAATAAAAAAGATGCTGTGAGTTGCCAAATATTATGGGTTAACACTTTCTACAAAGGGTTAGAATAAATAAAATAATCTACCAGGAATACTAAGTTCTTTGCAACCTTTGGTTTCTCCTGCCTGCATCGGCTCATCCTGGGGACAAGCAGAGGGTTGGCCTTTTTAAGACCTGTAGTGGCTGGTCAAGAATAATAAAGGTTAGAAATTAAAAGATTAGCCAAACTCCGTGAAAGCCATGATGAGTCATGCAGATATATTTTATTAACCACCAGGACTGCTTTGCCATCCAGGTGTATCTGGTGGGTAAAATACTGAAGCGTCTCCTGTTTAGCCAAGGCCTCTGTCTCCTGATTCCCCCCCTCCTCATCTCTTCAGAGGGAAAACTGCTCCTCCGATGAACGTTTTGCAGGTCTGGCAAGAGCAGGACTGTAGGTAGGGCTGGGGCAGGTCCCCCTGGGGACACATGTCCTGCACTGCTATGGTGGCCACCGGTCTCAGTGTCTTCTCTGCAGTGAAGGAAGCAACATCTAATGAGAACCCAAGGGAGCTTTAACTTTACATCTGGGATGTGCTGTACCAGCAGACAGCTGGAGTCAGCGGTCCTTGAGCACTGGGCAATAGCAAGGGACAAGTGTCTTCTGTGCCTTAGCCCTGAAGGACTTGACAGGCTGGTCCTGCTGAGGAAAGGGTGAAGCAAAGAGACGTAACTAATCCCACCGGTGCTTAAAACACTGCCTTGAGAGGGGATTAGAAAAGTTTGAGGCTATGCTTTCCTCCTCAGGTTAAAAATCTCTGCACTCTTTCACATAACAGCTTTTTCTCTATTCACCTGCGTCGCTTCTCTTCTGCTTGGGTGTTGGTGTATTTGAAAGTTAATGGGGTGTTGGGTCTGAAAGAGAGGAGGGGGAGGAAAAAGAAGAAAGGAAATAGGGCAAAAAAAATGCAGGGACAGATTTTGAAATCCAAATCCTGTTCTCAGACTGATTTTTCTCTTTGTTTGCTCAGCTGCTTTTCACAGCCGCCTTACCGGCACAGACAAATCTGAACAGCTTGCAGAACAAAATGACAGGAAGATGGAAGGATAATGTGTGTTTAAATATCAGTGACCAGCCTCTTTCTTGGCACTCTCAGCATGGGGAAAGCTTGTTATATACTGCCTCCTTTAATCATTTCAGACAGGGCTTTTCCTCCTGCCTATCTATCAAGATGAGAGAGGATCTTCCTCCAATTGTTAGTTGGAGTGACGGACAGGAGAATTATTAATATTGTTTGCACTGACTTTCCTTGTTATTCTTATTTGTTAAGTCCCCAGCTGGTGTGACCCCCCTTTTTTTTTAGTCTGCTGAAGGTCTGACCCACTCAAACACATGCAAACTGCACGTGATCACCAAACAGATTTGAATTTGAGAGGTTTTGAAAAAACACAGAAAAAAGGAACAACTTTGGTACCTGGATCCCAGCGAAACAGAACGGAGAGGAGCTGGAGGAAGGCTGATAATACACAGCCTCCAGTTAATGAACTCACTGCCAAGAAATTCAGTGTCTACTGTCTCCCTGGGACACTGATGTGTGTCAAAATAAAAATCATACACCTTCGGTAAAACCAGGCCTTTGTTACAGCTGGCATCTGAGATGATTAAAATTTAAGCACATCAAAGACTGAGATAAAGAGAAGAATGGCTTTACCCTTAATTGGACATTGTGTTTGTCTCTTGCTTCCTGCTGAAGGAGGTTGTTTATTTCCCCGGGCAGATTTTGCTCTGTGTATATGCATGTGTATGTGTGGGGGGAGGGGGGGGCATATACAAGCTTACCTGTGCAAACATATACAGACAAAAAATCCTACATGAAAAGTTGGAGTGCTTGACTGCAAATCAGGAACCTCTGGACTGAAGGTTGCACAAACAAGTATAATTTTGCTCCTTTCAGACCAACAGGAAGGTGGATTTTTTTCTTCTTATATGGTGTTGGAGTCAGTTAAAATTATAAAGTGCTTATTTCCACGTCACATTTCTGGAGTAAGAGACTCTGTTACCTCCATTTTACTGAAAAGAAATTGAGGTAAGGGGAAATGGTTCACAATTTCATTTCTAAAATAAATGAAGCTACCGATTTGGAGTGCTCGTGCCTTCAGAGCTGGGTTCAGCCCGCCTACCTGTAACTCCCATCCGAGGCCCCAGGCGGAGCTGAGGCTCTCTATTCAGCAGGAAAGTGCTCCGTGAGGATGACTGGCTTTGCCGTGAACCAAATCATCTTCCATCTATCCCAGGGGAATCCCTGCCTCCTCTGGGCGGGAATTAGGGTAACTGTGCAAACATTCAAGTGCTTTTTCCAGAAGTTTAGGTTACCATAGCTTCCTACCTAAGTGGTTGCCAGAGTTACTGTATTTTGCTTTATAAATTAAAAGAGTGAGCGGTTGTGTGTATGTGCGCGTGTCTGTGAAGGGGGAGACTTTTTTCCCTACTCTTTTTAAAATCAAATTAATCAATTTTCCCAACTCTTTCCCCAAAAAGGTCAGTTTGAGGGAGATACCCAGCCTTAACTTTCAGGCTAAAGCAGTAAAGCAGCTGAACAGAGGTAGTCTTACCTCCGTCTACACTAAAGCAAATATTTTAGATAAAAGCATCAGCCAGCTTTAACAGTTATGTCTATTTAGAAAAGCACTTAAGAAGCCTAATGTTAAGCATATGCTTATGCAACTTGCTGAATGGGGGACTGTGTGCTGTAAAAGGCATGTGGAATTGGGATGTGAAGTGGGTAATAACAATTATGAACATTTACATAGCCTTCTGCACTTTGAAAGGGATGTAGGAGCTGTAAGTGTAGAGCACCAGGGACAAAAGGAGATATGAAAATGTAAGGTTGTATATTTAAGCTTCCCTTTTTGCCTGGCTAAATTCTACCTTCTGTTACAAAACTTCCAACCTCAGTAAATGCAATCAAGCTCGATTTACTAGCTAGGCAGGAAGAGTAATTCAGCCCAGGGTCTAGTAATCTTGGCAAAGAGCTGTTTCAAAAATTAAAACCTCCTCTCCCTCATTATTAGTTATTTCTATTTTCCTATTAACTTACTGCAGAAAATATTGCTTTACCGTGACAGTGTTCTGAGCTCTAAAATAGATCGATCAAATCAAGTCAACCAAAGACGGTATTCCTGGCCCTGGAGAGTGATTTACACAAATCCACAGAGGAAAAAATCTGGAAGCAAAGGAGGGAGAATAAAAAACAACAGAGATTTTTTAAGGTTACAGACACGTAAATTAGCTCTCCTCTGGACAAGTGACTGTATGCACCAAACCTTAGAATCAGTATTTAATTAACCTCTTTAAAAAAACCATTAAGCGCACTGGTGTGTGACGAACAGGCAGAGGAATGAATGTTTGGCAGGATGCCAGGCAACATCAGAGAAGCTTTAGGAAGACGAGGTTGAAATTAAAGGGAGAAGTTTGCTTTGGGAAACTATCTCATTCATAGGTCCTATTTCACGGGTATCGTAAACGGGAGCCTGGGAGCGGTTTCACTGAGCCAAGGCCTGGGAGGTTCATAAATTGCTTCTCAGTCTGGCTGGATGCTGTGACTGACTCTCCTCATGGAAATTAAATGAGGCAGCTCACAATATCTGCTGCTGGCCATGGCTGGAGGTAGGATACGGGGTGAGTGGACCAGTGAAGTTTATGTGAAAGCAAGAGCAATGAGAGCTTGAAACAGAGGGACCAATTCACGTGGCTCCTGTTAGCAGAGGCTGAGCTCCTCCTTGGCCCACTGTCAAACTTGCCACGCTCCCTGATGGTTCAACTTCATTTGGAAAAATAGAAAGGATCTTTCAGTTTAAATCGTAGTTTAAATTCTTTTTATGGCTTTCTGGAGCAGGTTCTGCCTCTCCCTCCCGTTCTTCTTGAATCTGGTTTCCTAACGCATCTCCCCAAATTATATGCTTGAAGTTCAGCAGTACTAATATGATGTAGTATTTGAATTTGAGGCATTAAGGTCCCAGTTGCACAGTGCAGCAAAAAAACAGAGTCAGACCATTGCTGACAGCCCGCCTGTCTGCCCAGCATCCTCGAGGGCAATGAGGCTTTCTGAAGTGTGCCCCCACTCCTGGTTGAAGGACACTATGGTAGACAAAAGGCTACACAGGTTCATGCTGTGCTGGGCAAGTTCATGAAAAATAAACCAACTGATTGTTATTAGATACGTAGAAACTCTGTCCGGCTCAAGAAGACTCAAGGCCTCCAATGGTTAGAGAATGGAGGTTATTTTGGGAATGCATTCTGTACACTTTGCTCTTTTGCCCTTCTCTAGCTTTCTGGCCAGTGTCAGAGACAGGAGAGCAATCTGCACAGATCCTTGCTGTGATTCATGAGGGCTGTTCTTTCCTCTTTCCTCTTCTAGCCTTAGGGTATATCCCAAAATACTTCATTGAATTTATCAAATAAAATCTATTTTGTTTTGTAAAGAATGGGCTGTGTCCATTCCAAATATTAGTGGGAGATGTTACTCTGGAAAGTGAAAGACCTTTGAGTTGAGACATGAAGTTCAGAAAAAGTGGGAGCTAAACTCTGCTAAAGTCACGTCTCTGGGGAAAAATCTCCCTTCTGGACGTGCCCTGGGAAGGAAAGGGGGTGAACAATTGCACAGGGGAGCAGAAATCTCCCATTGCAGACCTGGAGCTCTTTGACGTTGCTGTGGGTGAAGCCACGTAGTTCACAGCAACTCAGCAGAACGGAGAGCAATGCCGTGGGCTCCGTGTCCCCAGAACAGGCGATTCATCCAGCCACTGCTATGTTTTAGGTGAAACCACCACCAGCTGCCTTTGACACATTGGCATTGCAGTGGTCCCTGTCGAGCAGAGACCCTTTTTGCTGTGATTTGATCTTTTGTCAGCATGGAAGGAAATTTTCTAAAGAAGGTAAATTAATTAATCAAGTTAACCCTGAGACATCTAACGAGCATTATTGTATTTAACCACCAGTGAATCTGGCAAATACTAAATAGTACTCGAGTTCTGATTCTTTAATGACTATTAAAGAAACAAAAATAAGGGGAGTTGATTGTGTCAGGTTAACAACATTTAATTAAAATGGAGGGAAGGGGTAGCTGTAATTTGCAACCAGCATAGAGGGGAACCAGACAGGAGAGTATTGTGCAAACCTGTGAAGTGCTCCAGCTTTTAATTAAAATTGCAGTTCTTTAAGATAGCCCTGTATCAGATGGATTCTGCACAGAATCCATCTCCAGCACAAGATTGCCAGCAGGATTCTTCTGTGGCCTCATGTCCTTAATAGAAATCTATGTGTCAGGGGACATCTTTATGTCACGGTACATGCTGGATCTGTCATGTGAGGTCCCCATCCCTCACTGAGGGCGATACTGCACATAAGAATAATGATAGTGTAGCTGACTGTTTCTTTCTGGAATGTACAATCTATAGATGGGACAAAAGAGATGCTGCTAGTTAAGCAAGCTCCATGTCCCTTCATTGAAGGACTGGTACTTTAATTTGCACTTTGCTGTGATGCTGATGCTCATAGAGCTATTGGAAAGCTTTTGGCAGTGATCTGGGAATCAAGAGACCTCAAAGCTCTCATTGATCTATTAATTAGCTGCCAGCTCTTGGTCATCTCTCTCAGCTTATCCACATCCCTGTATTATCTGCTGTGAAATAACGATCCACACAACCTTAGAGTGGTGTTTGAGGTCTACACGTAAAACTATCATATTGGTAAACTGGCACATCTGCAATGTCCTACTGGCACAGACACACAAAATGGGAGGTAATCGGGTAAATTCACTGCAGAAACAAATAGTTCATGAAAAACTTAAAGGGGCTAGAAAAGTCACAGATGACAAAGATACTTCTCAGAAAGATATTCATAAACCAATAACAAACCACAGCCAAGCAAGAAAGAGATGACATCTACTTAGTGCCAAGAAACAGATAAATTACAAAATTCACTTGTTAAATTCACTGTCATGCGCATATGTATATACCTACTTGTACTGATATAGCTGATTTTGTTTCTTAAACTACAAACATACACAAACACACACAAACATATTTGGAAAAAGTTAATTTGGGATTTAGAAGAGAAACACTCAGTTTGTTAATATGATTGTGCTGATTCACACCACATCAGGCAAAATCTGAATTTTGGCTCATGGTATCTTCCTTTAGAAGTGACTGCAGTCTCTCTTGGGTTGTCCTTAGTAGTTATGTGGGTTTTGACATAAAATCTCCTAGAAGTTTTAACTTTAGCTGCCCTAAAACCTAGTCCTCTGTTACCTCCGTGGTGTCCAGTTATCCAAAAAGAAAAGAAGGTGGGTTTTTAGAGTTTGATACTCTTCAAACTGTGCCGGAACAAAGGAATTGTCTTATTGCTAGAGGCAGAGAATAGGTGAGAAGTATATTCAGTCATTGCACTACCAGACTCACGTAATTACTGTTTCTCTGGGAATCAGTCTACATCTGTGAAACTATGATATGAGGGTTACCTCCATATTTTTTCTTTTGTCACTTTATGCAATAAAATCTTCTAGGCTATTATTACATATTGATAAGCTATTGTGGCCTTTCTCTTATTTCACTGCTGCAAAGAAAATGAGTGTTTCCTGCTGGCTAACAAGCATTTTGTGTTTAATAAACAGCTAAACAACAACAACAAATCTAATGAACATTACCTGTCAATTAAAGTATGAGAGCATAAACCGTAAAGAAGTCTTCAGCTGCAGAAAATTATTTTCAGGAATAATATTTCATGTGTTTTCAAAGCTTTCTTTCTGGTTTTTAGAGCAAATTTCTTTGAAGTAAACCTAGACCTTTGTTGTTTAGCACAAAGAAGCCAAAAAATCAAAACAAAGGTCTAGGAGCCTCATCTATCTAAATTTAATTTGCTTGTCTCTTTCTAACAGAAAAAAAAAAAAATATATTTATATAAATAATACATTTTCTAAGGAGCTAAAAATTCACACACTGGTGTGGAATAACTTCATTAGACTCCACTTTGAAATCCCTTGGTCAGATTCTGCTCCCACAGACATAGCTGTAAACATGCTGTAAATCCACTGAAGTGCCTGTTTGTTTAACTCAATCTCAGAGAGCCGGAACTGGCCACCAAATGATTTATTTATGGATATCCCAACCCCATCGTCACTTAAAAGTAGATGTTTGTATTTCATGTTCTTGATTTTCTTGATTTTTAATCATTCATAGGACATCATCAAATATTGATGTTCCATCTATTAAAAATGCCATAAATAAATAAGTTATGTACACAGGCCTGACCAGAAACAGCATGGTCCAAGATAATCCAGTTCTGTACACCAGAAACTGTCTTCTGTTTGATGAAGTATTCAGCTGAGCCTGGAAGGTTGTGAGCAGACAGCAGACCTCTACCTTCTTGGCTGCTGCACCATAAACATAAGAAGACATTTCTCTTGCTTCTTGTTTAAAATAATCCAACAAATATCTGAAAGAGAATATGAATAACCATACCTGGTTTTCATCTCAAAAACAAAAAATTAAAAAGTACTAATGACCTTTTCTTGCCGCCTGCAGTCTAAATGTTGTGTCTTGACACATCTCTGGGGGAAGAGAAAACTGAAAGCAGTTAAATCACTGAGGCTACTTGAACACCCAACTCTGATCTGTTATTACTTTTTGGAATTGCAAACAGAAAGAAAAAATAATCTTAGCTAAACCCCAACCCTTTTACATACAGTCTTTTTACATGAAATGATCCTCTTTCAAAAAAATGTTTATTTTTATTTTCAGTTCAGAAGACACCCTTAAAAATAAGACTAATTATACACTCAGCACAAACATTTAGTGCTGTATTCCTTGAAGGCACGTTAAGAAAATTGATCCACTCATAGCCCTGGTGTTTTACTGTTTGGTTGAATTTTTACCTCCTGCAAGCTGCCATAAATCAAAGGACTTGCCAGCCTCTACACCAGCTCCTGATATGATGTAACAAAGCATGAAGACTATTTTTCCTTCTCCCTGAGACATGCTTTTAAGCAGAGCTGGCTCCTTGCTTCTTAGAAGGGCTGTAGAAGAAGGGAGATTGAAGAGAGGAAAGCCCATTGCCATGGGTTCCCTGTTAATTCAAATAGGGGAGTCAATCACACCCCACCATCCATATGAGATCACCTGAGGTCCTACGTTGTTGGCTCTTTTGCTATTTGATATTTTAGGTAAAGCCCAGGCTGCTGGGGCAAACTTTGTGGTTGATGTGTCTCAGTTGACCTAAAAAGGTCTAGATCAAAGGAGTCCCTGCTATTGCAGCGATCCACTTGACTTTTATGGGTTTGGCCATGAAGTAGAGTCCTCTGCCCTCAGTGGTGTGCCCAGGACCTTTCTTACAGTGCCTGTGCAAAGTGGACGTACGGGGACAGGAGATCAGCTCAGCTGAAGGGATTCACCAGAGACAGCAGGGTGATAGCCCCGTTTCCTAAAGAGGAAGGCTCACGCAGTCGTTTAGTGCTTGTAGGTATGGTTGTTTTCATCTCTCTCTTGACTGTTCTTCCCTCCTGCCCTTCATTTTTTATTAATGAAGCTGCTGGGCAGTTCCAACCATGCTTGACAGGTCTCAAAGAATCAATTTCTTACAAGCTTAATGCAAATTGGCAGCTGGGCGAAGAAGAAAGTCCACAATGTGTCTTTCCATCCCCTGCCCCCAAGGTGATCACAAACTGGGTCACCCCTGGAATGACACATCTGCCGATACATGACTTTGTGAAAGAGCAGGGCCACAGGCTTTGATGTGCCCTCAGTTTCCCTCTCCATGGGCTGGAGCAACGCAAACAGTGGTGAGAAACTGTGGGCACTGGACTTTTCTCTTTGGCAGGTTCTCTGCCTTCACAAGAAGATAAATTAATAAATCCATGAAAATCTAGGCAGCTGGCTGTGTGGGCTCTCTTTGTGCCCTTTGATCTATGCACCCGTGGCTTTGTGGTGATGCTTACAGCTGCTGACAGGTGATTTGCTGGGGTCTCTGTTCTGTGTCGTGCTTGGTCTTGGCATCAAAATTTCACAGCGGTTAATGAGATCCATTGGCCACGGCAATCCATCCCCTGTGCATTGAGTGCTAATTAGTGTCAGCCTGTCACAATAGCAAGATGAGTTGCAAAATAAAACCATCAAGTACACTCAGATTCTGATTTATTACTTATTTTCCTGTCACTGTGGCTGAACAATAATACCGAAAAAAAAGTCAGTCTGGCCTCTTCTTTGGCTTCATGTGCTGTGGTGATGATTTCCCTGTAATTAATGAGGTGCATTATCTAACTCCCTCACCTTGCACTAGGAAGAAAAGTCCTTTTTTCACTCTTTCGTTGTTTCCAAAGAGAAAGTCTGAAAGTCTTGACAAAACACAATTATGCAGAGCGAATGGCCTAAAAGGCAGGCTCCACTCATGGTTCTGCACACTCCAGGGTCCTTTTGTTCATCAGTTTAATTAGATTTAGTGTGGAGTCCCTTATGCACAGCAGTAAACACAGCATCGACGTTTCAGGTCGATGCAAAGTTGGTTCTGAGATAGGTACTTGGGGCCTGATCCTTTTGCATCTGGGCCCCTTTCCACAGCTCTGTCCTTACAGCATTGAATGAACTGCTGCAGTTTTCTAAGGTGCCACAAATTTTCCCATATTTAAGTTAGCTTTAGAAACAATGTGCATGGAAGAATTCTAGAGAATAGATCTTTATCACAGTTTTACCTGGAACAAGCCTGGTGACAGCAATCTTGCTCTTTCCGACTGAAGATGCTGAGGCTGAGATCAGTCTCTCTTGGTCTATGTATTACAGTGCCAGACATTTTTTCTCTAGGAATATTCATCCACCTCCAGCAGTAAATTTTTGCAAATGGCTTGATTCATATTTATTGTATTTTGTAGACTGTCTAGAGAGTAGTGATTGTGATTAGAGTAAGTATCCTACTATTAATAATGAAGCAACAAAATGAGAGTTGGCATAAAGCTTATGTATGTCCATTCATCTGTGCGTGACTTGAATTATCCAGTAGTAGTAGGAGAAATACTAGAGAAATATTTTCTTTAGTGCCATCTCTCTTCTCTTTTCTTTTTTTTTTTTTTTAGCAGTATTTATGAGGTGATAAAGTTTTACAAAAAGTTGTAGGAGGGAAAATAAGAATGATCTAGGTCAGGAGAAAATGGTGAATTATCTTTTAATACTGTTCTCTAGTCTCTCCCTCAGATTTCTTTCCAGTGGGATTATGCTCAGCACCATTGAATAATCAATGTTCTGGCTGCTAATTATACTTATAATTGAAGACTGCTTTCTATATCAGTCAGTCCCTTTTATACCATTAGCTTTTGTACTCAACTCAGTAGGACTAGTCACCGAGACACTTTCTCACACACTAGCTTAGAACGATCCTGATCAGCAGTGATTCAGCTGCAATACACTTAAAAATAAAACAATAATAAATTATTGTATAGGATAATCTATTATGGAGCGGATCTCTTAGCCTAGGAAGCTTTTGACTTCTTCATGATGTTTCAAAGTCAAAACTAATGCTACTGATTTTTTTACTTCAAATGATTTAATTTGGCGTGCAGCCTTTTCACTTGGATAGAATCAGGTTTTTTGTTGGATAGTTTGCCTTTCTCTGTTATCTGCATCGGGTAATTTGGTATGACTTAGACCAGTAGCAGAGAGACCATGACAGCTTCCCCAACTAGTGCTAGTTTGCAGTTTACTGGTCTCTTCTTGCTTTGCAAATAGGTCACTTCTCAGTCATGCACCAGTGGGCTGTCAGCAGTAGCAAAGAGCTGTGTTGAGCTTCTCACATATAAACTATGGAGACTGTTGAGAAAACAACCTCTCTGAAATGCAGAGATTAAATGAGCAGAGCAGAGTGAAAGATCCTCAGACCCAGAATACTCTTTCCACCTTGCTCCCACTCCCCTCTTTGGTCCTCTCCAGCTCCTTTGTGGTTTTGTGTTGGGTTTGGTGTTTTTTTTTTTTTTTTTTCTCTTCAGTTCTGATCAAACAACATTGGATGCACTATTTTTCTTGTTACTGCTGATTTGGGGAGGTTGTTTTTTCTCCTCCCCCCCCCCCCCCCCCAAGAACAGACTCTGTCAACAACATCTCACATAACAAGTCCATAACTGGAAGTGTTAAAGTGTCCATGAGCTTTTCTTTAATAAGTTCTTTTTCTTCTTCATGCTGTATAATGCTGCTACAGCGGCAACTAAAGCAGAAAAAGGTTTGAAAATCTGGAAGCTCTGTTGCTCACTGCTGTCTGTCTCTGATTTAATATGGAGTTTTATTTAGTTACTTAAGGACCTAAATGCCTTGGGAAGTTCCTTGAGTTTTCCTTGGTGTAGACAAAGTTCTTCAGGAAAGTTTCCTAAAACTTCCTGTTCCCTGCAGGAATTGGCTTGTGATGTGCTGTCTTTTGTTTTCTTTTATTAATTAATTGCTTTATAAATAAATAAATGGGAGAAATGGCTATAAAGTGGGAAGGTGAAGTAATGGAGTAATTGTAGAAGAGGCAGATTAGAAGTTGAATGTAATCGTCAAGATCAGACAGTTTTTATATACCCTGATGTAGGTAAGGTTTCAATAGGGTTACAGTTTTAAATTTTTTTTTAACTCATTTCCTCGTAGCCTTAGAAAAATTCCATGACCAAGGTCACACAGCATCCTGTAGCATAGCCAGATCATGAACTAGGAGCTCTTGTGTCCCTCTCTAGTATGTGATCTACAAATTCACCTGCCTTCAACTGTGTTATGCTGTTATGCAACCCCATATGATCCTGATTTTTAAGATCTCATTGGATAGTCAGTTTTTAGTTTGGTTAGATCATTTAGAGTCTTAAAATGCTCCCTCAAGTGTGCCTCTGAATCATGATGACCCATGTGCTGAAAAGCCTACAAAATGGAAAGTGAATGACAAAAGTCCCATGCCTTCATTTTTGTCTGAATTGGAATATATTTTAAATGAAGGTCTGGTCACCCTGTAGGCTGCGTGTACTAGCTATTTTATACCACCTTTCATATTCAGAGCTTCAGGGTGTGTGACAGATAGCTAATTTTATAGAGGACATCTGTGCAAAAGCGTGGCTTTGCTGAAATTATACTCATTTTTCCCATAAGTAGGTCAAAGGATAGAGCAACCCAATGTGGCAAAGTCTTTCTTTGTTTAAAAGTCTAAACAATCTAATTGATTAAAAGAATGAGAGCATAAAAAAAAAAAACAACAACCCCACATGACAGAATTAACAGTGTTTGAAAGAAGGCACAAATTGTTTTCTAATGTGCACTTTAGTTTTTGTCAGTTATGGCCTCCAAAATTGTATCCCTTTGAGTTAATTTAGTTTTGAAAGAACATAACTTGTTTTGTTAATTCGGCATGGAGTTAGTCTGTTTACATAAAACACTCCAGCAAAAGAGATTGGCAGAGTTTGTGTTGTAAATACAGGGATCTTTTCAGTTAATTATATGCAAATCAGCTTTGTTAACAAACACCTAAATAACTCTGCCTTGTCTTCATTAGCCTGGGAGATACAGTACATTTCTCAAGGAACTAGACAAGGAATATTAATCAAAGCAGCTTGTAAGTTTTAATGAGCTTATTAATTGTTGACCTCTGTATTTCCAAGAAGCGGTATTAGAAGTAAAAGATAACTGAGATATTTTTGTGGGGAAATATTATGCAGATATATATGGGAAAAAATGTCATGGTCAAATTTGGGTCATGCAAAATAAAACCTCAGTCTAGCTGCTAACATATTGATAACTTGTGTTTTTCTAAAAAAACTATATGCTGGCTGATGAGAGTTTAATGGCAGAAATGTTCTTCCTGCACTAAAAGAACATTCAGTGTTGTAGAGGAAGATGAGAAAATATGGACTAAATTTCAGTTTTGCAGTTTCCCAGATCAGTTTTTTTTTAACTTTCCAAGCCAGTAGCAACACAGTGCTGAATTTGCTTCTTAAACGGAATTCCTGAATGTCAGGTGATTCTGGCTGTTATTTCTGGGCTTGGATGATCTCTTAAGGCAAAAGTAATATTGAAAAATACAAACAGAAAATTAACACGGGAGCAAGGCTATGAAAGACCTCTGTCCTTCATGGCCAGCTGACCTTGTCACACTCCACACAACAAACCCATTAATGATAAGTGGAAGGGTGAGACCCAGCCTGGGGAGTCTGGTGGTGAAGTTCATTGGTGCCTTCCTTGAGGGGAACCTTTCAGTCTGACCCTCAGCAGTGATCAGCCCTCAGTATCATCCCTCCCACACAGAGGAATATACTGCTTCTCACGGCCAATCCCAATCTTGTGGAGAAAGATGAAACCCTCTTGAATTTCCTTCTGGTGTTTTTCTGACCTCAGCTCCACCAATAGTCTTTAATGCTGTGTGCAGGAACAGATTTTGGTGTAATTAATCCTCTAATTCCTTTCTAATAGCTGTCTAGCCATGTGTCAATAAACAAGGAGGATACATGACAATAAAAACATCTGTCAGAGTAACATGCAGTGTTGTTTCAGAGAGAGACAGACAAGAAGGGAGGGAAATGAATAAAACAAGAAAGAAAACAAGGCAAACCATGGACTGAGATTAAATGGAGTCTAACTGGGAAAGACAAATTTCGTGTTGCCAGCTGATCTTCCCTAATTTGATTTGGTCATTTCCAATTCTGAAGGATAAGTGAGTTTCCAGGGTGGGAGGATGGATAGCTGATGATTAGCTTGTGGTACCTGAGTTGCTCTGGTCTCCAGCTCTGACCCTTCTATGGCAACAAAAGATGATGGCGTCTATTTACTTTCTGCCACTGCTGTCCACGTGAAGCCATCGTAAATCCTTATAGATTCACTCACCCAGGAGTCTGTACCTGTGTAGCAGTGAGTGACAAATCTGGCCAACGAAAATACTGGAAACTAGACTGTACCTCATTTGGTGCAGCAGAAACAAGGATGAAACTTAACAAAATGTTCTGCTATCAGCTAGTAATCTTTTCCAGAATTTTTCTACCCAAACTTTTATGGTGTGGAGAAGAAATTAAGATCAAGCAGTTCTTATGACTACATTTCAGTTTTAATGGGAGATAACTGAGTTGGAAATATTTTGATCAGTTCTACTAGGCCCGTTACTGATGAAAAGGAAAAAAGAAGTGAATTGTTTACTGAGCCATTGCTAAATCCTGGAACATTAGAGACCCAGGACAGCTCAGATGACCATCTGTCCAGAGATCACACTGCTCAGGGAGAACAGAGCTGCAATACAGCCCATCATATTCTTAATTAGTCTTTGTCTTCTGCATTCCAGTTCTCTCAGGGTTTAGACATCTCCTTGAATTTTGGAGCCAGACAGTCCTAACACCTGCAACCCATCTCAGTTTCATGTCTGCAAAGTGCTTGTGGCAATAACTCCGAGTGACATAAAGCAGTTGCATGTGGTGGTGGTTTGGGGGTTTTGTATTGTTTTGTTTTGTTTTTCCTCCGTGAAAAAAACATTCTGCTCTCAACCAGTCACAGACTCTCTGGAAACTTTAAAAGGGTAATGGAGCGTGTCCAGAGGAGGGCCACGAGGATGATCCGAGGGCTGGAGCACCTCTCCTATGAGGAGAGGCTGAAGGAGTTGGGGCTGTTCAGCCTGGAGAAGAGAAGGCTCCGGGGAGATCTTATNTAGACATCTCCTTGAATTTTGGAGCCAGACAGTCCTAACACCTGCAACCCATCTCAGTTTCATGTCTGCAAAGTGCTTGTGGCAATAACTCCGAGTGACATAAAGCAGTTGCATGTGGTGGTGGTTTGGGGGTTTTGTATTGTTTTGTTTTGTTTTTCCTCCGTGAAAAAAACATTCTGCTCTCAACCAGTCACAGAGTCTCTGGAAACTTTAAAAGGGTAATTCAGTCTCTTCTTTTCCATTTTAGATCTCTTCCATCAGCTTTTTCTTCCTAAAATCCTTACTGCCATTGATTTATTTCAATTAAGATTCTTCTGTTCAAGTACCATAATTATCCCCTGTCACTACTAATTCTTATCCCCCTGGATCATATAGATAGAACTAAAATCCATGTGGACTAGTTCAGTGGCATTTGTTCACCTGCAAACTGGAAGAGAAAGTGCCCAAAAAGTCCCCAGTGAGGCATACTTGGGACCAGAAAAATGTTTCTGTGCCTGTGTCACTGAATTGTTGGATCTGTGTGGTTTTATTTGGTTTATGTACTTTCTTTCTGATGTTATTTTCTACAAATCTTCCTGCAACCTTCTTTAAAAGATAGAAATGAACCAGAAAATAGCTCTTTCCATAAGGCCCCAAAGGGGTCTAATATAGATCCATTACACAGAAGGGGCTGTAAGTTTCCAAAAAGGTGGTTTTAAACCAAGTTGTTAAACATGCTTTTATCCTTGGAAGCAAAGGGTATGAATAATACAAGTTACCTTGGGTAGTTGTTTGTTATGCTAGATCAACATCAACTTGACCATTTTTCACTACATGCCAGACCTTTGGTGGCTCTCTGAGATACTCACCACGTGCCAGATTTCTCTTGGTGACCGTTTCCCTTCTTCCACTCCTTGCTTTAGGGAATTGCAGTTTGACATACCCACGCAGTTATCTTAAGTCTCCTGAGAAAGGTGGCTCCTACTCATTCGTGCAGTGTTCTGGAGCAGTGTTGGTGTGTAACCACATCAACCAAAGCAAAGAACGTACACTGTTATGATGTGCACCAGAAACACACAAAATTTGATGGAAAAAGACAATAAGGACGTCTACCTTTATTTTTTTCTGGGATATTTTTAGAGCTTGATGACCATGTCCTGATTCCACTAGTTGGCTTTTATCTTTTTTGCTTACAAAGGCCAAGAAATAATACCTAGAATGCGATATTCAAACAAAAAGGCAGGAGATGGATGCCTTGCCTGGTGTGAAAACCCACACTGTTTGAGATGAGACCTTTCCACAGTCAATAGGAATGCATCGCCTCTCCTGCTCTGCAAGAAAAAGTCCCTAGCAGGCAACATGGGAAAATATGTACCTCAAACTCCTCGTGCTCACACACATACAGAGTTTATTGTAAAATCTGGAGCAATCTCTTGTCAACATTGTTTCTAGACATGGAATTCAGCGCTCTTACTTGTGAGTCACATAAAATGCTTGCAAAAGGCTCCAGTAGTCTTCAGGGGGAAGGCAGTATACATTATAAATGGTTAATGCTTCATAGGATAGAAATTCAGTGAAGCAGGAAAGTGCTTGTTTGATTACCTTTTGTAGGTTTTTGGGTTTGGTTCCCTCCTCTTCTTTTTTTTTTTCCTTTTTTTTCTCTTTTTTTTTTCTTCTTTTTTTTTCTTTTATTCCCCCTGTGAGGCTGAGGCTCACTCTTGCTGGGAACTAAGGAAACTGGAGTTTGCTGAACCAGAACCTATTTCAGACCTTGAACATTCAGGTTCAGTGCTGCCAGGGTTTGGGATGCTTTTTACTTTAGCTGAGCAGGTGGGATGATTCTTGCACCTTCAGACATTTTTCCAGACCAGTGACTCACTAAAGAGATACGGAGACCTGTAATATTGATTGCATTAAGAAAGCGTCAAATAACCTTTCACCTCTATCTAATCAAGTTGCTGTATCAAAATGTGAACATGAAAATAAGAGCATTAAACTCTGAGCCTTTCCAGCCTGCTCAGGAAACCTCACATGCACTGAAGAGGCATTTTGTACCACAGAAAGCAGCTGTGTTTGAGGCCTGGGATTAGGCATCATTTGGGAATATTTGAATCCAGGACATAGATTTTTGGCCTCTTTCAGTTTACAGAGATCAGATTTTCCGATTCAAATGAGGATAAAGGCTCCAATTTTTCTCTAAACTCAAACCAAAATAATGGAAAATGTTTTTCTGGTTTACATGTTTCAGTGTAGTTTTTCAAGGTATAAAATAAGCTGAAATTAACTGGAAAATTTAGTCAGGCAAGAGAGGTCTAAGCGCCTGTACTGCTTATATGCCAGTTTCATACTGAAGCCACAAGTCTTTTATTAAAGTGAATACATTCAATATATACATATTATATGTATACACAAAATATCTCAGCTTTTAAAGTGAGAAGTTGGCCACCGCATCGTAGCCAGGCACAGGATAGACTGGGCTTTGATCCAACAGGAGCCCTTTTGGTGCGAGAGCAGTTTAGTGGTTAGCAGGGAAGAGCAAAACATGTCCTTAGCCATGTGGCCAAAGAAGGGATTGAGCTTTTTTTGGTGGCCATGGTCAAGTGTCCGAGGACACATGGGTTTAAAAGTATCAGAGTCGCCACAGATAAGAAACCAGGAGACCTTGTTCTAATAGAAAGGATGGAAATCAGTTCCCTGGGAAGGCTGGAAATCTCCCATCATTGCAAGTATTAAAGAACTGTTTGCACTGATGATTATAAAAAATGCATTACATAAAGCTGATTCTTAGTTCCTGAAGCTGTGTGGGTGAGGTAGTCATCTTGAGACCTCTTTTGACTCTATTTTCTGTATTTTTCATAATTATGTTATGGAAAATGATTAATTTTCTGACAGTTAAATGTGAATGCTTCTGTGTATGCAGGTGCACAGGCAGAGAAACACAGAGAGTGTGAACACAATGCCTGTAGCGTTAATTGTTCGAAATTTAGAATGGAAGAAAAAGTAAAACATCCCTCAAGATGATGATCAAATTAGGCTGTCTCATCAAAAAAACAGCTTGGTGTCCTGCATCAGCAAACTACTGATAGGAGGAAGTATTAATAAAGGAAAAACAAGAACACCAGGGCTACTCAAAAGAGTTAAAAAAACATGGAAATCCGCTTTCACTCTGCCTGTATTGAAAATGAATGCAGTGAGGAAAAGGTCAGAAAAAACCTTATCTGCCACAGCTGTGTGCAGTTATTTGTGAGTGAATGCCCAGGGCTGCAGTTGTGCTGGCCTCTGGGCGCTGAGAGTGCGGGTTTATGTCCTGGTGTTGGCACAGCATGTGCCTGGCCTGGCCAAGGAAGCGCTCTTCAGAGCAGCACGGAGCACAAGCTGTGCGACCACCGAAGTCACCTCACCCGCAGGTGAGGTTTATAGCTCAGCCCTGCGCTACAGCGGCACTGGGAAGGAGCAGGTCCTATGTGGTGCTCTCCCAAGTAGGGTACAAGAGGATGTAACACATCCTTGTGCTTCTGGCCTCTTCCTTAGTTTGCCTCCACCAAACCTGGTGCAGCTGCGAAGCCACCCATCGCATCGCCCACCCTTCCCCGGGGCTCGCACAGCGCAGCGCCTCGCTGCCGTGGCCACGTCTGCGGAGACACCTCGTGGAGATGCAGCATATGGCCAGGAGAAGGAGCTGCATTTTTATTTATGTTTATTTTAAGTGCTTATCTTTAGCTGTATTAATTCCTCCATGACCTTAGTGAAATGGAAAAGCCCGTCTCCCTGGGGAGCCAGCAGTCCCCCGTTGGAATTCTGCAATGCGACCCTGCGGCTGGGGCATTGCTGGTTTTTTCTGGCTTCATCATAAAAAACACACCTGTAGAAACGTGTTGCGAAGGGGAATTTAATTTTTGCTCTCTCTCCCAAACCTGGATGGGATCCCCAAAATTCATCTTTTTTTAGTTTCCAGTGAAGATGAAATTTCAAAGGGAGCATCTCAAGGGAAGTGTTTTTGCATTTTACAATACAGGCAGAATTTCCAGCATTTCCTGTCACGGCACCTGCCTCAAGATTGTATCTTTAATCCTGCCAGTTTGGAATTAGGACACAATGAGCAGAGTTCTCCAGTTCAGGGGAGGTTTGATGCCTTCTTCAGTCTTTTACCTGGTTGGAAAGAGAAGGAGCTGTAGAAAGCTCAACACTGGCTCCAGACAGTAATAAAGCATCTGTACCAGGACTTTAGGATCTCTGTCCAAACTCTTGCCCAAAGTATCTGAAGTTCTCCATCTTCTCCTCCCTCAACCATATCCTTGTCAGCACCACAGCACTGATTTACAGGCTAAATTTTCTCTGCAGTGTAAGGCATGAACAGACTCTAATACTGGCTCCTTTTTCTGTTTAATCACTCTTGAAAGGAGTGTTTATCTGAGTCTAAGGGAGAGGCAGGCAACATTAATTGGTTTGATGGAAATTCAAACCTTGTCTTTCCCAACTGAAATCTGTTTTTTTTTCTGAGCCTGATACAAAACTAAACGGTGTCAGCTCAGTGATGCCTTTTGCCAGCTATGGACCAGTGCTCTATGTGCGCTCCTGCCTCGCTGTGCGTTGTGTCCTACGCCTTCTCTGCATGGGCATGTACAACCCTGATTCTTAGGAAATCTGCCTATCGTTGCTGCAGATGTTGGCCTGTGAATCCGTTTGCTTCCAAAAAAGAAACCAAAAAACCATCAGTGCAGTGCAGCAGTTCCTAGCCTGATGTATGCAGGTGCCTTGGGCTAAGGTTCACATGAGAAAACTCCGGAACACATCAGTACCCTATATACAGCCTTTGGTATAACATCAGCTCCTTTCCAGCTAAGGAAACTGGACTTGTTAGCACAGCACGCATGTGTCCCTACTTACCTTTGAACTCACACTCCAATTTTGATCAGATGATGATGGAAGAGGAGATATCTTAAATACATCACCTTTTTACCTGTTTAGATAGCACAAGCAGCCACAAAGAATACAGGAAATTCCTTTCAAGGTGTGAATCCACAGACAACCCATCTGCCACATCACAGGAACTCTGCTGTAAAACCTTTGGTGTTATATCTGTTCTATGTTCCTTTGCATGGGGAAAATAGAGTTTATCCTAACTACAGAGCTTTAGTGATAAGAGTCAAAATAAACTCTGCTTGTAAACTCTATAAACACCATATTCTTTGCTCCCATCTCTTGGGACTGGAAATATATACATACAGAGTTTCCAGATGAATTTCCACAAATCTGATGCAGATTAACACCTGTCTAGATCTTCAGGTCTTCTTGGAATATGAGTAGTTGCCACCATCACGCAATGACATCACAAAATCTGTCAGACAGTGTTGTGAGAGGAAGCAGAAATAGCTTTTTTNTTTTTTTTTTTTTTTTTTTTCTAATCTTATTCTGAATGCCCTGTCTGGTTGCAATGCAGTTAAAGACAATGAGAGCTGTGAAAGCTGAGCATACCTGAATTTCTGTCTGCATTTCTGAAAATAATAATCAAATAAAAAGTTGGTGTGACTGAGTGTGACACCCAAAAATGCAAAAAATAAAGAGGAATAGCTCTGCTGAAAGTCTGTTGGACTGAAAATAATATCATATTCCCATAGTGAGTCCTTACTAAAAGGTAACATGTAAATCTGTACTTCTACTTCTCATCCACAATTACAATAGCAGCACATTTCCATTTCCTTCTTTTCTCTTCTCTCTTGGCTTGGAGCTCAAGAAGAAGGTCCTGTCTGGGATTTACTGGCAATTGTAAGAGGTGAAAGCGTTTTAATTAGCTATTAAAATGCACACTAATGTCAGGGCTTTAGAGGATGTGCTCCTGTGATGTGTTAATTCATTTTTAATGTGGACAATTAAGGTTCAGGTTTTTTTAAAAAAATCTGTGGAGCACTGCCTAATGAGTTGGCTGGATCAGCTTGGTCATCATATCGTGTCACCTTTCATGTTGCTGGACCCTTTTCACAGGGCTGGGTCTGAATGACAGAAGTTACAGGTGCATCGCCCTCAAGCACTGTCATAATTCGAAGTTCCTTGGTTTTATTCCCTGACTCCAGCCCTGTATATTGCAGAGCAGGTTACATAAGCTTCTGACCTAGGGTTTGTTTCCACCCAGGTGCCACTAGTTGTATGAGATGAGGAAGAAGTGAAAAGATCAATCCAGGCTTGTCAGAGGTGTCAGTAGCAGCCAGAGAAAGACAAAGATTGATTCAAACGTTATCCCTTGCTTTAAGTGCTTTTTATGACTGCTCAGCCCACAGCGTGGTTCTCGTCTCTCTGAGGTTCGTCTCTGATCATGATAATGATTTAAGTAACAGGTGAAGATACTTTGCACTTTCTCAACATCATCCAGCTCCGCTATCAAGATGGGCTACTTCAGCTTGATTTCTTTTTCTTTTTCCTTTGTTATTGGGCTTTAGAAATGATCCCTATAGAACAGCCAAGCAACTTTTGTTGTCTTCATACTCCAGTGAAGTTGAGACTCCCACAAAGACCGCTGAGAGCCATAGGCAAAGTCTGTCCTTAGGTGAACCTACCCTAGTTGACGCTACAAGCAGTTCTTTCCGTATGAAAGTAGCTCTTTGGAACAGAGAAACAACATGCCTTCAAGAATTGGATACAGCAACTCATAAACGAATAATATAACTTTGATTGATGCTCCGTGCTACCCTAAGAGAATGATTGGGTGGATTTACAGCATAAACTATGTTTAATTAGGTTTGTATCCTTTCATGCTATTTAAAATTTCTTTACACTTCAGTGTTGCAAGAATAATGCTCTGCAATATTTCAGTAGCATGAAAAACAAAGTGTAGTGTACAGAGCTTATAACGGAATGAAACCCAGTGCTAAGACATTATTGGTTTGATTATTAGATTTACTCCATTTTAACTCGTGTCCTATTCCCCCTCCCAGTGATGCATCCATTTTCAAATGTCAATATTAATATTGTTTCAGCTGAAGCGATACAGTTGTGCAACAGGATTATAGCCTTGTCAATAGAACGGGAATTTGCACTCTCATTCACATGCATGAAAACCTCAGAGATTTAATTTTCAGATCACATGTGATTCTATTGATTGAAGTCTACAGGGGTCAAAGAGTAATCTGCAATTTGTGTCTCCTGTGCCTGCGTTAGAGGCCTGTGCATTGCAGAGAGGATGGTGGGGGGTAAATAAATACAGCAGCTGGTGGCAAATTCATGAGATTCTTCTCAGAGTTTCTTGTTTGGTTGGGGTTTTTTTTTGTGTTTTTTTTTTTTTTTTCCCCCTTTAAGTTTTATCGGTTCCAACTCTGAAACTGGGAGATATCGATCATTTCCAGGTAGGTAAGCTTTCTGATTCCTTCAGAACCGTAAAAGGTATGGTAATAAAATTGTATATTTAGATTGGCCTTGTGTGCAGAATTATGTCAGGAAAGAAAATTATTTTCTTCCTCAACAAAAAGACTAAGTTACCCTCTGAGCCTTTAAATCTTATCTTTGCTATAGCAAAGATGCAGACCATAAAAGTTTAGGTTCTGTAGCTCTAATTGCTCATGCTGTGTTCTCACCCCATCTCACATGTTTAAGTTGAGTCAGAAAGAGTCTGCTTCTTGTAATGGAGGAACTGAAGGGAAAATCTAGGTGATTCAGAGGTCATTTGTCTTCTCTCAAGCTGATTGCTGAACTAAGATATTAGCCTGCAGAACTGGAGGTCTCTGCAGGAAATGGTGTTTATCTGCCAGATGGATGTAATATTGCAGCCCTGCCTACCTCCAACTATGATAATCCCCCTCCACTGTCTTCTTCCCAAACTAGACTTTTCTATTTGGGGTAATGGCAGAACCTGATTTTTCTTTCCCCTGCAGTTTCAGTGGTGTGTCTTCATTCCAGCTACTCTTTACATATACTTTGCTACTTAGTTCCACCCCAGCAATAGCTGCATTTCTGTTTCAATTAGGGCTTTGTATCACGCTTTTTCCAGTAATAGCTGTGCATCTATCAGTATCCCAGTGAATAATGTGACTCATTGGTTCTGTGTTGGTTTTTCAGCCTGTTACTTGGTTTATGTCTTATTGTATTATTCTGATAATGATTTGAAGGAAAATTAAAACTTTCTTTTTCTTTTTTTTTTTTAATGAAAACACCCATATGGCTCTCAATTTGTGTTAGAGAATTGTAGTGTAAGACAGAGTGTAAAACTGGAGGAGAAAAGGGGGTTGTTTCTGGCAGTCCTCAGTTTATAGTATAGTTCATTACGCAGTCTTGGGACAGGACCTAAAATAATTAAGTTCTGTGCAGCAACAACTTTTGCCCTTTTGAAAGAGTCATTGCACGAGAGGAAATACTGCTGTAGCTGCTCATGTATGACATCTATGAGCTGTGTCTATGTCTTGGACCTTAAGTGATGGACTGAATTGTGACTTCAAACTGTTCTGTGATTCAAATGATCAAAATATAGGAACAGCCCCCTGATTTGCCAGGTGCTGAGAGAAAGCCAAATTGGAAAGATATTTATTTGGAATTGCAATTTTAATGTGTCCCTAGTATAAATTAAACTTGGAGTATCAAAGAATAAACTAACACATGGCAGCAAAGCTTCAGTAACTTTAATAACAGGGACCACAATAATGAGTGGGAAATCTGGAAAAGTGTTTGTCTTTGGAGATTTCTTCCCTGGAAACAGGAGGTCTAAATGATTCAGGTATATTCCATTGATTTCTACACTGGGAAATAAGGAGGAAGGAAGACTGAAAGGTGGTGGTGGTGGTGTACCTGGGGAGGAGGTCTGAACTGGATACTGGTCTTCTATGGGCTGGAGAAGACTGGAGCTAGAGGTCCCTGTCATAGAAGAGAGAGAAGGTTCCTTGGCAGCTTCCTTTCTCCTAAAACAGAGCCACAGCCTCACTTTATCTTTGAGAAAAAACATCTTGTTCAGTTTCCAGATTTCAAAATTGTAGAGCTCTCTGAATCAATGGAGGTCTTGGCTCTTCTGTTCAACTTTGTTATTTCTTCAATGTGCTAAGGAAGAACAAAAAGGGAAAAAGGGATCTTTGTTCCTTGCTAGTGCTGTCCTAGTCTTGAGACAGGGCGGATTGGGATGGAATTCTTGAAGCACGGGACTAGTCCATATTCCTATCACAATCAGAGAGAGCTAGCCTGGGGCTGAGAACATGTATGAGCTCTGCCACTTCTTTAGAAATAGATTCCCCTAGCTCAATGAGGAGATGCAATGTGAATGTACAGCCACTGACGTATATTTAACAAACTACATTCCAAGATTGGAAGATTAAAAAAATCTTTCTATATCTTTCCCTTCATTCTTACCTTAACTAGGAAGTAAATAACTCCAGAACATAGTTTTGGATTGAATTTCACTATGTTTTTTGCTTCTTTATATTCTGAGTCACATCTTCAAGAAAATGTGAAAATGTACTGTCATAGCATTCTAAGAAACTCTAGTGGCTTATCTTATTTAATGCTGCTCCATCAAGGTTGCCACATCAACATAACCTTGTAAATGAAGGAGCCAAGGCAAAGATGATCAGTGTCAGACTTTGACATACATTATGTGCTTTTCTGATCGCCTTTCCTCCATGGAGATCAAAGGCTGGAATATATTGCCAGATTAGCGAGGACCATCAACATTTTATTCATTTATTTATTTACAGAGATCAGCAGAAAATGAAAGGTTGTGTAAAAAATGGCTAAAAAATTCATTTGAGTATACTTTTTTGGTTGGTGTTTGGAGCTTGGGTACCCCATTATGAAACGCTAATGCAGGAATCCCAAGACATGGGGAATGTCCAACACAAAGATATTTTATCTCTGTATCAAAACATTTCTTCCCTTTGTGCAAAAGAGTGCCGCAATGAGAAACGTCAAGAATTGTGCAGCAAGATGAAATCTGTAGTCCTCAACACTTCAGTATTTGCCAGCTCAATTTCCTTTTTTGTTAGGGATAAGAGTGCTATTTTTGCCAGCACGTTGACCAGTCGCATCTTAGTCACTTCAGACTGGGACTTGCATGATGAACTCTCACCTCATACTACCGTGTGTGTTTGTGGTCCAGATTCTTTGCTTCTCTGGGAGCAAGAAACACAACAGGTCAGTCTGACCTGCGATCCGGTCACCAGCTCTGATGAGGGGAAGTGTGGACAAGAGCGATGGCAAGACTCCTGGGGTGCCCATCTGACCAAAAGATTGCCTGCAACAGTCAGTTCAGCCGTCATCCTGTAACCTGACATTACAGCTGCCAGCTTACTCCAGGATCTGGAATTTTCTTTGGGGCACTCTCTGACATATCAAAAAGGAATGCACTTGAAATACTTGGTTATATCTACACTGGTAAATATCCTAAATTTACTGCAATTATGTATGCAATTGCATATATATTGCACATGTAATAGCAAGAATTTATTTTACCAGTACAGCTCAGAGAGGTACCAGTAGCTGTTTCTGTAACAGAACAGAACTGCTGACTTGAGTTGGCTTTCTCTTCTTGTTTCCTTTCCTTGGACAAATTTCATCCATGCTAAGAGAGTTTTTTTAGGATGGCTTTCTTTAGAAACCTTTTAAATTCAGGTAAGACCTTAGAGATGTATCAAAACGGAAAACTGTGAAATGTACAGCTTGTCATGAAATCAGATAAATTCCTAGTAATACACACAATTTATACAATGTCTGAGATGTTCAAAACTCTCTACAGACATTAACTCATTAAATGGGACAATGGTTACAAGCTGCCACAGCTTTGATTTGTAGAACTTGAAGCCACACTCAGTTTAATTCTAAATAGACTAGAATTTCTCTGTGGAAAGGGGGTTTTTGTGTGTGTGTGAAGGATACAAGCAACACATGATTGTGTATGAGAAATATGACCAAATGTTAGTAGACTACGAAAGGGAAAACTCTAAAAATAAAACCCATAGCTGTTTATTTCCACATTCACGCGTAATTCTTGGAGGGTCACAAAATAAAAAGCATCTAAGTGTCTCTGCTTACTGTCCTCCTCTGGTCCAGTCACATCCTGTGAACAGCTTCCTAATGTCTGACAGACTTACAGTTGTTCAGAAACTGAGCTGTGAGAATCTCTAAATAAGCTTCTAATACAAATAAATGACAAACATTGACCCTTAAGGACATTGACAACACAGTTTGACCCCAAATGGCAGGAAGACGTAGCAATCTGTCTCTGTCCTACCAAGATATTTTTTTTCTTGCCCTTTTACTTCCCAGTCTTTTATCTTCAGTTAAGAAATCTCAGGAATATTTGATTTTTAATTTTTTTTTTTTTTAAAGAGACTTGAATGTTCATGTGGAGAATGGCCTCTGACTGCATCTTTCTTCAGCGTGTTAGGCAACCTGAAAAGCATTAAAAAGTAAAACAGTCCTAAGATGACCATTAGCACACTGTCTCACCAGGAGCTGCCCACTGTATTTTGTTTAATGAACAAATCATTTATTGGCAAAGACAAGAACTGTTCCCTACGAGCATCACATGTTCTTGAAAACAAAACTTACTTATCAAGCTGCATATGATAATTTCACAACTGGAGAGCAGCTTCTTTTGTTTGTCAGTTTTGGTTAGTGTGGATACAGCCATAAAATGTGGGATTTCTATTGTGCCTGGTGAAAAGTCGATGTGACAGCGTTGTTTGAAGGAGCTGGGAAAAAACAAAGTTTTTGTGTCTGTTCAAGGTATACCACTAAAAGTATGTTTTTCTGTGGGTCTGCATCCTGCAAAACATTGTGATCCCTGGGGATTATGCCATGAGAAACAAGAAAATGATAAAACCCAAACAGTTACTGATATTGTTCCTATTGAAGAGAGCAGACGTGTATTTCAGCAACATCTGAGAAAATAAATATGCCTGATACAAATAAAATAGCTCTTTTTCCTTCTCTTGCTCAGCTCAATCGGGGAGCACAGGACCATCTACATGCTCATCTTGTCTGGAAACTGCTTTTCATCTGCTTTTGCCTGCTTGGGGGATAAACTCCTTTAACTGCCTTTGTTTCCTGAGTTGCTTTCAGCAGTTGATAAGAAGTTCCCTAATCTCCTGTTCTAAAAGCGCTCAACACTGCCCATAAGCGATGTGATTCCTCTGAAGTTCTGTCTCCTCTTGTGCACCTCATATCTCATCATCAGTGAAGGGAAAAGTGTTATCTGCATTATTTTCATACGGCTGGCTTTAACTGAAACTTCTGGCTATGGGGCACAACAGCTCAGATACCACGAGGTGCATCCATTTTACTGGGCTTGTTTTGCTTTGAAGGAATAGCAGTTTTGTGATCATTTTAATCCTCAGAATTATGTGTTCCTCCTGGCTGCAGGAGAATGTGGCAGTGGGGAATACAAAGCCAGGTTCCCCTTGCCGCAATAAATTGTTCACGATCACTGCTGTGGAGGAAGGATTGTTCCCTCTTATTTACAGCAGACACGGGAAAGATGGTGGAGAAAGGTAATTTATACTTTTTCTCCGTCTCCTCATTTCTGCTGATGAACTAGAGTGTTACTTTGGGCAGGTCCCATGCAGACTCTGTTCTGCAGCTTAGTCCTGGCACTGCAGAGCTGCTGCCTTCAGCCCAACCAGAGAGGTTGTTGAGGTCCCAACCCTGGAGGTGTTCAAGGCCAGGCTGGAGGTGGCCTTGGGCAACCTGGTCTAGTGGGAGGTGTCCCTGCCTATGGCAGGGGGGTTGGAACTCGATGATCTTCAAGGTCCTTTCCAACCTAAACCATTCTATGATTCTATGATGTCCTTTCACCCTGCCCATAAACGCCCCAAGTGGCACTGAAGGGACCGGACGGTGTTAGTTCTGGACTGGCCCTTGGTAGAGGTGGAGAAAAAAGTGAAGATGAGGAAAGGAAGTCTCAGATATATAGACAGGACTAGAAGCTCCTCCACATGCTCTACTTATAAACCCTTCAGTTCAGTTAAGAGGAGTAAAACTGTGGTGTGTTTCGGTGCCTATCTAGTCCGTGTTTTTCTTGCCGATGGGGTGAAATGCACCGTAAAGTGAATGTGCAATTGTTCCTTTTCTGTCCCTTTTGGGTGATGATCACTCTTGAAACTTTGCTGTGTAGCTGGTTGTTTCAGTAAAGTGTTTTGAATATCTGGCCTCAACAGAGAGATTCCACATAATGTGGAAAGCTGACCCTCAATTTTTCAGTGAGGCCAATCCTCTGTGCATATGTCCATTAATAGTTCATTTGATCTGTCTGTGTTCCTTCATTAGGTGTTTAACTGCTGGCTA
Source organism: Anarhynchus alexandrinus (assembly GCA_008711295.1). Classification (NCBI taxonomy): domain Eukaryota; kingdom Metazoa; phylum Chordata; class Aves; order Charadriiformes; family Charadriidae; genus Anarhynchus; species Anarhynchus alexandrinus. The sequence goes on along the minus strand of VUYV01000011.1, from coordinate 1,770,828 downwards.
TTGATCTGGGGGCCATTCATAGCTGAAATAGAAATGAAAAAAAACCAAAATGGAAAAAAAAAAAAAAAGAGAGGGTGGGGGAGAAGAAAGGATGTGCTTATATTGGTCTTGCTTAACACGCTGGAAGTTTGTGCTGCTGCAGGGTTTCCACACCATTTGACCTAGCGGTAGGGAACTGAGATGACTCAATGGCCTAAAAATATTTACAAAAGGCTGCCCTCGCACTTCAGGCATCCTTACAATAATATTAAATTTTAAATCATCAAAGCCAGAATACAGCAAAAAGAGTTTTCCCTCTCCCCACTACATGTTGTCAGACCTGTTTGGAGTCTCTTTTCTAAGCTACCCTGACCTCTTCAGGTGGCTTTCCGCAGCCTCTTTAAGTTTGCAGAATAAAACAAAGCATTTTCCCACTTCAACACGGGTTATTCTTTGAATATGTATGTGTGAATGTGTGTGTGCCTCTCTGGGGTACCACAGCAAAACACAACCTTGAGTGTTTGTTTGCCAGTGATGTCTGCGTGCTGAGAACTGAAAGTTCCCACCGCATTCATTAAAATACAAGTTTTGGGCTGAGGGCATCATTAACAGCTTGGTATTGCTCGTGGCTCAGAGTGGAGCCGTTCAGCGCCATACGGCGTGTCAGTGGGGATCACGCTAATGATCCGGAACGGCAGGGCGAGCCGGGCACTCGGAGGGACGTCACGCATTTCGGGCAAGGCTTTGGGGAAGACTTGCTTAAAATGGAAACACCGCTGCAGCAGGACTCTGTGAATTTTGATAAAAATATATATGTTTCAGAAGTCTGTGTTATTGATATTTACTTTCTTTTTAGTACTGTGATTCATATATGAAACGTATACTTTTTTTAGTGTAGCAATTATGTAAGAGCTCTTTACCTTAAAGACCTACATTTTCTTAATATTTGATGGAAAAGTTTTATATGGACGGGATTTCTTTGCTTGCAGCAGTGTAGGGTGGGTGATGGATAAAGCAAGCGTGGATTTTGGTGTGGCTGTTGCCGGTCATTCAGGGCTCCTATGAAGAGCCCCGGCGATCAAAGCTGATATTTCCTTATTTCTTGAGATGTGCAGAACTCTAAAGAAAATTAGCTGATAGATTAGAAGTGGAGGTGGAGAGAGAGAAACAGCACCAGAGAAAAGTCTGTTGATTTTTTTCTTTCTTTTTTTTCCCCAGTAAAACTGATATTTTCCAACCCAAAAGAAATGAAAATAAAATCCAAAGTATTTCCGCTTTTAACCTACATCTTCTAATTTTTTGTGGGTTTGTTTTATTTTGTTTTCCCGACATAGTAACAGGCAGAAAGCAAAACCAGAAAGAAACTTTCCCATTCATCATTTCACGTTTTCTTGCTTTCTGAAAGAAAATTTCAAATGCACGCACATGAGCACACATACACAAACACACACATGTACAAAAATGGCACATTTTTTATTTTCCCTTTTTTTATCAAGCAGTTTTTAATAATAATCTTGATTCTCAGGGGTGAATAGTTAGCAATTTCTGACTAGCTCTGTGTAACTGGAAAACTCATCCAATTCATACCTGTGCATTGGAGACTGGACAGTGTGAAGCAAAGCGTCCCTGCGCCAGCCTTTCAGCCGGGCCAGAAACAATCAACTCCAGATTTTTCTGTCCTGTTCTCTCCATAATGAGAAATGGTGAATGGGGAAATTATGACACAAATGCCAATTTCCCCTAAGCTGTGTCAGCCTAGTTCGAATCTGAAGCCAAAATTTGTACCAGAGAGAGCTTGTGAGGTGATGTAAATCCAAACAGCTTTAATGAGTTCAGTTTACAATCTGCCCTTCAGTTATTATTTGATCTGGAGAAGCCAGCTTGTCTTTACTAATTACATGTTACAAATACCTTGCCATGCTTTGTTCATTAAAGCAAAGTAAGAAGTTCAATATATATAGGTTAATGACTTTTGGATCTGTTCAAAAGCTTGTCCTACAAGTGCTTCGAGGTCAATGGGAGGTTTCTCCATGCAATCAAATTTCTCAAGCTTGGACTCTGTGAAGTAATAAGCAGGAAGAGTAATTAACAGATTATCTAAACTAGCAAAATGGGGGCAGGTTCTGAATCTGTCCTTCTCTATCAGACCAGGAGTGATTTGGCAGGAGCTGGAGGCATCAGAAACTGCTTCCACTTTGTCATCCTCTGCTGACGCTTTGCCACATCAGACCTGCAGAGCAGCAGGCTTGTAAACAAACATGTTTACATTGCCACCTTGCAAAACAAAATGCTACTGGCTTCAATTTAGATACCATTAAATCTTCAGCTGGAGACACTTTTGATTTTGCATGCATAACGTACTGTAACTCGGTGACAATGTCTGCTCTCCATATCATTCCTGAGCAAAATAGCTCTCTCAGCCATGCGGGTGTTGATGACAGATGTTTCAGATCAATCGCTGGAAAGAGATAACAGGAATGTCTTGGATCATTACAGGACATGAATCTTTAAAAGTAATTATAGGTGGTAACAACCGGTATGACAATTGAGTCCCTCCAGCCTGTGTTTCACCGTAGAAAACAACTATGTGTGATATTTCCCCGTAGGAATGTGCCGCTGACTGCCAGATCCTGCTGCTTTTTGATGTGGAGTCACATTGTGCATGCTAAAAAGGAGAAATGTTCTTAGTACAAGTTTCTTGTTAGCATAGCAGATCTAATTGGAATCTAAGGAAGCTGGCAAAGCAATTGGATGCTAATTTTCTCCTTTTTGCATAATTAAAAAAGAAATATGCTTCTCTTTGTGTTCTGTGCTATTGAACTGTCATATTTAGCACATCATACACCCGTGGTGTATTTTATGTAATCTTTCTTAATGGGGATATAATCTATACTTATTCTTTGAAGAGATAAATTCTTGTTGGCTTCAGCTGGAGCTGAGCATAGACAGATTAAACAATAAGGGAAGACTTTAGGATTTGGCCTTTTCATTGGAAAACATGGAAAGATAATATTAAATCAAAATGGCTCTTCAGATTTTAAACACAAAAATTGTTTTATTTCAGTTTGATCACTTCAATTTGACTGAAATGTTATTTTGTTTGTGCACCTCAATAGAAAATACTTATCAATTCTGGTTTGAAAATGGAGATATCCTCGTGTGCCTCAGTGTAGGTAGAAGCTGTGGCTGCAGTCATCTGTTCTGCATCCTTCTTCTCTCATAAGCATCAATTCAAGCAGAAGCACCTTAGGCTAATGAGTTTGCTAGAAGAGGTCCAGTGCTCCGGCATCTCTGTAATGGGATGAAATTAAAGTGAAGATGCTCAAATGTAGAAGTAAGAAACCAAGAACTGATGCTAGCTTTCAAAATCACAGAGGATAGCATGGGACAGGGAAGCTACAGAGGTATCCGTAGGAAGTCTGGACAGTAAAGAGAAACATGGTATTGCAGTGGGATGTACATCTCAGCTGTGAGACCTACAGTCAAGGGGTAGTGTCTACAGTAGTCTCCGAGTCAGAAGTTTTGGCAGAAGCCAGGACCAAACTAAAGAGTGTCAGGCAGTGTTACCTTCACTCAGAATGTGGGTTCCTACACCTGTGCACGTGATTTGGAACTGAAACTGCAGCAGCTGATTTAGCATCTGGTAGCTCAGCTACCAACCCTCTTTGCAACAAGGGGGACTTTGCTGCATTTCATTATACTAATTTCAGCTTAGTTTGCCCAATCGTTGAAGTCCTTTTGGATTTCAGTCTTCCTGAGCTTGGAGGCATCCATGGAAGTTCAGTCTGTCCTTTGTTCAAGGCATTTAGAAGAGTGTCAAATGGAACTGGTGGGACAGATCACTTTGTTTTGTTTGTGAACCTGTCATAACTGCTTTCTAAGAAGTATTTTTTAGCTCTTGTGCATCTGTCTCTTTATAATTTTAACCTGAACATATTCCCCAAGGGCGCTGGTGAGAATGTCATATGAGACTGAGAAAAAAACTTCACTAAGGTCCACGTGTATCAAATATATTGCCTGCTACTTTTTCACTAACAAGATTTCTGACAAACAAGGGAATAAAACTGGTTTGATATGGTCCAGTTTTAATAGAACTATTAAGGTGACGGGGTTTATTTTATTATCTTTCAGGTACTTACAAACAGATTGTATAATATTTTGTTCAAAAATCATAGAATCATGGAATGTTTTAGGTTGGAAAGGACCTTAAATATCATCTAGTTCCAACCCCACTGCCACAGGCAGGGACACCTCCCACCAGACCAGGTTGCTCAAAGCACCATCCAGCCTGGCCTTGAACACTTCCAGGGATGGGGCATCCACAGCTTCTCTGGGCAACCTGTTCCAGTGCCTCACCACCCTCAAATCTTTCCAGATTTTCCAGATTCCATCAAAGATAACATGACCAGTTTGTAACCCTTTTCCCTGAAAAAGTTATTCAGTTGCCATTAATCAGTCCTGTGAAATCTCCTCTGCCCTCCATGGTATCTCAAGCTAATTGCTGAAGATTAATTCAAGGAGTCCCCCAGATAGTTTAAGGTTGGTTTTTGAAGATCTTGATGACATGTATGGTTGTGAGTTGACTAAAAAGATCTTGAATTTTTACTGTCTTCTGGCCTCTCTTATCTGATTCCTGTAAATATACGATGGGCACACTACCTCCTAAGTTAGCCTCAGTTAATGTTAGTTAATTAATATCCTCCTCCTCTTTTCCTCTAGCTGGAGTACTTTAGCTTAAGAACTTTTTGCCCTTTCAAGCAGTCTGCGCACTATTGCAGTGCTCTCCTCCTGTAGTACGCCTGGCATCTGGAGCAGCCTTGCTTCCATCTCTGCTTCATCAACTCTTCTTTCCCTTTTTTGTCTTGTCTTTTTTTTTTTTTTCCCCAGCTTCCCTGAAAAGCTGTTTATAGTTTCTCTCATTACTCTTTGCTTTATTTCCCTCTTTCTTTTATTATGGTGCTTTCAAACAGTCTTATTTAACGTTAGAAAACGCGATGGATTTTTTTCCTCATGACAGATAACAGGATAAAGCTGTACTGCCTGGTGAACACTGTCACTGGGGACCTGGTGATGCCTCTCCCTTCTACCCACATAAAGCTTAATGTTAAATGTAGAGTATATCAGACAGATTTCACTGAAGGAGCTTCTTAGTTGAATTAGCAAAGCTGCCAGTCTTCTCACATGAGACGACCAGAACACAGTCCAGGGAGCGCTACGCCTCAGACAGATGCAGAGACGGGGGGAAACTGTTGCTCTGCCTGAAAAGGAAATATTCCTGGGAGAAGAGAGAGGCAAAGCAACCATACTTCAGGTGTAGAGAAAAGCATAAAGGGGAGATGCTCACATGATGTAAATATAGAGATCTCTCTGGAGAGACTGGAATCTATGGAGAGAGACGCAGCGTCGTCTTGAAGCGAAATCCCCCACCGCAATGGGTGCCACAAACACAATGCACACACGTTGTCTCTTATGTTGTCCCCTTCTTACATGCCTTATGGCCACAGAAATCAAGGTGCTGTCTTAACTTTGACTAAATAAACAGGGTTTCTTCTTCATGCTTTAGGAGCCAGTGTAGTGCTAGTCAAAAACCAGACTAGTTTCCTGGAAATTTCCCACACGTATACTTCCATTTCCAGTGTTTCCTTACTTCCCTCTGGACTTGGATCCATGTCTCACAGTGCATCTAGCTTAAATTGCCTACCTAGATTAATTGTACTTCTGTTATCAATGTCAAGCTCTTAATTTAAACTAGAAAAAGAGAAAAAGCAAGTATCTAGAGGAGAAGCTCTGCAGCAGGCTGCAAACAGGCAAAATTGCTAAAAGGCAGCTAGAAGGCTTTGGGAAATATCTCTGGGCCTAAATTAATCAATTCTGCTCATTCCCAGTGAATTCACACCACCAGGAGTCTGATACAGGGCAGGTTTTTTAAGTGACTCCTTAATGAAGTGCTTCAACAAGTGACTAATAGGGAAATTGGAGCGTGGTGCCTTAATTTGAGTGGCCTGACGTTGGGTGACACAGTATCTGCAGGAAAATGCAGTGGTTTCAGGTCAGGGGAGAAAGGTCTGTGAACGTTTCTGGAATGGTCTCTCTGTATTAACCTTATCCTGAATAAATGCTGTGGTTTAACATAAGCATGTAGGAGCAATAGATGTAGGTGTGGCACTCTCAGCATTCTGATAAAGGCAAAGACCCTTCCCTTAATTAACCAACGTAGAATAATTTTTTGGGTGCTGGGCAAACTCACTGTGGGGCTGGATTTAGTACTAAATTACCTTGTCACAAAGAGCATTGCGTGTTAAGGTAACACTAAGTGCCAGGCTACTACAGAGCTGAATAAAATACTTTTAATGAATTATTTGTAACCCCCTTTCTTTCTGGCTTTCTGGAAAATCTCATAGCCTGACAAATGCCTGAAACAGATGTTATTAATTTAGTCATTCTGTTCAGCCGATAACATTGTCCAACAACTTTTGGTCTGAATCTAACATCACCCCTCGTAAAATTGTCCTATTTTTGTTCCCTGACCAGACTGAGGGGATTTTCAGACAAAGTCCATCTTAATACTTGTGTTTGCCAGTCTAATGTTTATTTTCTGTGAGATCTTTTTGTAACTTTAGCTTAAAACTTGTAAGAGGGTTTTTGATGTAAACCCTTTACCAAACAACAAAAATCCATCCAGCCAGCTAACCAACAGAAAAAGCCCACAACCTTTTAAAAATAATAAAATATGTTTGAATGAAATCAATTTAAAACAGTGAATATAGATTGTAGAACATAGGATTGCCTGATTGTTACGCATGCATATTTTAATGCAGGATGAATCAAACACATATTTATCAAGTCATGTTGCATATTCTATAAGAAGGATTGTCTGTATTTCTGCCTATTGTAGAGATGGCAAGAACAGTTTACCTGCACTGAAAGCATTCCTTTCCATATCTCTTATGGTGTAAAGAAGCTGTTTTGATGTGATTTTCCAGGTGCTATTTACAGCACAGGTATCGCTAGGAGGGAGAGAGCAAAAGCAAGAACAATAGAACCAAAGATGGGGGGCAGAAGGCTCAAAGAGAGAGGAGAGAGAAAGAAGAGATAGGGATGGAAAACACCATGCACAGAACAAGGAACTAAATGAGGATTCATTTGCTTCTGAATTGCTCCTTGGAACCCAAGCAGAAGGCAAACCTCAGCTTCATCGCTTTGTGCATTGATAGCTTTTGAAATATATGGGAATGTGTTTCCTATACATACGGGTACGTCCACTCAGAGTACTCTGGAAGACTTCTTGCTACTTCTCTGCTGTAGACTACCTTTGAAATCTAATGCTGGATTTCTGCCTGGAAGCGGTGCATTTTTAATTTTTTTTTTCAGGTGTCATTTGTTTTATTTGATTTTTTCCCTAACTCTAGATTACGTCTGCATCTGTGATAGGTGTCTGGTGTTCTCTGTGACAACAACATTACGTACAAGTGTGCTCATAGTGCTGTGGCTGTTATTAACACTGAGCGAGAAACAAGTTCTTTTAGTTCCCAGCAGCCATAATAGTTTAGCATTATGTATCTGAATTCAATACAGCCCTGCTTAAAGGACAATGGCCTGATAACTTCCACACAACATGGAGACAGAGGATGTAGAAAGAGTAGCAAAAGTTTGTTTGAAATCCCAGCCCCCAGAAATGTCAAGCTGTTGGCATTCCTGGTCGGGTCCATTTCCCTTTACCAGATTGACTTTCCTTGGAAGATAAGGAAAGATGAAGGTGGACATGTCCTTATACACAACTGTGATGGCAGTTATTCAGTAGCCAGGTTATAATACCCAAATTGAAATAGATCCCTCGAAGCTGGCCATTCCTCTCTGGCCAAAGAAATTAAATAGGAAGAAGGACAGTCTAAACCCAATCTGATTCTGCCCCTGAAATACAAGTGATTTATCCCCAAACTCAGAAAGATACTTTACCAAAACTCTGTACCAAACCTTTTCCATCACAATATGTTTTCCTAGTTGCTCTCACAATAGATACATGTCACTTCAGGGTATATCGTAAAATAAAGAGTTAGCCTGAAAGGAACAGTTTCCAAGAAAGTACAACAAGGTGGTGATGGACAGCAAATCAAGTCTCTATTGGCAGCAGCCCCTGAGGTGCTCTGAGATCTAACTGTCCTAAGGGCTGAGCTCTAAAGAAAACTTTCTAAGCTCTATGAGAAGTTTCCCTCTCCTTAGATGACGCCTTACAAAACACTCCTTTGGTGTGTTATGGCCATGCTGGCCATAGATCTGCAACCTCAAGCCTATTTACAGCTGTCCTTGTGAGAGAGGTTTCCTGCACTTCACAAAGTTCAGGTTTTCCTTTCTTTCTTTCTTTGCTGATTCACCATGACACATAAGGTACAGAAGCCATTAAAATAATCCGTTCTGTGCAGTTTGGCTCTAAAGCTCAGTGGATAGTTTAGTTTATCATTCAATCAGCATCAACTGAAGATCATTAATGACCTAATACAAAATGCAGGAAGCATTTTACATGGCAATGGAAGAGCAGTTCCCATCAACTTTCCAAGCCTCTGGTTCAGTCTTCAATGCTCACCCTTTAATTTGCTTCCTTGCTATCAGAGGGAATCTTCTCATTGCCATGTTCCTGGGTGAGCTTTTGTAGAATCATATTGCTCAAAACATCCCCTCCTTCTCCCCCCCCCCCCCCCAAAATGCCCAAATAAGCAAGGACAGCTGGTAGCACAGCTGGCTGGATCAATGTCAGAGAAGAGCTCACTGTCCATTTCATTTTCCAGGAATCGGCGAACACTGTGCCCAAGAACAGAAGCACTAGAGAAAGGTTGTATCTGGAGATGAAATGAGTCAGTCAGAAGCTCTGAAACAGGATGAAAAAAGTGTTATTTGAAGTTGAGAGCATGTTTCTGGTTAAGTTGCTGAGGGAACCTGAATTCATTTAAGATGATCATCAAGTTCTAAAACTCCTATTATGGTGTTTTGGAGGGGAGAGAAGGACAGGAAAAAAAACCCAGGTTTTTTTGGAAAAGTAAATTAATCCTAATGCAATAACTTACTAACATCATTGACTTTATAAGCATAGCCAATATTTCTTGCCCACCCAACACCCTGAGTCTCTTGATCATTGAGGTAAGGGCCTGATGCCTATTATTTGTAGTCTCACTTCCAACGCCCTTGTGTTTTACAGAATGAAGACCCGTTTGGCCAAAAATGTGACAAATACAGACTGTGCCTAAACTCAGGAGAAAAGCATTCTGCTTTGATATCTGATTAGAAATAAGAGACAGAGGCAAAAAATACATTAATGGTAAAATATAGGCTTTTCACAGCCCAAGACTGTCTTCTTCCACCCTCTCTGCGTGCAAGCCATGTTCCAGGTCAATGTCTGGACACCCCTTCCAGTGCTGGTCTTGAGTTAGTCAGCCCTGGGTGTATAATTTGGGTGGTTGAGTGTATTATTTTGGGATTAGCATTGGGTAAGAGTATGTTTGTACATTGGGGTTTGCAAAACAGGCAGATCAAACACAGGATTAGAAATAACTGGTCACTGTAAGAAGCAGGAGCTCCACAAAACAATTTCAGGGATAAAGTCAGTGTAGCACTGAATTATTCTGTAAAATGAATCTGGAAGCCCCAGGAGATTGATAGTGAAAGGCAGTCTCAGCTTAAGTTTTCAGAATTAGTTGAACATACTTTGTTTCTTTTGTTCTTTGTTTGAATGTCTGTTTTCTGAAAATAGAGTTAGAAATAAGACGTCATTATGAGACAAAGAACGGTATAATCCCTTTTGTTCCAAATATTTTCCTAAATGAAATTTCAGCTACATAGTCACATCTAAGGAAAATTCTGATGTTGATGGTCAGTTCTTTCCAACAAAGAATAACTGAATTTTAAATAAAGGCAATTTAGAACTGGTTTAGAATTTAAATTCCTGTTGTAAATGCCATGCCCAACACCTGTTGGGATGGAGTGTGTGGCAACATACTGAACAGAAATGCAAGTGACTCTTGGGATTCATGCCTATTAGTGGGATTCATACCTATTAGTGGGCTGCATTCCTTTTGTTTTTGCTGAGCAGTTACTATTTCCTAATTCTATTAAGATCTAGTGTAATCTTCAAATGTGAAGATCAGTGCCAATAGGGATGTCATTTGGCTTCAGTTTAAGAAGTTCTATTGGATTTTAAAAAATGGTATGAATCTGTTTAGTATTCATAATTAGTTGTGCTCCTGCTCACGCACTTCTTTATGGAATTGTTTTAGAATATCCTTGTGCTGTGTTTGGTTATGGACAGAGCACTGTAGCTCATAGTGGCATCATGTGTTCTTGACAGCTCCCTGGATATGCCCTGTTTTGTTCTATTTAATTGAGAGATGGGTAATTTACAGTCTCTGGGTCATCTGTGGCTTGCAATTTTGTTTCACAGAGCTTGGGGCAGATGATCATTTTATTCTGGATAACACCAAGATGCATATTAATGGAAGGTCTAACAAAGACATTCGAGAGGCCTGTATGGATGAGGAAAAATGTCCTAATCCTAATCCAAAGTAGCATTCAGAGGGGTAATAATGGGAGGAAAATAACAATTTTGTTTTGTGCATCACTGTGTTTCGATATGGACCAGGAATTTCAAAGTATAATCTCCATGGTAATTTAGACCAGCTTTCTTTCTGCTATGGGACCAGAAGTCTGCCATTAAAGGGACTTTTGAGATGTCCTTGAAGCTATTAGCTGGTACCATAATGATAAATGGTAATGACTCTGATGGCTGTCAGGTTGTGTTGCTGTAGCTGTGTCTCTGGTAACGTTCCTCCTGTGGACTAGATCTGCTGTCACTGCTGTCTGGTAAGGGAGCAATGTGTTTAGCATAAAATGCCACTCTCTCTTCAAATTGTCATGGCACATGAACTTCCTGCAGATATATAAGGTGCCCAAAGAGTCTATGGTAAGAATTGTCCCTGATGGGGTGAAAGGATAAAGAAATGGCAATTTGCAATTGAAGTCAATACTGGGAGAGCAGGGACACAAATACTGGTGTTTATCCCCATGAAAAGCACATGGAGGAACAGTCAAATCCCAGTAGCACCACAGAGAACAGCCAAATGCTGTGACACTTCACCCCTGTTTCACTTACCCCCAGACTGGGCTGTGGTCGGAGCGATATCAGCTGTTCACTAAATCACTCGCCCTCTCACTTTTTCTCTATTTGAACCTCATGCAGTTCAACAAGGCCAAGTGCAAGGTCTTACATCTGGGTCGGGACAATCCCAAGCACAAATACAGGCTGGGCGGGGAATGGCTGGAGAGCAGCACTGAGGAGAAGGACCTGGGTGTGCTGATCGACGAGAAGCTCAACATGAGCCAGCAATGTGCGATCGCAGCCCAGAAGGCCAACCGC